>JARHVA010003037.1:1650000-1837500 GCA_037957365.1 Torreya grandis | reverse complement strand
TAACCCATAGGTGATATTAATCCAATTGAAAGAATGTTTGCACACATTGATTTAAAAATTACTAATTTTCCTAAAGGTAGTTATAATTAGTGGCATAGGCACATGCCCCAATAGGTCAGATGAGTTAAAATAATGATTTTCCCATAGGAATTTATAATCATTAAAATGAATTGGAGGGATCAAGCCATATGTAGTTGTCCCACTTGATGTGCTTTGTAAAATTGTGTGTAATGAAGATGTAGAATGTTAAAATAAATGTACTTGAGATGGATAGGGATTAGCTTAAGTATTTTAATAATATTGTAAGTGTGTTGGCTAGATGTATGTAGAGAATAGGGAATATTACTTGAGTATTCTTGCTTGTATTTTTTTTTGCTTAGTGATAATTTTCAACCCTTTCCAAATGATCTTTGAATGGATTTTTATAGGGATATATTGGTCAAGGATTGAATATTCTCACATTAGTATGATAAGGATAAGTATGGGAAGTAAGAAAAAATTGACTATTGGGGATATAAATGGACTTGGACAATAGCATCAAAATTAGATAGGATTGGCACCAGTGTTATAATCTTAGTGTGGTGCTATTATCCTAAGTAGATAGGACCTAGGGGAATAGATTAGTCATGGAGAAAGGGATCTGGCTCAACTGGGATCAAGTTTGGAAGGCTAAAAATGATTGAGAATAAGTGAAAATAGTCTTAAGAGGGTTAAGAAAGAAAAAAAGAAAGAAAGAGGGACCTAAGGGTTGGGTGTCATTATCCATGCTTAAGTTACTATTTTTTGCATTTATAGGACTAAATTCCCCCCCCCCCATTTATTCTAGTGATGCATCAAGGTGAAATATTAGGATAAATAAAAAATAGAAAGGATACCTGAACTTACCTACAAGGGTGAAGCTCATGAAGCTATGTGATGTTGGGTGTTCATAGAGAGAGCACACTGTGAAGTGAAAATATAAACAAAAAATAAAGAGTAGATCAATTCTTACTAGGTACACTATATATAAAATAAGAACATACATGGCAAGGTAAGAAAGAGAGAGGAAGAGAAAATAATGAATACACCTCACTAGGTATGTATACCAATACAAAACCTATTGTGATGTTGAGTGATGCTGAGTATTGATGGATAATGTTGTACCAAGAGTAATATCATGAATAGAGTTGAGTGCTCAATTCCCTGATAGTGGCTAAAGAATGCAATGTTGGACTTTTATCTCCATCATTTCATATTAAGTGAAGCTAGGTGATCATCCATGTGATAATAGATGATTGGATTGTATGTCCAATCCCTTTGAATAGGTGGCTCAATAATATAAAGGCTAGTTAGTCCTTTAGCTCCATCATTGCCCCATGAAGTGAAGCTATGAACTGATACCAATATGAAATGTATGTCATATGAGATGCCTCTTGAAGACCATGAATGTACTATGATTTGAAAATGTTGTCATGGATATTCAAATGTATGCTATAAATTAGGTCACTTTAGTCCACTCTAAAATATGGAGATTAGGCTTGCATGAAAGCCACTCCAAACTAGTGCACTAGGCTTTTATGAAATCCACTTAGGAACTTGAGAACTTAGGAAGTTATTATTATATGAAATCCATTCAAAAATTATTCAATCCACATGTATATGTAATAAGACATGAAAATACTAATAATGCTTGGGTAATGTTAAACTCATAAAAAAAGAAACAAATGTGCCATGCACATTGCCCCCAATCACTGGTATCTAGAACATGGATTCTAAACTAGAAGTCATATCAACTATCATATTTAAAAATATAAGTGATAGCCATCATGTCAAGCATGATTCCCCTATATCTATATTTCTAGGTGAAAGTATAATGAAAACTACTGAACCTAAACTATTTTGGCTGTGTAAAACTGTAGTTGAACCTACTTTTTAACCTACTTATAGAAAGTCTAGTTTGTTTGATATTTGGATAAGAGAACCAAAAGTGGATACTTTTGGCACTGATGCTATATTCTAGGTTGGGTGATATTATCCTAGGATAAATCTAGTGACTATTCTGATATTCTCTCTATCTACCTAGTATGTTCTGACTAGTTTGATGTCTGGTTGTTTTGCACATGATGAATGCTAGATTTTTTACTATTAGAAGATCCATTATCTAAAACAAAACCCATATTTGTTTCCCCCTCTTATGAGTGTAGGAATTAAGACCCTATAATTACTTCCCTCAGTAGAAAGAGCCCTATAAGTGTGTTATGCTACAAAGATACATGATATAGCAATGATAGTAGACAAGATATCTCATGATATAACATGGTTTGTATTGAGAGATTATTAGATCAACAAAGGTATGTCTAGATGGATATAACAATTTAATAACATGTGAAAATTACTAAAATAGAAATGAAAGTTTGGTTAGTTATTAGTTATTATTTTTTATTTATTAGGTGTTAGTTAGAGCGATGGACCATGATGTCCATCATGGCATCCAAGAAGGAAAGATAAATGCATGGTGTGGATAATGGATATTAAAACAAGGAGAGGCAAATAAGCAAACAATCACACAAGGAAAGAATCAATAAGTGTATAAGGGTGTCCAAGGAGCCATGAAAATAAGGGACATGGGCACATGTCAATCATACTTGAAGTCAAGTATACAAGGCATGTTCAAATGATACATATACATATAATTGAAACAAGAAAGGTTGGCATGGAAGACACATTCACATAAAAGAGTACAAATAATGGACATTGGAAAATTTCCAAAGGCACATACATGAATAGAATCAAAGGATATTGGAAAATGTTCAAAAGCACATATAGGAGATAAAATAGGAACTAAGAAATGTAATAATATAGCTACATTAAGCAAGAAAATAAAGTATGTAATAAATGAAAATACAATCACATATAACTAATCAAAGCAAGAGGTAAAGTATGTAAGACTTGTTAGTATAAGACTAGGTATATGCTAATAAATAGACAAGTGCTATATACTAGTAATATGTCAATATAGTAATGTATGTAAGTTAGTAAATAATGTACATCAACATGATAACTAGAGTTTATGGTTGAGGAATGACATAACCTGGATGGTGTAGTCATGTAGAAGATTCCCCCAGTGGGTATGTATATCTATGTTTGTCTCTAATGTAGAATTAGGATGCCCTCTCAATGGGTAGAGTGAAGCAATCAAAGAGATGGATGTCACTACACACTCTAAAAGAAGATCAAGTGAAGCATGGTAATGTAGATAAATTGACAAACAATAGTATAGAATAAAAAATATAAGTTGAGCATTATAGTATAAGTGTAAAGCATGGATGATGCATGCAATCAAAATGTTTTTGGTTATTTTACAAATTTTGAATGTTTTTGTATTTTGAAGTTTTGTATTATTTTTGGATTTTTTGAGATTTGAGTTATGTAAAATCAAGAAAAATAAACTATGTGTAGGTAAAATTGGGAAAGGATGATACTAATTGATGAGTCTCATGGGACACTCCCTACCATGGTGTCATGTATCAAGGAGAGGAATCATGCTAATGGTAAAGGTGTAGAAGCAATATGACGTAATGTTAACATTGGGTTGAACAAAACCTTGTGGTAAAGGTGTAGAAGCAATATGATGTGCTAATGGTGTATGCAATAGAGCAAAAGAATCCAAAGCCTATGTAGGTCTAGATGCACCTTGCTTAAGATGTATCACCTTAAATTAAAGAGATTTTATCTATTGCATAAGGGCTTTCACATCAAGAGACAAAGATGTACTAGCTCTAGCTAGTGGCATAGAGGTAGGTTGGGCTACTATAGGAGATTATTGAGACATAGTTGCCCCCATAGTGTCATTTGTAATTGGTTGCTCTCTGGTTTGGGAAGATTGACCATTGTAGTATTTTAAGCATGTCATCTTGCATTTTGAGGTGTTTAATTAATATTTATTTAAGTTTTCTTTTAACAATTTCATCAAAACTAGTATATTGGACCATTTTTAAAGTAGGAAAACACTTTGAGATTTGATTGAAGTTTTTATAATAATTTGTAATAGACGAAGTGCTAGAAAATGAAAGTACTGAATATAGGAAACATAAAGTCCTAAAATCAGTTAACTAAAAATTATATAAAAAGGAGATGAAATGCACAAACATGTAAGGTGATACGTTGAGAAGCAATGGGACCTAGTATATGCAACTAGGGTTTTAAAAATAATTATTTTTTCTATGGAAGTTTGAAATTTGAAGTGAATGTCTGAGCTAGATATGCAAGTAAAAAATCATAAATTTATTAGAAAAGTTTTGGTTTTATGGGACCTAGCATCTTCCACTAGGGTTCTAAAAAATAAATATTTCTAAAAATTACTATTTAATTTTGAAATTTTAATGGATTTTCTTATTTAAGTATGCAAGTAAAATTTCATAAAATGATTGGAAAATTACTAGGACCAAGTATGGTCAACTAGGGTTTGAAAGAAATTTATTTTAAAATTAAAATGAAATTTTAAAATGTAAAGCTAATTTTTTATTTTATTATGCACGTAAAAATTTATAAAAATATATGAGAAATCATTAGGAATTTTACCCTAGGGTTTTTAGGGTTTTTTATGTGCAAATGAAGTAAGTTAGGTTCACCAAATGATTTAATAATTTTGGGAATATTAGTGTAATATTCCTAATTTATTTAAATGGTATGAGTATTAAAATTAGTAAATACATATGTAATTATTAAGCCACTAATTTGTGAAATTTGATTGCAATTGAAACTTCTCTAAAAATAGTAATAAGTGGAAGAAAACAAGACTTAGCTAGAAACTGATTCATCCAACTAAGACATACACTGGAATTCACTATATAGGACTAGGACACTATCACAAACTAAGATATAAAGTTAATTTTATGATTGGATAAGAGTGTCAAAATTAGATAAGAGTGGCACTAGGGCTATAGTCCACCTCTACCTCTATTATCCTGAGGATCTGAACTTTTTGGGTTTTGTTTGCAAGGTCTATGTGACCCTGTTTGCAAAGTTTTAGTAGTTTTAAGTCTATAGAGCTCCTGATAGAGAAGATTATTTCTTTAAACACTATGTTCCATTGTGATTTGACCAATTTTGAGAAAGAGAGGGGGGGTTTAGTGTTTATAATATTCACTAGATGTGTATCCACACCCCTTGTGTGGGCACACTGCCTACATACCAATACTTTGAAGAGGGATCAATCCATATGTATTTCTCCCACTTTATGTTCTTTATGAAATTATGTGTAATGAAAATATAGAATGATAAACTATATGTAGTTGAGTTGGATAGGGACTAGTGTAAGGATTTGAAAAAGCTTGTAAGTGTGTTAGCCAGCTGTATGTAGAGAATAGGGAAGATTGCTTGAGTAGTCTTACTTGTATTCTTTCTTTGTTAGTGATAATTTCCAACCCTTTAAAAATTATCTTTGAATGGGATTTTAGAGGGATCTATTGTTCAAGTGTTTAATATGCTCATGTTAGGTCGATAAGGATAAGGACAAAAAATAGAATAAATTGACCATTAGGGCTAGAAATTGACTTGTAAAATAGCATCAAAAGTATACATGAGTGGCACTAGTACCATAGTCCTAGTGTGGTGCTATTTTCATGAGTATACAAGACTTGGGGGGATGGATTAGTCATGGAAAAAGGGGTTGAGATCAGCTAGGATCAAGTTTGAAATGCTACCGATGATTGGGAATTAGTGAAAATAATAATAAAAGGGTTAAGAGAGAAATAAAGAGGGACCTAAGGGTTGGGTGTAATTATCCATGCTCAAGTTACCAATTTTTTCATTTTATATGACTATAGTCACACTTCGAAGTGTCTAACTAATACATACTTGTCTAGGCATGTGTACACACTCTACTATTATATTTAAGAATTTATATTGACATTTAAATCTAGTTTAATAAAATTTATCCATCCACATATGTGAAAAGATTAAAAAAAATTAAGTACATAATTATTTTATTACTCTCTAAAAGTAACAAGTTAGTATATCTAACTAGTTACAATTTAATTTGTTTAAAAGTGTATATCTTAATAAATTTGATATATTCAATAGTTTTATTATATTAGGGTCACATAAATACTAAAATAAATAAAAAATATGGAATATGAGGTTTATAATTCTAAATTGAGATATTTTTTCCAAACACTCACAAAACTATGTGGAAGTATAATTGTGAGTGTGTAGGATACATAGTCTCTAACATTTATTTAGTGGTTTCTTGAATCCATAACTATTTTTTTATTTTGGAATGATAGAATATCTCAAAGAGCAAAAAAATCAATTTTCCACATTATTCTCAAAAAAATAGGTAAGTGAACTTGTAGGAACCTTAAAAAACATAATGTAGTAGTCTGTTTAACCGTTTTAATTTAAGATGCGATAAACTAATGAAATTAAACTATTAAAATATAAATGCTAATATGTATTATTTGGATATTTATATATAGTAAAATATGTTATATTATATAATTTATATAAATCACATTTAAACAAAAAAATATTAAATGAGCCAAGGGATGTGGAACCCTCCCTAAAATAGATCAAATGTTAATTGTGCATATTCACTGTAAATAGAAATTGTATACAATGACTTACAAATAGAGTTATATAAAAAAATAGTAGTCCTTTGTTTATTGAAACAAGTATATGATAGGTGGATAAGGGAGAAATACAACCTTTTATATTTACTATGGAAACATAATGGTTGACTATGTGCCTTATTTATTCATTGATTTTTTTTAATACCCTACAAGGGTTAACTGATGAATGTGATGTTCTATGTTATCATGCAGGACACCTATAAAATATAAAATTATAGCCCTACACATGAAATAAATAGAAAATATATAATACAATTAAATAAAATGGGTTAGTGAGGATGGTTTATCTATCCTCATAAACCCCTTCTAACCGAGTATTCACTAAATATACCTAATGAGCCTCAAGATGATGTAGTTTTCCTTCCTATGGTGATTATGTGACCTTTGATTATTCAACCATAATGACTATAACTAAAATATTTATTAAAATTATTTAAAATGTATTCCTTTTACCTATGATAAATAATATTTAAACTTGGCTTATGGCTATTATAATGATGTAAAATTGAATTTAAAAGTAGTGTTTTTTGTTAATGTGAAGCATAATAACTAGAGAGATTCAGTGAGATAATAATGAGTTACCTTGGTGTGATTTCATAAGATAATATTTTGAGAAATTTAACTATGAAAATTTACCAAATGAATGTGGGAGTTTCTTTTATCAATTCAAAAATGTGGTCATTAGATCATGAGGGAAAAGGCCACATTAGGGGATAAGGCCATAGTGCAACCCTATCCAACTAGCATGAACTTGTCCTAAAAGACCAATTTTTTTTGGGATAAGTCTAATAGCAGCTTTTAGGATAAATAGGGATGAACATAATTAAATTAAATATTTCATTATAATATTTTTAGTTCTTACAAGAAGTGAAGCTTATCTTACATATTTTTATTTAAAGAATTGGTGAATAGATCAACTAAGGGTAAGGATGTCAAAAATAAACATTATCAAGTACTTATGATTAATTTTATGTGTTTAAATTTTACCTCAATTTTTTATAATGATGTACACAATGAAATTTATATATTAAATTATATGTGAACTTGAGTGTGTATACATTTTTTGTGTTTGGATGCAAAGCATTATTGTGTAATATCCCTTAATACAAGATACCTAAACCAATGCCATTGAAAGTAATATTTTCTCATATTTTAAATTGACATTTTGAAATTTTATATTTATAATTTTAAAAGAGAGGAAGTAAAGTATACATAAAAAATATTATGAAGTCTAATTTCCTTATAACTTAGAGATGGTGAAGTGCATGTCCCCTTATTGGGAGATTTGTATAAGTTTTGAACTATTATTACTTTAGAGTGATCAAATATAAATTTTAAAACCATTGAACTCCACTGAGTTGGGAATATTATATAATCTAACTCCCATTTGACTATATATAGTACTCTATAAAATATTTGAAGGGATGGAACTATTGGCTAATTTAGCCACCCATGATTATGGTATGTTCAAACAATGTTTTGATTTGTTTATACTTTTAAATGGTCCTATATGGAGGTTTTATCAAGGGTTATAATATTTTAGGACAAATTAAGGTTTAAATTATTTTGGTTATATTGCTTGTTCTAATGTTGCAATGTGATTTGATTGTGGAATATCAAGTGTGAAAATCCAACACCATTGTGTGGGTTAAAAAAGGTCATTTTAGGAAACTTGACATTTGGTAAAGATAATATGTTACCTTATCTATGCCCATACACTTATATAAGATGTCATTCAATCTTTCCTTAATTTATAACTAACTTTTAAAAATGTTTTGTTCATTGTTCGAATGTCCAACCATAGTATGATGTAAGAAAAGGAAGGAAAATAAGATAAATAAGCTCTTTTTTTGTTACACCATCATTGTACAAGTCAATAGGAACTCCATCAACATATGGTATGTAGCTACAATAGGGAATTTTGGAGGAATTAATATTTTTCCCAATGAAGAAGGGTTTATAGCATTGAGAGATTAGTTTTAAGATTGGGAAGAGGTCTCATTGAATTTTTTTTCAAGTTGAACATTATATTATAATCCTATTTAATTCCAACTCCAGCTTCCCTAGGATCAAAACCATGTTCCCTAAGAGTTCATAGGTCTAAAAATAGAACAAAAAGCAATCAAAACTTCCATTAAGTTATTGACAAGATAATAAAGGTCATTTTCATGATGTTGTCTCATGAAAGAGGAGATGTACCTAGATAAATGCTCTATCCTTTGCCTATTCCCTCCCAATCCATGGAAAATTTTCTAAATTTTGGGGGCAGATCTCTATGAATCATTATTAATAAGTTAACTACCTATTAAACCCTACAAAACACTAGTATCTTGATTTTCTCTTGTTTGATTTCATTTTTTAAATCATTGTTGAAAATGAAAAGTTGTGAGATATTTGTATACATCTAATAAATGATCCTACATCATCTCCAAGCAAGCATCCAATCATGAATAAGTGAAATGTGAAGGTACATGTTTATAGGCATTGAGAAAGTATAAGATTTGTGTCATTTTGATACTTTAAAAAAAATTGGGCTTATGAGAAAAGATAACAAACATTATATACACTTTAATCATTCCCTCACATCCCATTCCATATTTTTCCAATCATGCATTCACCTCCAAAGTAGATTTCTAGTATTGGTTTAGGCACACATGCCTCAATTGAGAAAAAGATAGAACTATGGGTAGCCATATTTGATATTTTTAGGAGTGATAAATATAATATAAGTATTAAAACACTTAAATTGAAGTGTATATGACACTTGAAGAGCATCCAACAAGATTTCAAACCCTATATTATCATCTTTTCTAAGTAATTACATGTACACAAGCCATGTCTTGTTTTCAATCATGAAATAATTGAGAAGCCTAAAACATAGATGCAAGAATATTTCACAAGTTACATGGCCTCATTATAAAAATGGGGAATATGAAGGAGTTTATATGAAAGAGAATTCTAGTGTTATGTTTGGTATTAATCCCTAGAGCTCTATGAATGATCCTTAACAAGGTGATTATGTCTAAACACTACCAAAATCTAAAATATGAGACTGGTGAATGGAATGAATCATTTTTTTCAAATTAAAGGACTTATAAATAATGCATACAAACTATGCATCCATCTCTCACTCTAAGAAATATTATACCCTTATAGATAAGCTTGTTTGGAGAACGAAAATACACACAATTATGTATAGATAGTTGATAATATATGAGTTTTGGGCACTTTGTATGAACTACAGAGTAAAGAAAGCATAAAAAAGTTTGAAACACCAAATAGGGTCTCCCTAAAAACCTCATCTCCTTACTGTTGATTTGTATAATCTCTTATCAGGGTAAGAAAATTATAAAAAGATAAAGAATACAATAGGTTGAAGGACTATGTAGGTCTCTTGACTCCAAGTGAAGTACTAAGAAAATTATGTATACAAAGGAAAGTGAATTTGATCCAAAAATAAATCTTATCTCAAAGAAGATAAATCAAACTAGCCCTTCCACTTGTTGGTATATTTAGACAATCGAGGTCATGACCAATATGGATTCACTAAACCTAACTAAGGGATATCTTACCATAATATATCACCAGAGAGGGTTTCAAATAATCTAGTCAATTAATACAACATAATAACCCTATCTAAGTCTTATGGATTATAACAAATTAAATAACAAATCATAGTAAATCTAATCTAGTTCTCACCAAAGATTGTGGCATAAATGGAGGATAACTCTACTCAAGATAATGTAGAGTTAATCCTAATACATGGATAGATAAATACATTCATAATCCAACACATGTGAATATATCTACTAATAAAAGATGAGAAAGATCTAGGAATACTTACGTTGAATATAAACTTATGAAGCCTCAATCTCTCCTATAGCTAATGGTTCTTTGGAAGAGGTTTTTTTGGTTCATAAGGATAAAAAATATAGGTCAAATCTAGGATCTAATACTTTTCCTATGCATCCAAAAGACTTTTCCCACAAGACAAAATTATTCTCTCTAAAGGAAGTATCAAACCCTAAGAAATGACTCATCAATTAGAATGGTTGTTAAATAGATGTGCAAATGAATGATTCTATCTCTATCAAAATGATATGAATGATGTGCTTATATAGACATATATAAACCTAAACCCTTCAAAATTTTTAGCTGACATAGTCAGCCCAAATGACCTAGTCATTTAGGAAATAAATCAGTTAGGTCCCAAACTAAGTCAGCTGGACCGACTTAGTCTCATACTGTTCTTATTTCTTAGAACAGTGTTGACTCATTTGATTGTGTTTGAAGGATGATAAAAAGAGGGTCTGGCTTAGGGAATAGATATTATAGGTAGTGATTTTCTTGGAGGAATATGTAATAGAGATGTTAAATATTAGGTAAATGTATAAGAGGGTCTTGTGTTGGTTTTATGTGGTGGTATAGGAACAACAATATTGTGAAACACCAATGGTCTTCCAGCCACTTTTCCAGAGCACCCTACCCTTTAAAGTGTGCACTTAGATATATTGAGACTTAATGGGTTCCTACAAGAGATAAAACATTACTATTTGATAAAGTTTTAAAATAATGTGTGTATACATATGACCCACTTAAATTTCACCACATTTCACATAGTTATAATATGGGATGGTGATTTGGGAAAATAACATAGCAACAAATAATGTTGATCTAAGTAAATTACAATGAGAAGTGAATGAAATAAATGGAAGGGTATAATTTAAAAATACATACCTTTACTTACCTTAGTTATATAAAGTAGACATGAAGTCATAAAAATGCATATGTGTCCAATGTAGGAAATATTAGGTGAACCTATAAAATAAGTGAAAATTCATTTTTTTTAGAATATACATATAATGTGGAAAAAATCTCTATGATGTCAGGATTTTAGAACACCTTTTGGTTCAAAAAAAGAGATAGTAAAAACACATTTATGGGTGAAAAATAGAATCTGGTGGTAATTAATTGATAGGTAAATAATTTTGAATAATAAATATAAATAGGGTGAAAATTATTTCATTTTTAATTTTTACTATTCAAAGAAAATACTGCTTTAAGAGACCTAGTTGATCCCAGAGAATGACAATAGTGAGGAGACAATAGCTACATTATGGAGGATGCCTAATGGCCATAACTAGTGCAACTTAGGTAAGTGGTGCATTAATTTCATTTTTTAGTATTTTTTATTAAAATTAAGATAGATAAAAAAATAGGTATTATAAAAAATGTAGGTACTAAAAATTGCTCTAGGAATTTTTTAGGTAAATGAAGAATAAAACATGATATTTTGTAGGAAAGAGGTAAACCAATAAATTTATAAGGACTTTATGGTAAATGGTTCTAAATTCACTACTAATTTTGAACAGTCACCTTTATCAACTTAGTTGGAAAATACAAGAGGAAACAAGGTAAACAAATACATAGTAGAGGGATGATTTATTAGTGTTGTGGATGGTTGGATATGTAAAAAATAGATAAATAAGTTAGAATGATGGATAGGGATGACTTAGTTTATTCTATCCAATGTAATATGCATTAAGGGCTGATATAGTATGTTAAATGGGGTTGACTGCATATTTGAGGGCTGATATAGTATGTAAAAAAATGGGAATAGGCTGATTTAATATAAAATTTATGACTATGTTTGTAGGAAAAGGGGTCAACTATGTGGTATATGGCCAATATGGTCAGAAAATAGGGTTGACATGGCCAATTTAGTAATAAAAGAGTTGACTATGTAGGAAAAAGGTGGAAAATGGAAGAATATGAAGAACATGATGATGAAGTAGTTAATTTTTAGATAATTTAAGAATTTTAAGAATGTATTTTTATTATTATTATACCTACATATAATAAATTCTATGTTGTTTGAAATTTTATAGAGACAATGAATATTTTGGCACCATGTGGAGGCATCATGGAGATGTAAATAATCCATCTCCATTTTGATCTAGTTTCTATGTTCTTATGAGCATGGGAGTGACTAACCAACAGTTTTCCATGAGAGGTGGATGGGGATATAATAAAGGTGGGAGTCACTTTATATGATGTCCATGATTTTCTTGGACTTCCCATTGTCTAAACTCCTATCATTTATGATGCAACAAAGGTTTAGGATGAAAGGTGATCATTAAGCCTTTGGGTGACTAGATTAGATAAGATTTACCCTTAATTATGGGTGATCTTGTTTAATGTATATATCTTGACCATTTTTGAATATATGGAATGTCATGATAATACTTATGACGGTGCATGTGCTATGTCACAAGTTAGATGGGAAAGTACCATTATATGTGAAATTCTTATGTTAATAGATCTAAGATCATGATATTATAGTTCTATCATTTAGGTGTAACTCATGCATCACATGTATGTTATGCTGACCTAGGGGTAGAATAATATGGGTCCCATAATTTTATTACATTCTTGGATTTATGAGAATTTTCCTATGTATTATTCGATTGGGTTTCTCCATGATGTGGATGATAGGCTACCTTAGTTGATGATATGGTCGTAAGATTTTATATTATGTGTCATGCCCCATGCCCCAACTTTATAAACTATCACTCATGGGTAGATATTATGGAATTCATATATTGATATTGTGACCAACTAGCCAACTTAGGCTATTATGGCTACTAGGTTAACATGCGGTCATATTAATAGACATTATACCTCATGGGTGGAGCCACATTTAATATCTCATGTACTTGGATAGTTAGGCTTACCACATTTGGTTGTTACCCTAGTAGTTATTTCTTATTGGTCAAGACATGATAGATATCCTAGAGGTAGAGGGGGTGAAAGAGTGCATGTAGAGATTCTTAACATTAGGTATCAACAATCAAGACTTTGTGTAAGTTATGTACATCAACAGGGGGAAGCTAGACCTAAGATAGATGATGTTATAGTTTTGGATGTAGAGGATGAGTATGTAGGTGAGGATATCATAGAGCCACAATATAGACTAAAGTGGCCACCATGAGCATATAATATATGGAAGAACTATCAAAGGGAGATAACATAGGTACGAGCTTCCACACATGGAAATCCTACAGTGAAGGTTGGGTATGATTGGTCCATAGGGAGGCAAATGGGGAGAGGACCATGACATGTATATGTGGAAAATCCAAGATTTTTAATTTCATAGAGGTATCCTAAAATTCAGGTGCCCAGTCATTGGGGTTATGGGGAGATCATGGTTTGTGACACTATTTATTTAAGTTTTTGACATAGATTACTAGTTGTATTTTTGTTTATGTACTTATTTTAGATATTTATACATATGAGATGTGATGTATATGTATATGTATATGTATATATATATATATATATATATATATATATATATAGAGGATATTAGATAGTGTACCATGATTATAGCCACACCATGATTATAGCTTCAAATTAGATAGTGTACCATGATTATAGCCACACCATGATTATAGCTTCAAATTAGATAGTGTACCATGATTATAGCCACACCATGATATTTTGGATGGGTTGTTGTAGCATTATGATCCATATATAAAAAATGGTATGAAAATAAATGTACAATAAATTTAATCAATCATACTAAATCAAGATGGGAAGTATGAAAAGAAAAGAATAATGTAAGTATAAATCAAAATAATAATACTAAATCAAGATGGGAAGTATGAGAAATTTAATAAAATTGTTGTAAACATAAATGAAATAAGAAAAAAAGAAGATAAAAGTGAAGTGTTTATGAAGTAAGAATAAAATGTACCTAATCAAGATGGAAAGTATGTAAATGACATGTAAATCATAATGTAAGATAACTTATCTCAAATTTGAAGCATTTAATACTATTATGACTTGGTCATAGTATGAAATATTATTGGAATGTTTTTTGAGGAATATTTTCTCCTATGCAAGGTCTTACACTGCAACTCATAAAGGGAACACCAATGAGGTGGATACAAATGTTGGGATAAACTAATGAGATTTAATGTGGTAATTTATGAGGAATCCTTAGTCCTATCCAAGGTATTACACTTCAACTCACAAGGTGGAAAAAAATGAGTTGAATGGTAATAAGGGGAAAATATGAAAATATTTTGTGAGAAATGCCTAGTTTTATCTAAGGGCTTACATTGCAACTCACAAAGGGAAACCCTAAGGTTATGATCAATTAATAAAATAACATTCATCAAGTGGAAATTTTGGGATTGTTTTAATTAAATATGAAGTTTTTAAATCATGACATAGGTATTTTATGATAAAACATTAGTAAACATGAGGCATTCTACATAATAAATAATGAAACTAAGAGTCTAATGAAATTCAAAATACAAGGGATACTTGATCACAATAAACACAAATATTTATAGGAAAATAGGTAGAAAACTTAATTCAACTAATGAATTTTATATAAACAATGAAATTAAAATGGACCCATCTTCTCACAACATGTTCCTCATTCTTTAGGACCTCTTATAGAGCTATCGATCCACTATGAATATTGGGTACTTATGTGAGAAAGTAGGTAGTTGTAGTCACCTAAAAGTGGTATTTATATACTTAGAGTGTTGCTTAAGACAACTTATTGATAGATTAGCCATAAACCTATTCTAAATCCTTTATCACACTTTCAAATCCATTTTTTAGACCATATACATCTTTTATTATATCAAACATAGTTCCAAAATATTTTTCCTAGATCCCAACCCATTGTGCCTAACTATTTTCTAGTTAGACACTAGCACCACATTAAGAACACTAGAGCCATATGGCACTCGCGTCCCTTGACCTAACTCTCTTGAATAGATACATTTTCAAATGTGTTCCCTTTCTAAGGTTAGCTTAAGTACATTTTATTATCCACACAAGATATGGATCACTATAAACACAAGACTATTGGACCTCTATCCACTAAATGGAAAATAGATTAAAAAACATATTTTAATAAAAACAAGTTGAGAAAAATCAAGGTAATTGATCCTTATTATTCCCTAATTCTACATACTACCCTCTATAGCTACCCCAAGCCTAGATTTAAAATATTTTAAATCTCAATCTTACTCAAATAATTCAAGACCACTCTCATTCTAGCATTAATTTGCACTTGTACCAAGCACTAGGTGTGATTTTTTCAATGAATTTATGTTTATTATTGGAAAGAGGGAAAAGAAGAAAATAAGTACATGTATGGCTGAAAAACTTGATTGATGTATGCACATTAAAATTAAAATATTGTGAATATATCCTCTTTGGCTTGGGATGATGACCTTAAAACAAGAAATCACTAAAACAAACTTGCTTGTTAGACAAATAGTTGACTAGATTGCCTAGCGATAGCTAGATCCTGGAAGTGAGAGCTTAGGGGATGTCAATACACACATTTTAAATAATTCAGTTTGTAAAATAGAAAGGTAATTACTTGCATAAATAATCAAAATATATTGAAATTTAATACAAGAATGTTTGCTAAGAAATATAGACTAGAAATGATTAAATTAGCGATAAACTAATTAATACTAATGCTAGAGGGTTGGGGTATGCTTAAATAAATTAGATAGGGGCATCTGAATAAAAAATAACATATAGAATTAGGTTTGATTGGGTGTAGGGGGTGAAATTATCTTGTTGGTTTTCACTACCATAGTGACCATTAACAGTTGAGGTGACCATCGGTAGTTAAGGTGACCATTGGCAATTAGATAGACTATTAATGGTTGAGTCAACCATCAATGATTACTATTTCTAGATCTGGGTTGGTAAAAATGTTGATTAACAAGATCTAAAATATGGATTCTAAGAGATGGATAAGGTTTGGGTTTACTATGAAATGGAAATGAAGTAAATGAATACTGAGAAATAAGTGATTGTCTTACCAGAAGTTGATTGAGTGGATAGTTGAGATAGTTAATCTATTGGTGAAGTCTAGCTTGATTTTGATAGAGTAATGGTACCTAAAAACTTGGTGGAGAGGTGTAAAATTGACTATTTAATATTATTTCTATATTGATATATTATTGATAATGATTGACCTATAAAAAAGAAACTCCTACATGTACAAGACCTTGATAACAATTACAGATGGATTTCACCTCCTAGCCCCTCTATTCTTATAGGCACAAGCAAAAGGTAGAAGTGAAGGTTCAACTAGGTTATCTAATTATAAATTATCCATGTAATGGCTCAAAACAAGATTTAGACAACTTATATTTAGAAAATTGAAGTGGGTAGTTTTCATGTTAGTTGGTTAAAGAGGTGAACCCTAATCGTCAATGATCAAGGTGACCGTTGGTGATTAACCTAATCATTAGTGGTCAAGGGTAAAGGGTGAAAATGGGTAAAAGGCTAGGTTAAGTCAATTTAGATAATTTACTATGGGTTAGGTTAGTTATGGGTCAAAATGTGATATTAGTACTAAGGGGGTTCTAAAGAGGTCAAGAGGTGCCTTCAACATTTAGAATAAAAATATGTGGATCTTTGGTGTCTATATTTTTCCCCTTTTTGTTATGTACCTTAGAATAAACCAACTATAAAACATAAATTGATATTGGTCAGAGGTTTTTTGATTTCACTAAGTATGGGAGGAGGTGTTTCCCCTCAAAATTAGATGTGATGAGGGAAAATAAAATTGGGTGCAGGCTTGACATGGTATATGAAGGCGAGGATGAAGGTGGATGTTATTGGGTATTAAAGCACAAACAAGCACACAAAGTGCAACAAAAGGTGAAATATCTAATATCATGAAAAGATAAAGTTTCCATGGTTGATAATAATAAATTTTGATGCTAAGGGAAAAGTGACTAGTGTACTACATGATCACAATTGGGTGTGGTGATTGGGTACACATGTTAGTCTCCTAGACAAGTTAGATTTTTTTAAGGGTATCCAAGGCAATAAGTGTTCCCATGGAAAACACAAATAGGTCAAGTGTCATGGGTATCTAAGGTAAGAAGTGGTCTTGAGAATACATAAGAAGGTTAGGTAAGCATGAGGTGGCACAAGTTCAAAAAGGGTCAACATGGAAATGTTATCACTATGATTAAAGGACTAGGTAAAACATGTCACAAAATTCATGCTAGTTGAGCTATAATAGACCAATGATGAGGTGACGACGTGGTCTAGGTGGGTGGAGAAGGTAATCTCCAAGTGTGGGTGAGAAATGGTTGGGATTTTCTAAAATGGGGGCTTGCTAAGGTAAATACAACAAATTGAGCATCCTAACCATTGATGATTAGGGTACTTAAGGGTGACCACCGATGGTCAATGATTAAGGTGCAAACCCTAAGAATATATGGGGTAAGAGTAAAGTGTGAATTAATTTTTACTCACTTTTTAACTCTTTCTTATTTGACTTTGTGATCTGGTTAATTTTTTGATTGTGGTGAAAGTGGTTGTGAAGGGTGAGATTATTGTGGGTGAGATGTACATTTTTGAGAAAGAGTCTATCTATCTACATGTACACATTATTATGTGGTTATTTGACTTATGAGCTTACATATAGGTGATATTTGCATATAATCATGTTCATGGTGTATTATTTGTATTTGGTGTTCATTACTTATGATGTGATGTTTATATTTCTTATAGATTGTGTTATGTTATTCAAGGATTACCCTTATGGATGCTAGATGTTGACAAAGACTTAGCTAGGCATGAAATGGTTTTGATTTATGGTTATGCTTATGACTTGATAAATATTAATGTGTATGTATTGAATTTTTAGACCCTAGACATGTGGTGGAAAATGGTTAATTTTTTAAATGCTCATAGACATTATGGTGTCATGGTTATGCTTTATTGTTAATTTGGCTTAAGGTGAAATAATAAGGTAAATGAATCAAAAACAATAAATGAGAGACTAAATAATATAATCAATAGATAATAATCATCATGAAAATATCAACTAGTCATGATAGGGTAAGAAGAGGGCATGATGCTTCTTTTTTGACAAGGACTAAAACAACAACAAAGTTAGACAAGCTTAATGAACACAAGCCCTTTGAATGCTTTTCATTAGCATTCATTAGTTGTTTAAAAAGGTGTCTTGACTTTATAATGTCAAGTAATCTCAAAAATCCCTTACATATAGTGTAAAATGGATATGGTTGAAAATGGAACCTTTTTGTTGTGAGACTATCATGCCTCCATTGTAGGTGTCTAAAAAACTAGGATAAACAATCCTATGCCAAAGTGTGTAAACTGATCAATGTGGGAAGTCTACTTGTGAGAGCTGATTATAGCTTTCATGTTATTATTTTATTTTGAGAGTTGATTATGGCTTTCAAAATTAGTTTTTTTTGTTGTGATTTTTATAATGGGTCCTTTGTTGATTACTATATATGAAGCTGATTGATGCAGGAAGATTACAAGAAATTGCTCTAATTTTGAAATATTCTTACTCAATTATCCTTTAAGGGAGTGGTCTAAGTTTATGCGTTTTGATTAATTCTTTTGATATCTATCCTTTGAGGGATCAATCCACCTTATATTTTGGTAATTTCAAATAGATTTTTAATAGTTGTCCTTCAAAGGAACAATCTGTGGATGCTAAGAATGACCCATGATTGCTAGTGATATAAATTTTATTATTTTTCTTTGATTTTTCTTGACATAGGCTTGTTTAGGCCATATTATTGGTTCGCCTTTATGAAGTCAAAACTAAAATCACATTAAGGTTGATTAGGTGTGAAGAGGTTTTAGTGATAATGATATTGGGAATCCATCTTGTGAAGGGGTGGAAAGTACCATGAGAAACATGTCATGGGAAGATCTAGGATATCCATTATTTAATAAAAGGCTATGTCAATGATAGATAATCACATGATTTATTTTTAATTAGTTTTCCCTAAAATAGGGAGATGGAATGTGGGTGGATAGCAAGGGATGAGCTTAAGGTAGACAAAAGGTGAACACAATCTTTCTCAATAAAATAATGAAAATAGATGCAAAACCTTAAGGGGCTTAGGTTCTAGGTGGATTTTAAGGGAAGATAACTAGTAAGCTCATGATCCTTACTTATGGGTTATGATACAAGGTCTAATCTAATTGAAAGTAAACTTGCCCTGGTTGCTTTTTTACATATTAGTGACATGTTAGTTTTCCTTTAGGATGAGATCCATGATGTTGAATTCTCACACAATAAGGTGCTTTTTATAGGCATGTTTGACATATTATTGATAGACATGAAGATTGGTAAGGGCTGCTAAATGATGCTCATCAAGTTTATTGAGCTAGGCTAGATGATGTTGATGATAATTGTCCTCTAAAATAAGCTCTTGTAAAGATATGTGAATAGAAGGGATTTAGACTTCAAGAGGCAAGATGTCCTCTAATATAAACACAAGAGAAAATGGGGTGGCACCAATGGGTGTTTTAATTTTATTATGATATGCCCACAATCCAAAGGGGATGTGAAAATGCCAATCTCTACTAGATGCATTAATCAGTTTAGTTAGCATGATATTAAGAGTTTTGTTAGAGGCTTTTGCCTATCCATTTAGTTGAGGATGATAGGGTGAGGAGAAGCTTAACTTGGTGCCAAATTCATCAAATATACCCTAGACCTACTTATTCCTAAAGGATTTTCCATTGTCAGTGATAATCTTATGAGTATCAATGAAGTATCAGATGATATGATGGTTGATAAAGTCAATAATATTCTCTACTTTGGATGAGACTAGAAGAATAACCTCTACCCACTTGGTAAAATACTTGGTCATTATGATAATATAATGGTGTTTTTGTAAGGAATGTGGGCTACTTTCACCAATAAGATCTAGACCCCATTATGAAAAGGGCTAAAAATAAATGGAAACTCGAAGGCTATAGCTAGGTGCATGGTGCAAATTAGTATGTTGTTGACATTTGACACATTTTTTCACATAATCATAGCATTATTAGTTAAGGGTGGGAAAATAATAGCCTAGGAAAAGGATACACTTAGTTAGAGTATGGCCACTAAAGTGTCCCCCAAAAATATCATCATGTATCTCTTTGATATCATGAAAGGCTTCTTAACTACGTAGGCAATGGAAGAGAAGACTGTTGAACCCACACTTATAAAGAATTCTTGCCATAATGGTATTAAGAGGTAATCTAAATAAACACTCTTTAATAATTATAAGGAACTATGCAAGGTTAAGGTAGTCAAATGTTTTCTAATACCAAAGGTCAGGTTGGGTCTCCTCTACATTGAAAATGTTGGGGGAATTTGGCTTGACATAGGGTAGTTGGGTAAGCCTTTGGATAATGATAGACAACTTAGAGTTTGAGGCTTCAAACAATATTTGAGAGGCAATTTAATCCATGGTGTTGGAGAAATAATTAGTATGTTTTAGGGTTAATTGGATGTGGTAGTATTTGAATGATGCTAGGAGTTTGTCAACTAGTTGTTTTTACTATTGTAAAACATCATTCTTACACTGGTAAGAGTGATTGACTTGATTGACCACAATTTTGGAGTCACCAAATATATTTACCATTTTGAATCCAAGGGATAAGGTTGTCTAAAGGCCTATAACTAGTGCTTCATACTCAACCATGTTGTTGATACATTCAAAATCAAGTTTGAAAGATAGAGGTAGAGGCTCACTATCAAAGGGGATAAGGATGATACCTGCTCCCCCACCACATTGACACTTTGATCAATTGAAAAACATGGTGACTTAATTTGTGAAATTCTCTTGAGATAGGGTCATGATAGACTCATCGGGGAACTCAAGAGGAGGAGTTTGTTTGTCTTCGAAAGGTACCTCAACCAATTGGTCAGCAATTACTTACCCTTTAATTTTCTTCTGTTGAAGGAAATCAAGGTCAAAATCTCTTAAGAGCATGATCCACTTGGACATATGTTAGTTTTATTATGGATTAAATTACATATACTTAAGTGGGTCAATGTTGGTAATGATGTAGGTTTTATGGTCAAGAAGGTAATGGTGAAGTTTGGTGTCCATAAAGACTAAATCTAGGAAAATTTTCTTAGTATGGGTATATTGAGTCTCATACTCTACAGGTGTGTGGGTAATGTAGTATACAAATTGCTTTATATGTTGTTCATATTGGTGATCCAACATTTCCCCTAGGGAATGGTCGGTGGTAGAGATATATAAGTAGAAAGGTTGGTCATCCTTTGGAGGGGTAAGTATAGGGTGAGATAAAAGGTAATTTTTAAGAGAATCAAAAGCCTTTTAATAGTCATTATTCTACTCAAAAGACACGTCCTTCTTTAGAAGTTGGTGCAAGGGTTGGCATTGATCCAAAAGATGGGAAATAAAATGATGAATGGATTATATCTTTCCTTACAAACTATAGAGTTGCTTAAGGTTGATAGGAGGAAGTATGTCTAGAATTTCTTTGATATTGGTAGGATCAAATTTGAGTGCATGAAGAGAGATAATAAAACTAAGAATCTTTCATGATAAGACCCTAAAAATTCACTTATTGAGGTTAAGATGGACATGATAATGTATAATCCACTCAAAGATGATCTTGAGAATAGCTAAGTGATCTTGTTAGAGTTTGTATTTTCTAAAAAGGTCATCCGCATAGTCCTAGACAATCTTATGGATAAGGTCATAGAAGATATAATTCATAGCATATTGGTAGGTTACACTAGTGTTATTTAATTTCAATAGCATGAATCTATAACAAAAGGTTACCCAAGGGGTGGTGAAGGTGGTCTTTTTCTAATCTTTGGGTGCAATTAGGATATGATTGTAACCCAAGAACCCATTCATAAAACATAATATCTCATGGATGGATGTAAGATCAAAAAGTTGGTCGATGCTTGGTAAGGGAAAGTCATATTTGGGGAAAGAAAGGTTGAGGTCACTAAATTACACACAAATGTGTAGTCCCCTTGTGTATTTGGTGATAAGTTCCACATTTGAAACCCATTGGGTGTTGTCAATGGGTTAAATAAAGTTGACAAATAGAAGATGCTAAAGATATTCTTTTACAAGAAGGGTTATGTGATGATGCATGCATTATAACTTCTATTTGATAGGTTTGGCATCATTTTGAGTGACTATGTTATGGGTATCAATGGTGGATTCAATTCCAAGCATATTATTGTAAGACCAAGTAATGGCTATGTTGTAGTCTTAGAAGAAAGAGGGAAAGTCCTATAGTTCCTTAGTATTCAACAATTGACCAGTTTTGACAATGTGGTGGTTATATAGAGTACCCATCTTGATATCTATTATGGATTTATTCAACATGGTTGAATACTTAAGAAGAATGGATTTTTGGATTAAAAAATCCAAGGCACCAAGGTAGGTGAGAATTGAATCATCATCCTAGCACTAAATAGTGTTAATGATAGAGGAGTCTTCCCTTATCATATCAAGATGGGTCAAATGGATGGTTACAGTCACCTCATCCTTATGATAATTCAAGGGTCCAAAGCTGATCATGTCTATGAAAAAAAGTTAGGTGGGATGATGTCATCATCCTCACACATAAGTGGAGGTGAGCTTGGTGAGGAGGGGATATCTTACTCAACAATGGTAATGGAAAGTTGTTTGGTTTTCTTCTTATTAGGTAAGATTAAACCAAGTCTATTTTTCTCATGTGGATTCCTAATGTCTATGCTAACCAATTCATGTGGGCTATGCTCATATCACCCAAGACCCAAGCCTTTCCAAGCACACCGATGAAGGTATGTCTTGGCAAATCATTATTTATCTAGGTAAGAGAAACTGATGGTGAATGGTTGAGGTAGAAGATAGGTGGTGGAATCACCAAGGGATTTGTCAAGTCCCCCATAGATAAAATGGGTCTAATAATGGGGAGGTTTGAATAAAATGATAGTCTTGACACTAGAGTCATATCTTGATTAGTTGGTAAGTTTCCCATTCTCATGAGGAGTAACGAAAGAACCAAGCGATAAAATGTGGTTCTCCCCAAGTGAAATGTGATTTAACATTTATTACAAAGGGTCTATGGTGAGGATTTGGTCTGAAGGTATAGAGAAATTGTTTGATGCCTCATCAGTGGAAGGAGGTATGATATCTTCTTTAGTGGTTGAAGGTTGGGTTTTAGCTATTTAAGGTGTGTTGGATGGGGTATGAGTATATAATTGGGGTGATAGGTCATGTTGCATATTGAAAAATGACTTGGGTTAACTTGGATGGTGATGAATTGGCCTTCATGCTCAAACTTAATGCAATGGTGGAGGGTAGAAGGAATGCAACCCATGTAGAAAATCCAAGGTCATCCCAACAAGATGTTATATTAAAATTCACCTTATAAAACATATAAAATTTTAGGGAGTGTGCATGATCATAAATAGATGTGAAGGATGAAATTTCCCAAGGTATTGGTGATGGTATCATTAAATAAGCAAAGGACAACTGAAGATTTAGACATGACATTGTCTGGAAAGTTAAGTTAGTTATAGGCATGAGAGGAGATGATGCTAATGCTAACTCCCTGATCAATCATGACTTGTTTGATGAAATTTTGGTTGATGTATTCATTGATAAAGAGAGGATTATCTAGGTCCTCAAGATGGATGGAAGGTATTTTTGAATCCTTGAAGGTAACAAGGTTCAAAATCTAAAGGGCACTGACAAAGGTGGATAGAGGTTGGGGATCCTTGGGTTAGACCTCAATGGATTGAAAATCCTCTATTAGTGCTTGGTGATGATGGGGATAGGTAGAGATTAACTCATACAAGCTCATTTTTACCAAGGTATAATAAGGTTATTTGAGGATAACTCTCTTGATGGATTCTGAGGGGTTAGATTAGGAGGCACCTAAGATAGACACCTTGGGTTTGTTTGAATATGAAGATGATTGGGTGTAGGTTGGTTGGGAGTTTGAGGAGGGGTATGTCTAAGGAATAGACACATATCCTTCCCCTTATCCTTCTATTATGCTTTGATGACCACATTGATATTATGGATAGAAGAAGAGGTTGAACTGGAGGGTTAGTTAGATTCATCTTCACTTGGAGGTGGGAATGGAGGATTAGGTGAGTGTTGGGTAGGTATGGTTGGTGGTAGGATTGGTATGGGGATTAAATGAAGTTCATATATTAATATATCATCCTCATCATAAAGCTAGTGGATGATGGTTTGGAGAGATTTGTAGTTCTCCATATCATGGCTGGGTGTCCTATGATAAGAATGCATGTGGTGGTCATTGTACCAGAAGGGTTTAGAAGCTAGAGGGTCAAAGGATCTAATGGTGGGTAGGGATAAACAAGAGGTTTGTAATAACCTATGGAAAATGTTCTAATAGTATTAAAACAAAGATGGTGAAGGTTTAGTGGTCTTTATTCTGGTGGTTGAGGTTGGAAGTTACTTAGAAATAGGTTTGGTGGTAGGTGTTTTGGGTAGGGTGGTACACTTGGTTGATGGTTTCAATTACGCAAGGATATTGATGATCTAGATGTGGAATATCATATGGTAGGTAGATAAGGTACTATTGTCATGGTGAAAAAGGTGCATCTAAGAGAAACTAAAAAGGTGTAATTAAAAGAGTTAGTGGGGTTTTGGTAGAGGCAATTGGCCTCCTTATCAAGGTATAGGGATGAAGCCCCAGAATAAAGGGCAAGGTTGAGGGAGGAAAAATTTGGGCCTTTTAACCTTTATGTGGTTTCACCTCTTTGGTTGCTTTAGTCTGGCATTTGGTTAGTGGGTTTGAAGAGGTTAGGTGAAATTTCAAACATAGATGACTAAGGCTTGGTGTAGGGAGGATACCAAGGTTTATGATTGATTTAGTTGGTTTGGTATGAGAAGGTTACTTAATTTATTAGGATTTAGGTGCCTTGGATGTTTAAGGGATTGTTGGATTGTTAAAAGATGTTATTGGTTTGGATGATAGGATAAGAGTTTGGATAGTAGAAGTGGTGAGTTGGTCTACTGAAGGCATGGTTGGAGGTTCTAGCTTCGTGACATAAGGTATCCCTAGTTGCTACTAGAAGGTGGTTCTATCCATGTTAGGGTTGGAGATAAATTCTAATTTCTACACTAGCCTAAATAATGATTTATAGGTCAGTTTGATTCACTAAATAGTGGACCTAAAATATAAGTCCCTAGGTAGAGACACAAGGATGGTAACCTTGTCCTCTTCCTCAATTAAATAATTCAAGGTTGGGATAGGTGGCTCCTCTATGGGATAAGTGGACATGGGATTTTTCTCATTAGGAATGATTTTTGAAGGGAGAGTGGTTTGATCAATAGTTACAAGTGAAGATAGGGTGGTGATAGGTGGGAGTTATATTATATCGATTAAAAGGGTGGTTAAGGAGTCCAATACCTTAATAAGTGGAGGGGAGAAGATGGTGCTTTCTCCATCTAGGTTTATAAAGGAGGGGAAGGTAGCTCCAATACCTCAATAAGTAGAGAGGGTGAGAGATAAATAGGTTTCTCAATAAGGTCTTTAGTAATGAGTGTGTCAAGAACCATGTTAATTGTATGGGTATCATGAGAGCTCTCAACATTGTTGCTCTTATTAGGGGTATGGTTTGAGAAAGGTTTCTTAAATATATCAAGGGCTTAGTTTGATAGTGCATTGGGGTTATCTAATGTAAGCTCCCCCTTAGCAATGAGGGATTAGATAAGGCTCTTAAAAGTGTTGTGACTATTGAATTCATGTCCTATAACTCAATGAAAGGGACATAGATCATTCTCATTGTACCAACTAGGTGCAGGGTGAGAAGAGTGAAATTGATGGGGTGGCTTGATAGGAGGAAGTTGAATGATATTTACTTTCAATAACTTCACCAAGATGGATGCACAAGATACTCCAAGTGTAGTAAATTGATTTTGGGTGTTCTAAGTTTGGTTCATTAGGTTTTACTTTGAGGAACTAGAGGAATTAGATTGGTTGACAGAAGGTGGAGGAGAGGCTTTTAGGACAAATTCATTCATTGTTCCCTTGATTTTATTTTTGGTATTGGACTAGTTTCTTGACTTGAAGGAAGAAGCTTCATTAGTTTTATAGGTTATGTTGTTATTTTTGAGCTTTAGTTTTCCTTCATTAATGGATCAGTTCTCTAACTTACGTGCCATGGTAAAATCTTCATCAAAGTTTATAAAGCTTTGGACATGTAGTGTGTAGGAGATATTATTGGAACATACCTAAGCAAAGAGCTCTATGATTTTAGGTTGAGGCAAGGAAAAGGAAAGTTGGTTGATAAGCTTCTCCAATGAGCCATAAAATTGGCAATGGATACATCCTCAAACTGTTAGATAGAATAGAGGTTGGTGATACAAACTTTATTATATATATTGATCAAAAAGTGGTCCAAGAATGTATAAGCTAGTTGGGTGAAAGAGAAAATGGAGTGCTTAGGTGTGGCACTATACCAATTCAATGCCTAACTAGCTAGAGATATGGGGAAGGTGAGAATATGAAGGGCATCATCATAGGTGATGAGATAGAAAGCATGTCTAAATACCCTAAGGTGTTGTTGGGGATCCTCCTTACTTTGAAATTTAGAGAACTTGGGAAGTTCCCATTGGGGAGGATATGGCTTGATAGGTACAAAATGGTGGATGGGCTCATTATATATTTGGTCATATGACAAGATGTTGTGAGCACCTGAAATAGCTAAAACTAAGGTGGTCATATTGTCCATAAGAATCTTCATTAGGTGAGCTTGGGTTTGTGTGCCCAAAGGGTTATAAGATGCATACTATTGGAATAGTTGGGAGACATGATGATAGTGAGTAGAAGGTTGGGAGGGTGTCACATATGAGTAAGTGGATGTTAATGGTTGGGTGAAAGATACATAAGGGTAGGTAGATTTAGGTGGTTGGGTAGTGGGTACATGCCCTTGTAGATTAGGGATGTAGCCAAAAGTTGGTCCAAGGTGTGCTTTTTAGATAGGAGTTGTAGTTGGGTTGGTGAGTGATGGAAGGGTGGTGACCCTTGTGCTAATCAGTGGCAAGGTAGAGGGCATGGACACCACAAGGATTTGAAATAGAGTAGTGGCTGATGGGTTGGAGGTAATTAAATTAAGGTTGGTAGTGCTAGAGATAGGGTCTCCTATTGTGGAGGAGTGGTTGGTAGGAGAAGAAGGTTATAAGGGTAGTTGTAATTTGAGTTGGTTGGTTTTCAATGATAGTCTCAAAGAGGTTATTGGTTGATAAGGAAGCTTGGGTAGTCAATAGTTAGGTAGTAACCATGGAAATGGAGGTACTCCCCATGAGATGGGGAAGCATGCCATAATGTAGATCTACATATGGAACCAAAGTTGGGAAATAGTAATACATGGTTGTAAGGTAATGTTATAAGGCTACATGATTATTATCTAAGAAAGTGGAAAAATATGCATCTCCTTAAGGGACCTACCAAGGTAAATTAGGACTTATTTATGGGTGAGGAGAGTCTATTGGTTTAGAAATGTAGTCGATGGATGAAGAGGTAGAAGAGGTAGGTTGGTTTGGTGATGGGTTTTGATCCACAAGCTCTATTCTCTACTAACTAGTGAGAACCATAAGAGAAATGGGAGATAAAAAACACAAATAACCTCACCACTCAAACAAAAATAAGATAAAAAAATTATAAAATAAATCAAATCACACTCTAAAATAAATTTTAATCCCTAGAGTTTTAATTAGTCTCATTTTTGGCTTATGCCTTAAGAAATGTGTGACTGAAATTAGTTTATAGAGCAGGTACTAGAAGGAGATCTAAGGTTGGTTTCAGGTTGTGTTTAGGCACTCAAAAGGAATTTTTATTATAATGAATATGTGACTTGGAATTAGGGCCTACCCCCTCACTTCTCACACCACAACGATAATGGTGTTGGGTGCTTAGCCAATATATATTGATATCCATAGATTATATTAAATCATAGAGCTGAGTTGGTCCTCCCCTTGGTAATGACTTCCAAGTAGGATGACCAAGAAAGGGTAAGGTTACTACTAGGTGATGAAATCATAGTTAGGCCTTGTCTTAGGTTTTTTTAATGTTTAATTGGTGAAAGTGGGTTGGTTTGGTGTGTGAAAAAAAGAGTGAAGCTATGATAGATTACATTGCCTTTTAAGTTTAGTTATGTGATCTAAACTTTCAAGAAGTTGATGTATGCACTAGATTTTAAGCCCAAATGAAACCTCTAATTTTTTAATGATAATAAAATAGAGAGATAATGTAATTAAACAAAATACCAAGTAGAGACACAAGGGTCCAACTAAGCATGCTAGAATTTTTCAATGAATTTCTCCTTAGTATTGGAAAGAGGGAAAAGAAGAAACTAAGTATGGTTATGGTTGAAAAACCTCATTAATGTGCATGTGTTGAAATAAAAAGATCATGAAGAGATTCTCTTTGGCTTTGGAGGATGACCTGTAGATAAGAAATAACTAAAGAAAACTTATTTATTAGATAAATAGTTGAGTGGACTACCTAGAGATAGCTAGATATCAAAAGCAAGAGATTCCTTAGGGGATATCAATCCACATGTTTTAAATAATTAAGTTTGTCAAATAGAAAGGAAAGTACTTGTATCAATAATCAAAAGATACTAAAATTGAAAATAAGAATGATTGCTAAGAAATATAGACTAGAAATGATTAAATTAGTGATAAAATAATTAATATTAATGCTAGAGGTTTGGGGTATGCTTAAAAAAATTAGAAAGGGGTTTGTGAATAGGTAGGAACATAAAAAAATAGGTTTTATTAGGTTTAGGGGTGAAATTATCTTTCTAGTTTTCACTACCATAGTGATTGTCAATGGTTGAGGTGACCGTTGATGGTCAAGGTGATCGTCAGTAGTTAGACAGACCATCGGTAGTTAAGTTAACCATCGATGGTTGATGTGTCTAGATATAAGATGGTAAAAAAGTTGATTGATGAGATCCAAAAGATTGATTCTATGAGATGGATAAGGTCTAGGTTGATTTCAAAATTGAATTGAAGTAAATGAAGACTAAGAAATAAGTACTTATCTTACCATAAGTTGATTACATGGATAGTTGAGGTAGTTGACATGTTGGTAGAGTGTAACTTGATTCTTATAAAGTAATGGTACCTAAAAAATTGGTGGAGAAGTAGTAAATTCACTCTCTGATATGATTATTGGATTGATGGATTACTCATGGCAATTTAACTTCAAGAAAAAAAACTCCTAGATGCACAATCTCTTGATAAAAATTGTAGATGGATTTCACCTCCCAACCACTCTCTTCTTATAGGCACAAACAAGAAGTGGAAGTGAAGGTTCAACTAGGTTATCTAATTATAAATCATCCATGTAATGGCTCACAACAGGATTTAGAAAACTTATATTTATAAAAGAAAATTAGGTAGTTTGCATGTTAATTGGTTAAAGAGTTAGACCCTGATAATCAATAATAAGGGTGACCATAAGAAATCAACCTGACCATTGGAGATCGAGGGTAAAGGGTGAAAAGGGTTCAAAGTTTAGGTTAAGTTAGTTTATCTAATTTCCTATAGGTTAGGTTAGTTAGGGGTTAGAATATGATATTGGTCCCAAGGAAGTCTTTAGGTGGTTAAGGGGTGCCTTCCACATTTAGAATCATAGTTTTAAAATTTCCAGTGTCTACAGTGATAACTACATCAGGCTTGACCCCTCCCTAGATTATTGTTATGTAGGAAAATCTCTTCACATATGGGTGTTGAGGATGTCCAACCTATCCTATTAATGAACACACATTTTTATCCCATGTCATACTTGTAAGGAGGATTAGTTTTTGTATACTAAATAATATAGTGTAGGCACAATAAATAATTCTAGATTTCATGTGTGTAGGAATAAAACCTAGAAACACAAGAGCATGTGCTCTTAGAATTTAGTAATAGTATTACAAAGAGGACATTGGTTCCATTTGTAAGACACTAGAGTAGTATGGCACTACTATACAGGTGGTGCACTACTATCCAATGAGGAATCAGACCTATGAAACCTATTGATGAAACTTATACATGTTCATAACCTAGTTTTCAAAACCTAGATCTTTCACAACAATAATTTTCTAGATAAGTATCTATTTGCACATAATATTTACTATTTTGAGAAATTCAAAGTAAGTCAAAATCTATATCAAATCATTGGCTATTTATTCCATATTATTTGAATAATTTAGATAACTTAACCCTTTAATCTAACTTAGGATTTACATAAGTAAAACCCTAAATGGTTAAAACATTTAGTGAACCTGACTTACTTTAAATATTGATTCAAACCCTAATTTGCATTCTCCAAAGTTTTATGCAATAAATTAAGGTTATATAATTCTATGTTTTTTATTTTTGGGCATAACCTAGATAATTAAATCAATTTCATATTAGGGTTTGAAATTATTTACATATAATTTAAACTATTGTAAAGAAACCCTAGATTTAAACCACCCTAATCCTAGTTCACACTAGGGTTCACATTTATAAAAGTTACTCAGTATTAATTTATAGATTATTACCATGATTATCATGAAAAAATACATCTTTCACTTCATGGTATATAGATTTTTCCTTTACCTATCATGTTTATTAACAATTATTTATATAAAAGTACATATGTATGTTATTCCTCTCATGGATTCGACTCAAGCTAGGCTTGTTATACATATTGGTCCTCCATTATGTGATTCCCATTTTTGTATGAATCAATTTGATTTACCTCTAATTACTAATAGATGATAAAGGGATCAAAGGACTCCTTTTGTTTAGTCTTGACCTAGAGGACTTGATTATCTATGCTCCTATCCTACCTCCACTACTAGCCCATGACAAATATTAGATCATATGGTTCAAGCTATCACTAGGTGTAATAGGATTCATCCTAAACATATACAAGAGTATCATAACCCTACCATCCCTCCTCCTCCCAAAAAAACTAAAAAAAGACCCCAAGATCAACAAAGAGAATTTGATATAGTGGATCGGTTGAGAAATACACCACCTAAAATATATATAATAGAATTATTTCAAAAATCAACAATATTCAAGGATATTCTATTTTAGATACTTAATCACAAATTTATGCATTGTGATATTGATCCGTTTTATTTTTAATCTACCATGAATACTATAAGGGATGTGGATGATATGATATGTTTTTCAATGATGAATTGCTTCATAATCAATAATTGATAATAATTTTCCACTTTTCATTCAATCTCAAATCAATAACATAGCTATTAAATAAGTTCTCATTAACCATGGCTAAAGACTCAATATATGTAACCTCAAATTTATACAAACCATGGGGATTGAATAGAGTATATTCAAAAGACATACAAGAATATCCAAGGATTTGATGACACTCCTAGATAGACATTGGGTTCAATCACATTGGACATTACAGTGGGACCAAAAACATTATCTACACATTTTTAGGTGATTCCAAAACATTTACGTAATAACTTATTACTCTATAGACCTTGGATACATGATATGTAGGTTTTACCTTCCACTCTTAATATATGGGTCAATTTTTTATATTATGGTTACCTATACAAATGTCAAATATATAATCAGCCATTTAGATAATATAGACTCACTAAGCTTCCTACATTGAGTACATCATTAGATGGGACACCTCATGTTCTCATCAAACCCCCACCTCATAATATTCCCATAGAGAAGATGCACACATATGAGGTGGAGGAGTATAGAAATATTGTTCATATACCATCTCCAGAGCCTTCTACAACATTTTTACCCTCACTAATGATTGAGTAACAACCTCTTCTTACATATTTATCTTCAATGATGATAGAGGAATAACCTCTCATAGTACATACATCCTCACCCAGGATATAGGATGAGATCCTTACAACCTAGTTACCACTACTTGTTAATTTAGAAGAGGCTTACATTCATAATTCTAACATATATTCACAAGCCACTATAAAGGATGATCAACCACTTATAGATATTGATAATTATTTATATGGATTAAGTTTTACACTAGTGGTCCTAGGAGAATAAATAGATAATTCAAAGGCAATTATACCTTGCCCTACACCAATATCATCAATTTTTAAATATCATATAGCTATGAGATCCTATACACATGTATATCCAATATAATATCCATTGATCCATTCAGTACACATGGTCACATCCATGGATATCAATTTAATCATATAAATTTAGGCAAGGAGTTCACATGATAGACCACACTAGATCTTACACATAATACTTGATAGAGGATTGATGATATTACTCACAATTTAATAAATATCAGCTAGATTATTGTCACCATAATAAGGGCAACCCTTTTCCAATTTAACACACTCATAGGACATGATACAAACACATGATCAACATTAAAACATAAATAAAATAAATTTAAGGCTAAGGGCACTATCTAGATCATATAACTTCCACCTCCATATACACCACCCCCATAAATGATACATATCCTTCATAGATATGAGCACAACAATAGAGTCATCACTAACATATATATTCATGACATGATCTATTGAATACACATATTTTTGTATCAAATAGATATGTTCCCCATGTGGCTAAAAATGAGGATTCCAATCCTAACACTCACACTTTGTCATTCTTACACCACATTGGTTATCAAGAGAATTATATATATCATGTTATAAAATATCAATTTTCCATTGGACACATTACACTACCATTTTCATGTGGCCTCAAGGTGGATAATACATTATTATTCATTTTGAGTAGGGACACTCACATACAGGTTACACTTAGAATTACATGGTTATTGGTGATGGATGCCATAGTTGATTAGTTAGATAGATGCTTGACATTAACTCATGATATACACATGGATTTCACCTTACTTGATGACATAGATGAGAAAAAAAAGTTTCACATAGATACTCTAAGGTCTAATGTATTTTACCCTAGGTCCATGTGAAAGGCATCTTAAATATTTGATCAATATGCCATTTGAATGCATAGAATCTAGACTCATACTAAGGATAAGGCTCCATTGATACATATAGATTTGTATGATGAATGTGATGGTGATGACTTATTTGAGCTTGGATAGATTCAATATCTAACAATAGATTATCTTCCAACAAATTCACTATTTGATTATCCACATCCCATGGATGTGCTCTTGGGTCTATACAAACATTACACTTTACTTTTATATTATTTCATTTACATTTACAAAATTTACTTAGACATTCTTTATTCTTTCTTTCACCTTGTACATAGTTTGTTTTTATTTACTTGTACATAGTATATTTATAAAAAAAATTCAAAAATAATATTTTAGACACCTAATTTTGGCCACAACTGGCTCTTGACCAAACTTCAAATTGATTCATACCATCCATTGCAAATTAAGCCTAGGAATCACTAAATATCCCAAATTTGAGCATTCATCATTCATCAGTGTTCAGAATCATGTTGAGGCATCCATATTTTGGATACTAGACCATATGTAATAATAACCTCTCATGGATTCATCCTTATTCACTTTATGTCATAACAACTATCAATTTGGCTTATGGACCCATTATGTGGGACACTTAATCAAATCTTAAAATAGAAAAAAAGCTAATCAAAATCAATTCACAAATTAAACAAGATTAAATTCTTAGTTGAATTATCCATTTGCAATTAATGAATATCTAAAAATGTAAATTCAAAAAATAAAAATATCATTCCTTTTGATCATTGCCTTAATGAGTTGTCAAGCTCTTCTAAAACATCCCAAAATATATAATTTGAGAGCCATTCCTAGTAATTGAAAATCACTATTACATGACAAATATTAACTCAAATAGAGTTAGTCTCAACTCACCTAGGGTTAGTTTGAATTCATTCCATGTTTAAACTCAACCTTCACTCACCTTAGGTGAGAGTTGATTCTTGAGGCTATAAATACAAGTCCTTTCCTATTGAGTTCTAAGTTATTTTGGTGCAAAGTTATTATGCACAAATATCTTCAACAAACTTTGATAAAGTGGAGTAATTATGGAATATTTCCAACAAAACCTGTTTTGGTGCAAAGTTATTATGAACAAATATCTTCAACAAGATTTTTTGATGTAGTGTTATAATGACTAAATGACTTGCAAGTCGTGTTACCATGCTCAAATATTAAGCCAACCAATCAAAGCCAAGGTGCCAAGGAAATGTGAAGCCAAAAAATATCCATTTATGAATACTTATTGATACACAAACTAAGAAAGCCATTTAAAAGCTCCAATGAAGGTAAAATAATGTGTTCTTTTATGTTTTTGTTGTGTTTTCATATGCCTACTTGTTACCTAAGCTCTCCCTAGTGTATAGGATAGAGGTGTTAGGATCTTAGTGTGTTTATTTGAGATTTATTTCTTAGAATAACACAAGACTAACATTACCTCTATTGTAATCCTTGTTCACATGTTGGCATACCTGGTGGGACACTACACCCCATGAAGTTTCTCCCAAGGCCTTTTAGGATATTCCCCTAACAATTTTATTGTAAAAATTCAAGCTTGATGATAAAAAAAGGTGAAAATTGGAGGCTCAAGGATGTTTTTTATGGAAGTCACAAATTTTATTTGTGTATTCATGATTTTACTCTCTAGAATCACCATATTGTGTAATATCACTACTTTCACAATCACAATTTTGTCATGTTTTCTACATTTTGCATCTAACCATTGAGGTTTCTTCTAACTATTTATACATGGAGGGAAAATAATGATATCATAATATCATGAATTTTAAATTCATGGTATTATGTTAAAAATCATGATATTATAATATAATGACTTCTCAAGTTATGATATCATCCTAATTTTTGCAATTTTGTCAAAATTTTAGAGATATTTCTTAAATTGTTAATGATCTGCTTGTTAACCATTTCATGTTATAAGGTTAAGTTGTGATATCTCAAAATTTATAGTAGCATTATTTCATTTATTTATATGGTATTGTCATAATAGTAGCGATATTTTGTTAACTCTGTGTTTTATATACAAGTTATGGTATTGTGTTAACAATCATGGTTTTGCATAAAAAGTCACGATATTACTTTATGTTTCTATGGTTTTACACTTAGTGTAAATTTTTTAAAATGTGAGAGCAAGAATTGTAACTTAATTTTATTACTCATGATTTTATTATAAGCACAAGGACCCCCTAACATGTTTTATAGGACCCAAAGGCGAAGAGGAAGACATGTAAAAACATTCTAAGTTGAAAATCTCATATTTCAAATTGGCATTTTAAAAAACATTTTTCTTTATTCTTTTTCACTTTTCAAAAAAATTAAACCAAAAATGCTAAGGGGCTCAAATTTCATAACATATTTCATTTTGGTGATATAAAATTAACTCTCACATTAGTTATATACTCATAAGATTTTTTCATTTTATGCTTGTTTGTTGAAAGTGTTTGCATAAGCATGATGAGTGATGCATGTTTGCTCTCCCCCCATCTCCTTTAGGGAACTCAGGTGATCAAAAATGCTCAATATTTACCTTTTTTTCTTTGGTCCAAAAGTGTGGAAGTAAATTCATTAAGGCCCTCCCCAAAATCCATATGATTTGGGTGACTCCAAAATGAACCTAAAGTCCTTCCATGTTTATCTTTATTTTATGTATTTTAGCTTGTGAGCAAGAGTTCATCACCTCCTCATGAGTTCTCTAGAGAAACATTGACCTAATAATTAATCTCCTGACATCATTTAAAACCCACTCCATGTTGGGGTGTATAAATTAAGGGTGACCCACTAAGATGCTTGTTTTGAGTTGTTAAAATAAGATCCATTAGTAGTACTCAACCTTGAAACATAGGGAAAATTTGAAAATCTCACTACACTAAGCAATTCATGGAGGTAGTGGATTTGAAATAGTATAATAACTTTTCATAAAAAGTTTGTTGATGTAGATCCAAATGATGTGATCATTCCCTAGTGTTTGACAAAACATATGAGACCATCTAGAAATGAATGAAAATAAATTATTTAGTCAACTTCAATTTTCACGAGCATACTATTCATGTAGGGTGAGTATCTTGAAGCTCCATGTCATAGTATGAACTTTTGAGAGAAGAAGGGGCCTAAAAGCCCTACTTTTCATGTCATTTTCTATTTTGGATTATCAATTTGAAATCTTCTCAAGAGCAAGTATATAGATGGAACTCAATAGTACTATGCAACCTTTTTCAGTTTTAGGATCTAGGACATTATACTTAGGTTTATATGTCATTTTTTACTTTTTAATTATATCATTTTATGTTTAAAATATTTTTTTGTTATACCACATCAAAAATAAGTCTTATTTATACATCACTACTTTGTTTGAAGAGGTGCTACACTACCAAATTCATTTTAAATTATTTTGCTTTTTAGTCTTTAAACAAACCATTTATCACATCTTTAGAGCATGATAACATCACTACGTTGCTTGAATTGTTTCAAAGGATTATTTCCTTGTGTCCAAATTCCTATTTTAAAATCAAAACCATGTGTAAATTTTGGATCTATACCTAATACAATCATGGCATTCATTCTTATTTAGCTTTTTGTCTATTTTAAAGAATCCCAGTCTTCTAAGTTGAGTTTGTAATTAGCCTTGACAATTTTAAATCCAAACATTGATTCGTTTATATCTAGGACTCATGTAAATTTTGTCTTAGAGAATTTTCCTTTCACTTTTTGGTTGTGTAATTTAGATTTATTTCTTACTCAATTTAAAGACTATTTTTGTGCCTAGATTTTGGAAAGTAATCTATCTTCCATGTGCCTATTGTTTCATGTCTTTTTCCAAGTGACCAAGTTCATGTTTAAATTCAAATGACTAGTTTATGCCAAAGTTATTCAATTTTTTTAGATTAAAACTCATACCTTTTAGACCTTATTTTTTTTAAAGTCTAGGTTTTGTGCCTTTTCCAAAATACATTTCAATACCTATTTTGAGCCTATATTTTGTTCCTTATTTTCCAAAACATGTAGCAACTTTTGTTTCTTTAGACCTAGTTTAGACTTGTTTGAAACACTTTGTATCTAAGTTTAGAATTTCAATTTTATTTCATCCACTTGACCTTTTGTGTAATATATTTTATGTTAGACATTTTACATTATATTATTTTAGGCCATGTTTTACCACCCACCATTTTGAAGATATAAATCCACGTTTATACCAAGTTAGTCCAATTTTGGACAATTTTATCCTTTGAAAATTATTTGTAAGATTTTATATAAATCTAGGCTTCTTTGTGAAACATTCACTATTGATTTGGATATGTCTGATTACACTCTTAGTGGAATTAGTTATGATAACATGGTTGTATAAGATGACTTTGTTCAAGAACCATACAGTGATGATGTTATTTGTGATATGGATCCCTATCCTCCTTATAATAATAAATCTAAGGAGAAAACCCAAGATACTGTAGCCCACTATTTGGTTAACATGCCTCCATACATACTCAGAGTATGACCAACAAAAAACCATGTAGTATCTAGCTAATGTATAATTAGTTGCATAATAAGTTTAACTATAATCATATTATGTTACGATGCCATTAACATATGATATTTATTTATTTAATAGTCACTTTATTATAAACAAGGATTAAGTTTTAGTCAAATACATAGAGGTAGATCCCAAGTTTTTAGTATACTTCCCCCACTAAAATTTTCCAAGTCTGATTAGAGTTCCTTTCATCATATCTTATAATCAAACCATTGAACATGCCTCTTCTAGTAATATTTAAGTGCTCATGCCAAGGTCATACCAAAACCCAAATATTTTTTTCATAGTAAAGGGTCTCATACAAGACCACTTTATATGAATGCAAAAAACATATCAAACCTATTTGGACTTAGCATATAATTTTAATAACATGGCCATGTCAAATTCTCCACTCATCAAGTTAACTCCTTCAACAAGATTATTAATCAAATTGATATGTCAAGATAATTTAGGTATAGACCCATTTTGGAAAATCACTTCAATTGGTGGCATATTCAATGTTCCAGTTATTGAAGAAGTGTACTAATTCTACATATAACAATATGCCAAACATAGTGGATAGAATGCAAGTGTCATCCAATCATGGCTAAAGTGGTTTAAATGCACCAAAAATTAGTCCATAATAGGTGCCTTTAGTTAACACCATGATTGGTTTGTAACAATAAGGGGTAGGAACTCTTATGCCCCAACCCCAATAATCTACCTCTAATCCTCAACTAGTTGCTTCTTTAATCACACAACTATAATGATTAAGTAATCAAGAAATAACTAGTTCCTTGCCTCAAAAAAACATGATGAATATCACTCTACCATAATAGGTGATAACTAAAATTCCACAATAATAGGCACAATCCAAAATACCAACATAACAAAGGTAAAACATTCCACCACCTCAATATGTGGAAATAAATGTTGTAACTCACCAGGTAGTGACATGTATGCCTCAACTATCATAGACCAACATTCCTTTAAAATCACAAAAAATTATCTAATCAACAACATATGTTTATTGGTCAACAAAAAAATTTAAACACTCTAAAATCATATACTTTATAACAAGTGTTCTCACAACCAGGAGGCACTACTATCCAATAAGTGCCAATTAGGCAATAATTATATTTCATTCCAAACGTGCCACAAATCTAATGACAAGACCTTAGTTCACAATACGTTCTCCTTATATAGCCAGGTTTGACTAGTTGGTAACAAGTCCATATTCAACTTTAGTAGGCACATTACTTTACCCTAAGCCATATCCTTCCATCGTAACCACAATTCCCTTAAAATAAGGCTTATATACCAAATTGAAACTATAATATCACACCATAATGCATGTAATTTCAATAAAATAATCCCAAACCATAGATGCATATTCTTGGTTGGTTCTCTAACCAAACCAACATTCCATAACAAACCATGCCTCCATTATACCCCATTTAAGGTAATCCACCTTTGACCACTCAACCTCCACCTCAATCCAATGTTCCATCCAATTTATTGACACAGAAACTTTAGTAAATGAAGGATGAAATTGATTCCATTCAATCATGGAAACAAATCAAGAAGTTCAAGTTAGATGATGTGTGTTCCTTCTCATTTAACATGGAGTATCTTCAAATGAAATTTCCTTTAGTGTATGATCCACCAATATTTGACAAGCACACAGGTAGAGGAGACCTTGAGGGTAATTTAAAAAATATATTTGTTATTTCCTAGTAGGTGGCTTACAATGACATATACCTCCTATTGTTGTTTCCTTAGAGTCTAGTAGGACAATATTTGGAGTGGTTCTTGAAATTACCAAAAAAACTACTTTCTAATTATAATGATCTTTTAGATAAGATTGTACAACATTTATCCTACAATCTCAAACATGAGATTTCATTGGTAGATTTGACTCAAGACAAAATAACTTGAGTAGATATCAAAATATCAAAACCAAGGTATATATCAAAACCATTTTTCAAAACATAAAAACAAAAAATAATAATAACCTCAAAGGATAGAACAATATCAATAATATCAATATCCATGACAATAACATTAATACTAGTAGCAACAATAACTACGTTAGTCAAATGGATAGAACCAAATCTAGAATGATTCCAATACCTAACAGACTTACCACATAGTTACACATGAATACAATAAAGTTGTAGATAATATTTTTTGAGGTCATGTTTTCACCATAAAAATCCAATTAAAGACCAAGTGGAAACAATCAAGACCATTGCTAAATAATTCTAATCAATCCACTTATGCCAGTAATCCTTCCTTGACTTGGAACCACATACAAACACACTAACAAGTAGGGATTACTATTTTGAGACCTTATAATGATAACTCATCATTTCCCCATGACCACATATAATTTCATTGACAACTGAGACTTATCCTATTTGGCCACCCTTACCATCATTTTATAACAATAATGGTCTTGTATCTAATCTTGATTGTGTAATCACAGCTTGATGATCAAAGATTACCATTCCAAGTTCATAACCATCTAACACTGAACCCATCCAACCATCTATTATAGCTAAGAACAAGCCATATACCACTATTAAGGAAAATAGATTTGATATTGTGGAACAATGTTAGAAGATGCCTACATAGATCTCCATTTTGGATTTGTTACAAACATATACTATCCACAAAAACATCCTGATAGAATTTTTAGGCCAATCCCAAGTTCCAAATGACATAACCCAAAACAAATTCTTAGATTTGGTTAGGAATTATCTATATACCAACATTTGGCCTTCAACCAAAGTGATATATCATCCCTTAGACCTATAGATAATAACCCATTTAACATTGAAGTTTTTGTTACATAACACAAAGTAAAATGTGTCCTCATAGATAATGGATCAAGATTGAATAATATGTATTTGAATTCATCAAGCATATTTGATACATAATAGATAATATATAGGAGGAAATGATCACTATTAATACTGATAACAATGAAGAGCAGGAATCACAAGGCACCATCAACTTGCAAGTTATTGTGGGGCCTTTGACCCATGATATACTCTACCATGTGTTAGACCTAGACTTATATAATAATTTACTTTTGGGTAGGCCTTGGATACATAAAATTCATGGAATACCATCAACATTACACTAGTGTCTCAATTTTTCTTATTTAGGCATGGATGTCACCATCAATAAATATTTACATCCCTACAAACATTACAAACACTTGGAGGCCAAGTACAAAAGATATAACTACCATTTTGGCCTAGATCCAATTCCAAAAAAGGACAAAGGAAAGAATATTCTTGTTGATTCACCAAAGGATAATTGCATATACCTAGATACTCTTGATTCATATTCCCATATGCAACCTCCTAAATTGTCTAATCATCTTACCATCTCAACCAATAGCCGAAGAGAGCATTTTATTCATGACACATTTCACATTACCAAGCGTCACAAAACCCCAAGTCCTATGGAGGACCTAATTCCAAACCAAATTTCATGGAATGGTAAAGAAATGGAAAAGTCAAGTTCCACAATCTAACACCTATCATTTTCACACTAGCCACTAACCAAGAAAATGACCTACTTGTAAATGGTGAATCCTAGTTATAAAATGACAAATTGGTCAATTGTTATAAAAATTCCAAATACCAAATTCCTAATAGGATCATGGATAACCAATCCTATGAAGGAACAGGCCTCAATCCAAATTAGCAGGGAACTCTTGAGACAATTATCATCCCTCAGTACAATGGAATCAATGGTCTCAAATTTAAACTACTTAGGGGTTGTAGATACCTAAATTTGGCCACCAATGACCTCTAACCAAGATTTTGACCAATTTATACCAAAATGAATAATTTGTCCTAAAACACATTAAAATATTTTAAATTGATATATTAAAGTGGCAATTTTTATGAAAGTATCCCTAAATGGAGGAATGCAATGTATGAAACAACTAACTTTGATCAGATCATTTTGAGTCAAAATGTTAATTTTGCACCTAGGTACCTTGGATCATTCTTTTATATCAAATCTCTTTCACAAGACATGTGACCTTGTTATTTGGTGTTGAAAACATCCTAAATGAGATAATGGATCCAATGCATCTGAAATCGTATCCTAATTCCATTCCCATAAGATTTTGGGCCAATAATAAGATATTCTGACCAATTTGAGTAATTTGTGCACAAAGAGCCAAGGTCTACATCAAAGTTCTTAATCATGTTTAAGACTTAATTAAACCAAATCATGAGCCTAATTAATAATTCCATGGAACTTGTTGAATAATGTTTTTGGAAATGAATATTGAATATCTACATCATTAGGTGACATCATTTCTTGGGAAGACATCCCTAGGTCATAAATGCATAAAATATCAAGATTCATTCCCTCCATGCCTATTCAATGCCCTTATATCCCAAATATTAATGGGGATAGTTTTATAATGAATTTCATATTTGGATTTATTCATGGCCACACATCTCAATATTGAGATGGATGGTCATGGTTAATCCTTAAACCATTCCAAAAATCTATAAATAAAAAACCTCAAAGACATAATTCTAGGCTCTTTTATGACAAACTTATAATGTCAAAATGCATTCAAAATCATTGAATTTTAGTGTTATAATTCCCAAATATTGAGCCAAGCTAAGCCAAGCCAAATCTAAACATGGTGCCAATGAGAGATGGAGGTAGCCACATTTCATTGATGTAGACTTCAGGAGCACAAAATCAAGTAAGCCACTTTAACAAGCTATTTGGAGCATCTAAGGAAGGTGAAAGAAGGCTTATTTTTATTTTTATTTGTGATTTCCATTTTATTTTTTTAACTAATCTCCCCCTATTAAATAGGCCTAGAGATGTTATGCTAGTTAGTGATGTTTTGTCAATTTGTTTTCATTTTAGAACTAACATGATATTAACTATCCTCTCTTGAGTCAAATTCTTAGTTCACATAATGGCACACCTAGTGGGACCCTATCCCCACAATTTTGGTCACAAAGATCTTTAAATAAACTCACTAATAATTTCCATGTAGGATCTTGGAGTGAGAGGGCCAAAAGAGTGAAATTTTAAGTTAAAATTCTATTTTTCTAATAACTACATTTTTGTTCCTGGTAATGTTGGTTTTGTTCTCTATTGGAATATCATTGTTGTCACAGTAGCAATATTGTAAACAAAATCATTATTTTCTAAAAAATGATTTCATAGTCCTAGGTAGTGATATCATTCACCAAAATAGTGATTTCATTTGCCTAAGTGATGATTTTGTAAAATAATGATAACATCATTTAGGTAGTGATATTATTAATTTTAGAAATGATATCATTCACCAGAACAATGATTTCATTCACCTGAGTGGTGATTTTACAAAGCAATGATATCATCATTTTGGGTAGTGATATTGTTAATTTGGGTAGTGATTTTGTGTTTTCTATATTTTTTGTCTGGTAATAGTGATTTTGTTTTATAATAGTGATATTGTTAAAATTGGTAGCAATTTCATAGGTAAAAAGTGATATTGTGTTTTTTCTCTGGTCTAACTCCAAATAGTGATATTGTTGTGTAAAATTATGATTTTGTAGGGAAATAGTGGGATTGGCTATGTGATTATAATTTTGAAATTGAGAGCTTATTTTGGGAAGTTTCTTCACTCATTTGCAAATTAGCTTCAAAGCTAAAGGACATACTAAATTTTTCATTATAGGATCAATCTTTTAATTTATTTAAACATGCTTTTTTAGACCTTATTTAAAAGTTAAAATGGATTAGGAACCTTGTTTTGGTGCTTAATGAAAAATTTAGATGCTTACGTAAATGTTCTGACAAATTTTTCTTTCAAAGTTATAAATTAAGACCAAGGGTTCAAAATAACACCACCTAATTTTTTATTTGGAGCTTAAAATTGAACTCACTTGTCAAATTTTCTCTTCAATAGTTATTTAAACCTATAATTCGATTGGTAAAAATAAAGACATTGCATGTATGATTTTCCATCTTTCCCCTTTAGGGATATTTTGGAATCAAAAGCATAATCCTTATTGTAAACATGCCTAGTCCAAGGCATAGAAATAATGTCATTTAAATTACTCCCAAAAAACTCACAATAGTTTGGGTGATCTTGAAATTACCTAAAGTATTTCTATTAGTCATTTATTTTTATGTAAACTTGGCTTGCAAGGGGGACTTCATTACCTCTTATAAGTTCTTTAGGGAAGATTTAACCCAAGGTTCATCTCTTGGCACTGAATTCAAATACTCCTACTAATATCAAAGGTTTGAGTGGTTAAACCACATTCTAGTGTTGGAGTTTCACATGGGATGTATCTGCACTTTAGACATTGCACTACACTGAGCAATCAATGGATGTAGTGGTTACAAAAAGGACTCGACCTTTTTGTAGCAATTCAAGTGCCATGGACACCCAATTTAAGTGTGTTTTTTTTAAATGTAATGTGAAAGTCATTGGGTAATTTATCCATCTAGACATTCAAAAAAAATTAGATCTTAGACAAATCCCCACTTGTTATGAAAGTGTTGTTGGTGTAAGGTGCACCTCAAGGTCCATGTCACAGTATTGTCATTTGAGAGAAGGGGGTGTAAAAGCACTAATATATAATGAAAATTTTAATTTTTTTATGAATACTAAAAAAGCCTCTCAAATTATGTATATTGATGGATTTCAACAATACCAAGTAAACTTGTCAATTTAGGACCTAAGAGTGATTAATTAGTTGGTTTTATCCTAGATTAAATTCTTGTTTAGAGTCAAAACTTGGTATGAACAAATGATACAAACCAAAACACATTGTCCTAATTTTACTTTGAACAAATGGGCATTATGATACCCACGTGAATCATCAATTTGTCTTGTTCAAAGTTCATAAAAATTTGGAGTCATATTATCCACTTTAGTGTAGTTATGTTGTATAATTAAGTTTAGACTTTTTCCAAACATTGTTTAAATTCCTTCATTTATAATCTAAACTTGAAATTTAACATTCATAAGTTTATAGGGTTGATGTGTTAAGTGGGTTCACCATTTTCACTAAATTTGAGGAAACTTAGGTTAAATTTCTAATTTGGGTTGAAGGTTGTTGAAGACTCATAATCATTATCAACACTTGGTAGACTTAAGACATTTTTTGCTAAACACTTGCACTTTGATTCTATGCACCAAACATTTTTGTGTTACCATCCTATTTCCATCAAGATCATTTGAACAAATAATTTTTTTCCTTAGAAATATTTTCAAAACTTTGAAGGTATGTATGTCATTTGAGTTAAGAAACGTAGTGTTACACTGCCAAATTTGTGAGAAACCATCTTTGCCTTAAAGAGTTTTTAAAATAAACATTTTGTCATGTCTTTTGAGTAGTCTAGCATTATTACACTTCCCAAAACATTTCAAACATTGTTTCATAGACATTTTTGCATATATCTAAGGTTCCTACACATTTTTTAATCCAATCTATGTATACCTTTTTTGAATCTTTATCTAGAATAGTTACCATTTGTTCACATTTGTCTAGCCTATTTGTCAAAAGAACCAAGTTTTATACCATTATTTCTAAGAAAAAAAATCTCTAAAGTGCCTTTTGTTTCATGCCTTATACCTATTTGATCGAGTTCATGTCCAAGAGTCAAATGCCTAGTTTTTGTTAGAAGTGTTTCAAATCCATTTGTTTAAAATCTCATCTATTTTAAAGTTTAGTTTTTAAAACCATTTGGCCAAGAGTCTTAGGACATGCCTTGTTTGATCCTAGATTTTGACACCACATTTGGCCAAAATACCTAACAATAGTTTATTTCCTAAATTAGACTAATTTAAAATACTTCAATCGTAGAGTTTGGCATTTCAATTTTAGGTCAATTTACTTGATTTTTGTGTATAAGATGTGTAATGTTAGATACTAAATGTTAGATTGTTTTATCACAAATCATTGCATAAACCTTTCCATTTTTTTGATGAATCTAGACCAAGTTTGGACATCATATTTTTGACATTTTATTTTTAGAGTTTGTATAACTCTCTTCCCTTTCTATCAAAAAGCATTCACTATAGATCCCAACATGTAGTCTTACACTCATGGTGGACTCATGTATAATCTAGGGATTAGTAATGTGGTTGTGTAATAAAAAATGGTGCAATACCCCTATGTAAATAATATTTCTTATGAGATAGGTCCTTATTCCTCTTAAAATACTCAAATAGGGGCATAAAATCAAGATCCATTAGCTAACTACTTGGTTAATACACCACCATACTCAGAGCAAGATCAATCATAAATAGAGCAATACCTAGCTATGGTACCTATAGTTGAGGATCCTTTCCCTAATAACCATAATCTATTAATGCACCTTATGTGTATGTTCCTTATTTATTTGAGATTCATTTATTTGAGAATAAAGATGAGATTTTGATTAAATCCATAGAAGTAGGGGCTAAGTTTCTAGCAGACTTCCCTCATGAAAATTTACCAAGTCTAGTAAGAATGTCTCATAACATATTATATAGTAAACTGGCTTCTTCTAGAAATCGTTTAGCTCTAGTCCAAACAATGCATCAGGACCCTAGTATGCTTGTCAAAGGCAAGGACCCCATGGAGGATCACTTTATATAGATGCAAAAAACATGCCAAACCTACTTGAACCTAGCATGAAATTTTAACCAAATGACCATGTCAAGTAGGCATCTCATAGATTTAGTCCCCTCAACTGGAGTGTTAATAGAGTTGATTGATCAAGACAATCAAGGTGTTAACCCTTTTGTGTAGAATACTTCAGGTGACAACTTATTTCATATACTATCCATTAAATAAGTATCTTCTGCTTCTACATAGAATAGTGTCCAAACATAGTGGATAATGTACAAGCAACATCCCATCTAAACCAAAGTAGTGTTAATACACAAATAGCTAGCCAAGAAAATGTGTCTTTCATTAACACCAAAGTGGTTCTCAAAATCAAGAAGTAGGAATTTCTACATATCAATAACAACTAGCTACCTCTAATCCTCAACCAATCACATCTTCAAGCACACAAACAATAGGATTAGGCAGTAAACCAAAAACCAATGTCGTGCCTCAATAGCAAAATGTGATGAATCCTACTCCTACTCAACAAGTGACAAGTGGTATTCCACAAAAATAGGAAAAATATAGTGTAAAAACATAATAGATGTTGAATATGTTGCCACCTCAATAGGGCAAAAATAATGTTCCACCTTTTTAAGGAGTAGCAAACATACCCCTTCAATCATAGCCTAGTGTGCAAATTTAAAACCGAATGATGTCTAACTAACAACATTTATATATTGGTCAATGACAAATGATTAATCTTCAACATGCATCAACTTCCCTATAGGGATTCATGTAAAAAGGAGGTTCCAATGTTTCTCAAGTACCTACTATGAAAAATTTTCCTTTTGTTCAAAGTGTGCCACTCGTTCAGAAATAGGGTCTTGGTTCATAATTTTCCACTCAGTAGAAAGGTTTGATTAGCTGACAACATGTCCATTTTCAACCAAAGTAGAAAAAATATGGTTATATCCCTCCATCCCAACCAAAAAATCCTCAACATCAAACCTTTATAACCAACTCTAACCAAAATATTACACTGCAACACACACAATTCCAACAATCAAATCCTAATCTATGTATGCATATTCCTGGTCTATTTCCAAACCAATCCATTATACACCAAAAAATATCTCCATTATACCCCATTATAAGTGCTCCACTTTTGACTACCCAATCATCTACCTAGGCCAATATTCCCACAAGTTTCCTAGAGCAAGAATTTCAACAGATGAAGGATGCAATCACTACCATCCAAGTTAGGAAATAGGGTAAAAAGATTAAGTTGGACTATGTGTGTTTCTATCCTCTTAACATGGACTACTTGTAGATTCCATTTCCTCTAGGATATGAGCCTACAAATTTTTATAAATATAAGGGTAAAGGTGACCCCAAAACTCCTTTAACAAAATTCTTTGTTGCATGCCAGCCAATAGCATATAATGACATATACCTTCTTTTGTTGTTCTCAAGGAGTCTAGAAATACAAGCCTTAGAGTGGTTTTTAAATCTTCTAAAGAATTTAGTAATATATTTTGATGACCTTTTAGAAAATTCTATGAAACACTTTTCCTACAATCTCAAACATGATATTTCATTGGTCGACTTGATGCAAGCAAAGTAAAAAGCTAGTGAGAGTTTTATGAGTTATCTATAGCAATGGAGAGCCCTTGTAAGTTGATTCACCTATATTTTACTAGATAAACAATCTAGCATTGTGTTTACTATAAATTTACATAGTGAAATAGCTTATCATATGGAACTACGATGTGTGCATACTTTTAAAGAGATCATTGATAAAGGTTTGTTGATTGAGTGAGCCCTTATTAATAAATGAATCATCAAGCTCACTTCAACTAATAATCATCAAGGTACCAATCATGGAAATGGATAAAAATAACATCCAATCCAAGTGAAATCATCACAACTGACATAGGCTAATATCCAAGATAGACCAAAGTAATTCAACCATAATAAGAATGTTTTGGGAAATGGAGTAGCTGAGTCACACCATATCCAAATGGTAAAAACATTATCCATTTAGCCCACACCACCTTTTCAACTTACTCCTACCTAACAACCTCTTCAACCAACACACCAAGCATAACAACCTATGCCTGCATAACAAATCCAACCACCTTTTCCATTACAAGATCCTCCTCCAAGGAGAATAATGCCTACTCATCATGTTTTTATTAACCTTAGAGAGCCTATTAAATATGTGTTTCATAAACTTGTTGATACTAATTTGATTAGTTGGTCTATACCAAAGCATTATCCACAAGGCAATCCTTATCCTGATTGGTACCATGAAAATGAATTTTGTGAATATCATCAAGTTAATGGGCATAATTTATGAAGATGTGTGCAAATCAAGTATTTGATTAAGAATATGTAAGAGAATGGAGAAAGCACATTGGATGGTGGTACTTCTACCTCCAATCAGACTCTTGGGATTTATCAAAACCCTTTTCCCTATCATAACTAATAATAAAAAAATAAAAATAATGACAAGAACAATACCGGCTAGTGCAATAATAAAATCAATATATAAAAATCAAAGGCCAAACCAATAACATAATCAACAACATAATAATAATAATAAATAGAACCAAGGTCAAAATGGTAACAACCAACAAACCTACCATGCATATTCACATTACTATAATAGATTTTTAGGCCATATTATAAGAGGTAGCATTAATACCATCTCCTTTAATCCTAGACCAAATTCTAATCAGATGAGACAATTGCTAACTATACCAAACCAATCCAATAACTTCAATAATCCTTCTTTGACCTAGCATGACACACAAGTAAACTAGCAAATAAGGATTCCCACATTTGGACCTTATACCACTAACTCAACCTTGCTTGATGACCACACACAAGTGTACCTACAATTGAGACTTGTCCTATCTAGTCCCACACCATCACCATCATTTGTTCATAATCATGATCGTATATTCAATCCCAATTATGCAATCACAAATCAAAGTTCAAAGATTATGATACAAGGCCCATAGACATCTAGCACCTCACCCATTTTCCAACCAAGAATTTATCCTCGGAATAAACCATTTATCTTTGTCCAAGACAAGAAGTTTGATATTATGGAATAATTGTAAAAGATGCCATCTGAGATATCCATTTTAGATTTTTTTTAACATCAATAGTCCACAAGAACATTTTTAATGAGTTCTTAACCCAAACCACTATTGCTAGTGACATATCCCTTGATAAATTTCAATCTTTTATTGGACACCTAGCTCTCACCCAACAAGTCACATTCAACCAAAGCAATATGTCTTCCCTTGGCCCATTTCATAATAACCTATAATACATTAAAGTTTGAATAAAGTGGCATAAAGGTAAATTTGTCCTTATAGATGATGTATCAGGCCTCAACATAGTGTCTCTAAATCTCATCAAACTTCTTGGGTACACTATGGTAGATCTATAACCAAAAATGATAACTATCACAACTTATAATAATTAAGAGAGAGAATCACAAGGCGCCATTAGCCTACCAATTATCATTGGGCGATTAACCCATGATACACTTTCCCATGTGCTTGATCATGAGGTGTCATATAATATGCTTCTAGGTAGGCTTTGGTTACATGAGATTCATGTATTCCCATCAACACTATACCAATATATCAAGTTCTCCCACTCAAGGATGGAATTAAATATTTTAGGATATTTGCACCCATATGAGCATTACAAAATCTTGAGGTTGGGTTTCAAAGCTATAATTAAAAATATAACATGGATCTAAGTTCCAAGCAAGATATATGAAATGCCATACTTATTGATTCTCTAGAGGACAATTACATAGATCCTAATACCCTAGATTCTCCTTCCCACATGTTGCCTCCTAAAGCTTCCAATCATTACACCATTTCAGCTAATGGCCTAGGGGAGTATGTGACCCATGATACCTTTCATATTGTAAACATTAAATATAATCCAAAGTCATTTGGAATACCTAAATCTAAGTCACTTCATCCAAAATGGCAAAAAAAGAGCAAAGATAAAGGACCTATCATATTTATACCAACATCTAGCCTAGAACTAGACCTTCTCAAGGGATATGAATCATGGTTACAAAATGACAACTAAGATAATTTTTATAAGAGTGTAAAGTATCATATTCCCAATCATATCATGGAAAATCAAGACTACGAAGGATAAGGCCTTAGACCTAATCAACAAGGAACACTTGAGCCAATTTCCATGAGCAAATATAAAAGAACCTATGGACTTGGATTTAAACTACCTAGGGGTGACTCCATATACCTTACTCATGTTCCATTGACCTCAACTAGTGATGAAGATGTTAGTAGTGAAGTAGAGTCTAATCATAGCCTTTTTGATGACCTAGGTGAAACCAACCTATTTGATAATAATGTCATTAATACCATTACCCGAATCATTCATCATCATCCACTACCATTTTATTATCCCCTACTAATAGATTAGGACCAACAAGAATCTAGTTCACCAATTGATGATTTTTAGGTTGATGAGGCATTCTATAATTTTGTAGGCCTTAGAGACAACATTTAATTTGGAGATCATAAATCAGGTTTTTCAATCACATTGGATCTTCAAGCCTATTTTTGAGAGTGGGTAACACCCTTAGCCAAAAGTAAATAAATAAAACATTGATGTACCAAAGTGAAAACCTCTTTGAGGCACTTTATGACTAGGGAAAAAGTAAAGATAACGGCCATTCTAGTGATGAAAACCTATTTTAGGTGCCATTAGATGGTGGTGTTCATTATTATTCAAATTTAGATCAAGAGACCACCAATGATGAACTTGCCTATGGATTTGAGTTTAGTTTTGAACAAAAAAAAAATTTGATTAAATTTTTCAATAATTTTTTATTTTGTTTGTCACATGTCTATATCTCCTATTAGGGGACTCAGATTCATAATTTCTAGGAGAATTTGAAGAGCCAATCCTAATAAAGGACTCTGATATAGCTCAATAGATCAAGTATTTTCATACTATCTTGAAGATGGTACAACCTTTCTAGTTGAGGATAGAATAAAGGTAAATATCAGGACACCCTTGAACTCAAAATGGATAAAATTAGACACATCCCTCACTAAGGATGAATATGAAGTCTTTATAGCTCTATTGAGATAATTTATAGATATCTTTGCATGGGATTTATTATAACATGATAGGTTTGGACCCCACCTTGGTTTTACATCACCTTATAGTAAATCTTGATGCCAAATTAGTTAATCAAAAGTTATGCAAGATGCATCCTCAATTATTGTATTAGTAAAGAAAGAGTTGGAAAAAATCTTAGAAGAATGATGTATTTAATCCATTGACTGCTCAAAATAGATATCTAATGTTGTAACTATTATAAAAAAGCCTAAAGGAATTAGAATATATACTAATTTTCAAGACATAAATAAATATTTCCCTAAGTATGACTTTTCATTACCTAATATTGACATGATCATTGACTCCACGATAGGTTATGAGATGCTTTCACTTATAGATGGCTTTTTAGGATACAAATAGATCAAAATAGCACCAGAAGACCAACACAAGAGCACATTCACCACTCTATGGGGCACATTATACTATCAAGTAATGTTGTTTGGTCTTAAGAATGCTAGAGATACATATCAATGATTCATAACCATCATATTCCATGATATGATGCATGATATTATTGAAGACTATGTTGATGACATTCTTGGCAAATCAAAAGCTAGGGTCGACCATTCAGCAATGCTACATAGAATATTTAAAAGAGTGCGTGAGTATAAAGTATGATTGACCCCAAAGAAATGTGTATTTGGAGTAACATCAAGAAAATTACTTTACTTTATCATGTGTCATCAAGGCATGGAATTTGATCTGGCTAAATTCCAAGCTATAACAGAGATGCCACTACCAACTAATTTAAAGTAGCTCTATAGTTTCTAGGGCAAGATCTAATCAATATGATGCTTCATATCTTAATTGGATAAAAGAATCCCATCTTTTTATGCATCTTCTAAATAAAGGAGTCACATTTCACTAGGATAATCACTATCAAATAGCTTTTTAGCAAATTAAAGACTATATAGTAAATCCACCTATTTTATTGCCTCTTATGCCAAGAAAACCATTCTTGTTGTACCTATTAGCTATAGATAGTGGCTTGGGGGAACTTCTATCTCAAAATGATGATAATGGAGAAGAGCATATAGTATACTACTTAAGCCATACATTGGTCATGTATTAACACAAATATATGCCCATAGAAAAAGCCTATTTAGCCATGGTGTTCACAACTCATAAATTATGACACTACATGTTGAATAATAAGACCATGATTATTTCAAAAGTAGATCCACTCAAGTATATACTATCTAAAATGTATTTTAAGGCTTCATGGCCAAATGGATCATGTTTCCTAGTGAGCTTGACATTGAATAGATCAATTAAAAATCCACTAAGGGTAAATTTCTTACATATTAACTTGTTGAAGCACCCATTATAGACATACAACCACTCACATTCCAATTTCCTAATGAATCCATAATGACCATCCTTGACACACATCTTTAGGAGAAGCACTAGAGGATGTATTTTGATGGATCATTCATAGCACATGGATCAGGGGTAGGCCTTTTATTTATTACACTATAGGGGATCTAATTCCTAAGTCTTTTAGAATCAATTTTCCTCATAAAAACAAAATGGCCAAGTATGAAGCACTTATTTTAATACTCTAATAGGAGGTATAATATAATGTATCTCATATTAAGGTTTATGGTGATTCTAAATTAATCATCAATCATGTTACAGGCCATTTTTATACCTAATATGACAAACTAGTTCCATATAAGGCCATGGTCAACACTCTGAAATAATAAATTGTAGATATCAAATTTGAGCATATAGAAAGGGCTAATAATATAACTATTTATTCCATGGCTACTACCATCTCTCTAATTCAATAAAAAGACAAAGCTATAGAGTATCAATTCCTCATCGATAATTTGTTCACACCATCTCATGAACCTTCAACCATTGTAATGATTTCTAATATTGTTTCTCCTAGTTCTATCTGGTACTCAAACCTTTATAACTACCTTCATGACCAAGTTTTAACACTTGACCTCTCCTTAAAATAAACAAAAGCCTTCATCCACTGAACCGCTCATTATACCTTACTTGGATCAACCCTTTACTACCATATTTTTTATGGAACTCTACTTTGTTGTTTAACTTTAGCAGAATCTACACTAGTGTTATAGGAAGTCCACAAAGGAGTATGTGGAACTCCTAATAGTGAGGCCATCCTATCTAAAATTCTCTTACATAGTGGTTATCATTAGCCCATGATGAACATAGATGTATCTACCTATGTAAATAAGTGCAACAAATGTCAATTACAGGATAATTTGATTCATGGCCTAACAAAGACTTTGAAACCAGTGTTGACACCATGGCCATTTGCTACATGGGGCCTTGACCTCATTAGGAAGATCAATATCACTTCATCTAATGGCCATAAACATATCCTTACTACTACTAGATATTTCACTAAGTGGTTTAAATCTATACCCCTAACTTATGTGACTATAAAGCAAATTTCTAAGTTCATCTTCAACCATCTCATTTGCTGCTATGGTATCCCCTCTGACATTATATCTGACAAAGAAGGATCATTCAAGAAAAAGGATGTCAATAAGATATGTGTTGAATGTAACATCACACAACATTTTTTTATGGAATATTACCCCCAAGGTAATGGTTAAGTTGAGGCATACAATAAAACAATTTTTAACATTCTTAACAATATTATCTATGATGTCAATCTTGACTAGCACCTTCAAATATTTTATGCCCTTTGGGCATACCTTACCAGTCACTATACACCCATAAGAGCCACTAAATATTCACCTTTTTATGGTACAAAATATATATTTCTCATTGAGGTCAAGTTTCCATCTCTATGCATATCTTTCATGCATGTCATTGATGATCATGACTATCGAGTAGCTCACCTACAAGAGCTAGACCTATTTGATCAAAAATACATATCTATGCTCAATAATATTTAGGCATATTAGAACCAACTGAAAGGTTACTAAAACTGGTACATAAAGCATAGATAATTTTAACTTAGTGATCTTGTTCTTAAATAAAACCAAAAGAATAACATGGCTAAAAAGAAGCATAAAGGTAAGTTCAAACCCAATTGGGTTGGTCCTTTCATCATTATAACAAAATTTAGAGCCAGAGCATATATGCTTGCCACACCACATGACCATGAACTCGATGAGCTAATGAACATTATCCACCTCAAGTAGTACTACCTTTGAGTGACTTGGTGTTTTGTCTATAAGGACCATTTCAAGTTGTATAATTTTGTTAATCTTATTTGTATAAAACCTTTTTTATCAAACTATCATCCTACCAACCTATCACTTTCCCTATCACCTATATATTTTACCATACCTTCCCCATCAACTGAGTTCATTTTTTTCCCTCCTTACCTAGCCCTATGACCTTGTTTCCATTCTATTTGGTTCCATCACTACTTTTAGGATGAGCATTTAGATTTGGTTTCAGTATTTTTTTCATACATTCTTAATGGAGGTAATATTTTGGAGTTGTAAAATATACATTTGGTAGTTTCATCCTTTATTCCTTATTGCATTCTCTCTCATTATCTTAATCCTAATTATAACCACATATGGGCAAAGTAGTCTTAGTGACCTATGTCCTTGTATCCTAGTTATAACCACTTATGGGAAAACTATGGGAAACACTTATTTATTGTGCCTTGACCATACCAATTATCCATTCTCTATGTCATACTATGCCTTTATACCAATTGTGCCTATTTTTTTTAAATTATCTACTATAATAGTCAAATTCCTCCATTGTAAGGTAGAAGTATAATTATTTAAGGTCCTACTCTGGGACTAGGTAGGAAGTGTTCAATACTTGTTACGATTAGCTCAGTCACCCTTTTTCATGATCTTGTTATTTTATGAGAAACATAATCCATTATCTCACCATTTTACAAGAAACCTAAGCCATGCTCTCACCATTTTGTGAGAAACCTAAGCCACACTCTCACTAGTTTGTGAGTAACCTAAGCCACGCTCTCATCATTTTGTGAGAAACCTAATTAATGATCTCACCATTTTGTGATGTTGAACCATTTAGTGTCTTGTCATTCTCGATCAAGTTGAGATACTCTAAAAATTCCAAAAACATTTGTAAATCCATTCAAGAAAACCAAAAACATTGACCACTTCTCTACCTTAAGGATTCTGGGAACCCTTATTAAGTCATAATAAAATCACTTGTTCCTTAGTTTCCCCATTATTTTTGGCATTTTCTCCCATGCAATTTCCATTTTACAATACCATTCCTATTCTTCTATCACATCCATTATGTTTGTTTTCATCAATTATCATTTTCTTCCCATTTCCTGGGAGAACTACATTTGGCCTAAAGTTTTTGTTTGATATTACATCCATGGAAATATGTAGGCAACACCCACTTGCCTAGTGCATAGGGAGACAACTTAGCCACCCCCTTCCTTTTCTTATATTCCTCCATTTTATTGGTTTGTTAAGTTTTCACCTATTTTATAGGGGCAAGGTTCATGTGGCTTAAATTTAAAATTATTTGTTTCTTTGTTTGTTTATTTGTTATTTTGTTTGTGTCTATTTGTTTGTTTTCTATACTATTGCCTTGATTTCATCTATGTACATTTATTAGGTGATTATTTACCTATACTTACACTTGAATCCATACATATTCATATGTCTATATTTGCATCATGGTTTCTATCATGGGTGCATTATTTTCTATTAAGTATTGGATTATGGGAGTCATTCCTTATGCATATTTTGGCCAAGTCCTCATGATGTTATACCATGATGCCTACTGACATGTGCTACAACAAAATTTATCTTTAAGAAGTCTATTCAACAATGGTAGCATTGACATCTCTTTGGAAATGACATCTTGATTCAACCCCAATCACATCCTACATAGCATAATTAAACCATGAAATAATTTCAACCTTTGTTTAGTTTAGACAAACATCTCCTTACTCGCAGGTTGTCCCAATTCATCTTTATCCACTATATCAAGTTATCATCATCATCAACCAAAGCAGTCATGTTTTCAATAATTAGGGTCCAATGATTATAACTTCCTATGGAAAAATCATTGTAAACCATCCCACCTACATTTTTGAATGATTATAACCACCTTTGGGCAAATCATTATGTTCTCACCAAATTTACATTTTATATGCCCAACTAGGGGCATTTTTTTATCTTGTTTGTCTATCCTAACTCAAGCAGCTCCATATTCTCAATTATCATAACCACCTTTGGTAAAATCATTGTGTTATCATACCACATTTCCATTATTGGGGTATAATGCTTATAACTGTCTTTAAGCAAACCACACTATCCCACCTACATTTATCAATTATTATAACCACCTTTGGGAAAATCATTATGTTATCACCAAATTTAATTTTTATATGCCCAAACAAGGGCATGTTGTTATCTTGTTTATTTGTACTAAATGTGGTAGCTCCATCTTCTCAATGATTATAACCACCTTTAGGCAAATCATTTTGTTATCATACCACGTTTCCATTATCAGGGTATAATACTTATAACCACCTTTAGACAAACCATTTTACACCATCCCACTTGAATTCTCAATGATTTTCACTAGTTTTTCAAAATCATTATGTTTTCACCCCATCATTTTATTTTCTTTGGTCCCCTCATTTCACTTCTTTCTTTTCTAGGGACCATTTGTTGACCTACTTGTGCCAACCATTCCCTCAAAGGGGCATCATATAGTTCATCAATTATCATTAAAGTTGTAATAATATAGGACCATTTAATTATTAAAAATTACGTTACTATGTATATATTTTTCAATGCTTTACCAAATAGGGGAAAATTATAGACACCTAAATCTAGCCAACAATGACCTCCAACTAGGCTTTTGACCAATTTCCACCAAAATGAACAATTTGGACTAAATCACTAAAACACATTAAAATATTTGAAATTTATATATTCAAGTGTTGATTTTGGCCAAATTATCCCTAAATTTAGTAATGAAATTTATGAAGTAACTAACTTTGATCAGATCATTTCGAGTCAAAATACCAATTTTGCACCTTGATACCTTGGATTGCACTTTTCTATCAAATCTCTTACATGAGACATGTGCCCCTATTATTTGGTGTTGAAAACATCCTAAATGGGATAATGTATCTATCACATATGGCATCACATCCTAATTCTAATCCATTCAAATTTTGGGCTAATAATAATACATTCTGACCAATTTGAGTAATTTGTGCACAAAGAGCCAAGGTTTGCATTAAAGTGCTTAATCATGCTTAAGATTTAATTAAACCAAATCATGAGCCTATTTAATAATTCCATGTAACTTGTTGAATAATTTATATTTTTAAATGAATATTGAATATTTAAACCATCGGGTGCATCATTTCTTGGGAAGACAACATCTCTAAGCCATAAATGCATAAAATATTAGGATTCATGCCCTCCATGCCTATTCAATGCCCCTCTATCACAAATATTAATGGATATATTTGTATAATGAATTTCATATTTGGATTTACTCATGGCCACACATCTCAATCTTGAGATGGATGGTCATGGTTGATCCTCAAACCATTCCAAAAATCTAAAAATAGCAAGCCTCAAAGCCATAATTTTAGGTTCTTTTATGCAAAACTTATAATGCCCAAATGCATTCAAAATCATTGAATTTTCAGTTTTATAATGCCCAAATATTAATCCAAGCCAATCCAAGCCAAGCCAAGCCAAGCCAAATCTAAACATGGTGCCAAGGAGAGATGGAGGTAACCACACTTCATTGATGCAGACTTCATGATTATAAAACTGAGAAAGCCACTTCAAGAAGCTAGTTGGAGCATCTAAGGAAGGTGAAAGAAGGTTTATTTTGTATTTTAGTTATGTTTTCCATTCTAGTTTTTTTTTACTAAGCTCCCCCTAGTAACTAGGCTTAAATATGTTATGTTATTTAGTGTGTTTTTATCAATTTGTTTTTATTTTGTAACTAACACGATACTAACCATCCTCTCTTGAGTCAAATTCCTAGTTCACAAGGGTGACCCCAAATATCTTGTTCATGGTTCAATGCTAACAACTACTAATGACAATGCTAGAATCAAAGTAAAGTTTGATCATATCATTTACAAAGACCTTATCGATACCAATCTATTTGACATTCATGCCATTTGTATGCTTACCCAAATTATTTACAATAATCCACTTCTCTTTATTACCCTTAACTTATATCCTAGGACCAAAAATAATCACAATGCTTGTAGATGAGTTTGAGAAAGATGAAGCCTTTTGCAATTTTCTAAGCCTACGAGATAATGTTCTATAGGGAGACCACAAAAGAGGGTTATCAATCAAACTAGATCCTTCAACCTACTTTGGAGAATGTGTGAACACCCTTAATCATAAAAAAATAAATAAAGCATTGATGTCCCAAACTGAAAACCTATTCAAGGTGATTTTAGATAGGGTAAAAGTAAAGATAAAGGCTAATCTTCTAGGGAAAACCCAATTTAGGCACCATTATATGGGGGTATTCACCTTTCCCCAAATATAGCTCATGAGACCACCAATGATGAACTTATTTTTGGGTATGAGTTCAATTATGAATAAAAACTTGTCTTTGATCAAATCATCCAAGACTTTCAAATAGTATTTGTGACATGGCCATCCTTGCCATTGGGAGATTTATATTTGTCTTATTTAGGAGAACTTGAAGAGCCAATCTAAATAGAAGACTTTATAGTTTTAGGGTAATTTGAATCATTTCCAATTATTTTGGAAGATGGTTTGAAACTCCTTATAAAATACACTAAATAAGTCAACATCATGACTCTATATGACCCAAGATGGGTCAAAGTAGGCACATCCCTCACTAATGAGGAACATGAAATATTTACATCTATTTCAAGGGAATTTATTGACATATTTGCTTGGGCCTATTCTGGCATGCCAGGTTTGGGCCCCACCTTGGTTGTACACCACCTTATTGTGCATCTTGATGTAAATATTGTGAAGAATAAATTATGCAAGATGCATCGTTACATTTCTATATTAATAAATAAAGAGTTGTAAAAAATCTTAGAAGTGAGATGTATTCAACTAATCGACTAGTCATAGTGGATATAAAATGTTGTGCATGTTAGTAAGAAGATAAAATGAATCATATTCGGAACTAATTTTAAAGATATAAATAAGGCCTATCCCAAGGATAAATTTCATTTTCCAAACATTGACATGATTGTTGACTCCATAGCTTGGTGTGAAATGATATCACTAATGGATGGATTTTTTAGATACAACTAGATCCAAATTACACCATAAGACCAACATAATATAGCGTTAACCACTCCATGCAAAATGTTTTATTATATATTTATACTATTTGGTTTAAATAATGATGGGGCCACATACCAAATATCCATGACTATCATATTTCATGATATGATGCATGACATTGTTGAAGACTATGTTGATGACATATTTTGTAAATAAAAGACCCATGTTAATCACCCAATTACACTAATAAATATATTTTAGAGACTATAAAATACAAGGTTAGACTTAATCCTAAAAAGTGTGTTTTTGGAGTTAACTTAGGCAAACTGTTAGGCTTCATCATCTTTCAATGAGGCATTGAAGTTAATCTTTCTAGATTAAAATCCATTACCAATATGCCACCACCTTATAATTTGAAGTAGCTCTATAGTCTATAGGGCAAGGTTCAGTCTATCATATTCTTCATTTCTTAGTTATCCAACAAAATCCATCTATTTACACACGTGATAAAGAAGGGTTTTACATTTCATTGGGATGAAGAAGGCTAGAAGGTATTTCTTCAACTAAAGGAACATCTTACCAATTTGATTGTTTTATTACCACTTATGTGAAGAAAGCCATTCTTAATATACCTATCTACAACTAAGAAATCCCTAAGGGGAATTATAGCTTAGCATGATGACAATGTAAAATAACATGCCATGTACTATTTACATTGATTTCATATGAACACAATTATACACCCATTAAAAAGGCTTATTTAGATATGGTCTTTACATCCCAAAATCTATAACATTGCATGCTAAACAACAAGACCATAATTATTTATAAAGTAGATCTACTTAAGTATCTACTATCTAAAATAGATTTATAAGGCCACATGGCCAAATGAATCATGATTCTGAGTGAGGTTGAGATCAAATGCATCAAATAGAAGGCCATAAAGGAACAAATATCTACAAATTAGCTTGATAAAAGACCTCTTTTAGATATTGAACCTCTAACTTTTCAATTCCCATATGAGTCCATCATGATAATTATTGAAACACATAATGAGGAGCAGTACTAGAAGATATATTTTGATGTATCATTCACATCACATGGATCAGGGTAAGGCCTATTATTTATTATGCCATAGGGAGATATTATCTCTAAATCATTCCCTATCATCAACACTCATTGTAATTCTTCATTAGGTAGTATAATGGAATATTCAACATCTCAAGGTTTATGGTGATTCTTAGTTAATTATCAATCAAGTTAAGAACCACTTGTAGACTAAGGATGACAAGTTGGTGCAATATAGGACATGATAGATACTCTAAAATAGTAAATCACTAACTTATATTTTGAACACATACCAAGGGCTAATAATAGAACAATGGATTTCATGACGACCATTGGCACTTTGATCCATCACATAGATAAGGATAAATAATATCCATTCCTCATTCAAAATCTTCTAGTGCTAGCTCATGAACCTTCAACCATCATAATGATCAATGATATTATTGGTCTTATATCTATATGGTATTCATACCTATTTACCTATATTCATTACCATATTATGCCATTATACCTATCACACAAACATCATAAAACCTTTACCTACCAAGCTTGATGATATACCTTACTTGGACCAAACCTTTATCACCAAAACTTTTATGGAACTCTACTTTTTTGTTTAAATTCATAAAAATCAACATTAGTGCTATGGGAAGTTCATGAAAGAGTATGTGAAACCACACAATTAGGGCCATCCTAGCTAAAAATCTCCTATGTACCAAATATTATTGGCCAACTATGGATGCAAATGTAATTACATATGTTAAAAAGTGTGACAAATGTGAATGGAATGATAATCTCATTCATGCCCTAGCTAAAACACTAAAATTATGGTTTACACCATGGTTGTTTACCACATGGGGACTCGATCTCATTGGGAATATTAACCCAAACCTCATATGATGTCCACAAACATATCTTTACTGCTACCAAATATTTCACTAAGTTGGTTGAAGTTATACCCCTCACATGACTAGAAAACATATTTCCAAATTCATTTTCAATCAGCTCATATATGATTTTGGTATCCCATCTAACATTTTACTAGATAATGGTAGATCATTTTAAAAAAAGGATGTCAAAACATTATGTGATGCATACAAAATTACTCATAATTTTTCTATTGAATATTAATCATAAGGAAATAGCCAAGCTAAAGCTTCCAACAAAACCATTACCAGTATCTTTGCCTTAGGGATTTTGTGACCCCTAGATAATTCACAAGAAATAACTTGTCCTTTAGTTTCCCCATCCTTGTTGTCTCGTAAGCCTTATGATCTCTTTGTTTAATGAGTTTATATATTTCACATTATATATTGAAATTTGACATATTAATGGCAACTAAGATTTTTATAATGCACTCACCATTTTGTGAGATCATTCCCATATTCATATATAACTCAATCATGTTTTCTTATCTTCATTTTATTCTATCCTATCTCCTAGGATAACTACATTTGGCTTGAATTTTATGTTGGACCTTGCATCCATGGAACTATGTAGGTAATGCCCCCTTGCCTAGTGCATCTAGAGTCAGCTTAGCTATCCATTTCCTTTTCTTATACTATCCCCATTTTTCTTGTTTGTTTCATTATCTTTTATAACCTAGAGGCAATGGTTGTCACCTTATTTGTGTTTGTTTTATTTTTATTTTTTTTATTTTTTCTGTTCTATCATTATTTTCTATTTTTTAGTGTCCTATCTTTCTGTTGTTTGCTTGTTTGTTTATATTTTTTCTTTCTTTTTTTCCCTTGATTTAGTCTATATGCATTTATTGGGTGATTCCTTGTGCATTATTCTTGAATCCATCCATGTTAATAAGTCAACATTATCATCAATGATTTTTATCATTGGTGTATTATTTTTTATTATTTATTGGATTATGTGTCATTCTTTATTAATATTTTGACTAAGTTATCATGGTGTTATATCATGATGCATATTATCATGTGTTACAATAAAAATCAGCTCGATAAATCTTACAAGAAATGAGGCCATGATACTTCTCCTTGTAACTTGAAAAATTCTTGATCTACCACAATCATTTCCCCAAATATAGAGTAATTAAATCACAAAAAAAATTTAATCCTTAATAGTTTGGACATGCATCTTCATACTATCAGTTTTCCCAAATTCATTTTTATCTTTTGTACCAGCTTAATCTTTCTCTATGATTATATATTCATAATGTAAGTCCCCTATTATAATTTGACATGTTACTCCCATCATTCTAACATTGATTATAACTATATTTAGGCAAATAATTGTGTATCATCCCACCCATAAAGCTAATGATTATAACCTCCTATGGGAAAATCATTATATTTTGATCTATTTAGAGGTTAATGATTATAACCACTTTTGGGTAAATCATTATCTTTCTTCTTCCCAATTGGGGCATATTTTCATTGAGATAATACTTATAACCACCTTTGGGAAAAATATTATCTCTATCCACCCAAATGGAGCATGTTTTTATTCTATCAATGATTATAACTTCCTATGGGTAAATCATTATTTTTCCTTTTAATGATTATAACCACCTTTTAGTAAATCATTCTCTAGTTACCCTTATCCATTGGCTAATGATTATAACTACTTATGGGAAAATCATTATCCTTTTTATCCTTCCATGGTGATGATTATAACCACCTTTGAGAAAATCATCCTATTTATCTGTATAACTAGGGTATCTCACTATGACACTGATTATAACCGCCTGTGGGAAAATCAATCTTTTCCAGCCCATTTTACCTTTTGGTCCCATCATTTTCCTTTATTTTGGAGGGACTGATCACTGACCTTATTTTTTAACCACTCCCTTGATGGGGAACCCAAATATTATCCATTGGCATTAAATTAGTAGGCATACATGACCTTTTCATTATTTGAGAATATGTTATTATGCCTATAAATTGTAATGCCTTCCCAAATAGAGGAAAATTGTAGACACCTAATTTTAACCATAATTGGATCCTGATTAGACTTCAGATTGATTCTTACCAAAAATTGAAAATTAAGCCTAAGAATCATTGAATATCCCAAATTTGTCCATACATCATTAATCAATGCTTAAAATCTTGTAGAGGGATCCCTCTTTAGGATACTAGCCCATACAAAATAATAACCTCTCATGGATTCATCCCTAATCACCTTATGACATAACAAATATCAATTTGGAACATGGACCCATTAAGTGGGGAACTTAATCAAATCTTGAAAGATAAAAAATTCCAATCAAAATCAATTCACAAACTATACAAGATTAAATGCTTAGTTTCATTATCCATTTGTAATTAATAAATATCTAAAAATGGAAATTCCAAAAATCAAAATATCAAGCCTTTTCATCATTGCTTTTATGAGTTGTCAAGCTCTTCAAAATAATCCTAAAATATCTAATTTGAGATCCATGCCTAGTAATTAAAAATTATAATTACAAGACAACTATTAACTCAATTAAAGTTTGTCTCAATTCACCTAGGGTTAGTTTGAACTCTTTCCATGTTTAAACTCAACCTTAACTCACCTTGGGTGAGAGTTAATTATTGAAGCTATAAATACAAGGCCTTGTTTATTGAATTCTAATCTATTTTTTTGCAAAGTTATTGTGCACAAATATATTCAATAAGATTTGATAGTTTAGAGTTATTATGTAGGTTTTCCATTAAAATTTATTTTGGTAAAAATATATTATGTATATATATCTTTAGTAGGCTCTTTCAATGTAGTGTTATAATACCTAAAGGCCTTGAAATTAGTGTCACCTTGCTCAAATATTAAGCCAATTAATCAAAGCCAAGGTGCTAAGGAAAGGTGAAGCCAAAAAAGATCCATTGATGAATATTTATTAATGCAAAATCTAATCAAGAAATTTAACAAGCCATTTGGAAGCTCCAAGTAAGATAAAATAAGTTGTTATTTTATGTTTTTGTTGTGTTTTCATATGCTTACCTTTTATGTAAGCTCTCCCTAGTGTCAAGGCTAAAGGTATTAGGATGTTAATGTGTTTATTTGAGTTTTATTTCTTAGAATAATAGAATATTAACCTACCCTTGATTACAATCCTTGTTCACAAATATAACATGTCAAAATATAAAAAAATCAAATACTACTCAGAAAACACATAATTTATAGATTGTATGCATTACTATGTTTACATTTCTTACATTTTATAGGCATTACACATATTAATTATCTTATTATAGTAAGTTTTTGTCAAAAATACATTATTCACATGTTCTTATTGAGTGATTGTATATTACATACATTACTCTTTTCCACTACACTAATATATACTTGCTATCTTCTACCCATTAGGGAATATACACCAATATAGGTTTACTCATTTGACACATCCACCCACTCAGGGGAATCTCATACACAATTTTTACTACTAAGTTCTATCCTTATATTATATACATTATAGTTTATGCATTGATATATCTTGATATTTATCATTGATACTCATGCTTAGATTTTACCAATAATCACTAGTTTAGACTCTGAATATGTACATCTTATCATTTACATAGATTTTTAGTACATAGTTATACATGCTTTCATTTGTATCTTTCCTATTTTAGACTTGATTGTGCTTCCTTTACTTCTTCCATTTTGAGTGCATTTGAATATTCCATTGTTCTTTATCTCTATGCCAATTTTATGTATGTATTCAATGGACATGTGCCCATGTCCCTTTTGTGTGATTTCTTGATTTTATATGAAAACATTTAAACATGTCCTTATATGTGGATCTAATAAAAATTTCTTGTTGCTTGCATATATGGACATTTAAACATGTCTTTGTATTTATTCTATTCTTAGACTTAGTGAAATGTGCCCATATCCCTTGTATTATGTCCCTTTCGCATATTCTCACATGACTCATGTGTTTTGTATGTATGTTTTTTGGTATACATCTTCATTACTTGCTACACACACCAATTTTTGATGCCATGAGGGAAATCATGCATCTATCCTTCCTGCTTGGGTGTCATGATGGGCATCATGCCCCATCTCCCTAGGTAGCTACTCAGATTTCTTATTATACACATTGATTAAATCTATCTTGACACCCTTAAACAATGCTAAATTATAACATACATCTTACATTACATACTTATGATTAGATTATTATGAATTTTGATGTTATGTTTTCACATTGTATTGGAATATCACATAGTTATCATAAATGCCCCTACTAACACATTTTGTAGAGCTATTTTATTTTTATGATAGTTCTTAAAGAGGTTCCACAACTACTCTCAAAATAAGGGGCATTCTTAGGGGTTTTACACAGAGATCAGGCTCTTAAATTTCTATTCACAAATTATTTTTAGAACATAGGCTCAGTTTCAAAAATTAGACACAGGTTAAGCATAGGAATAAAACACATTCTCATAAATCAATTTACTCACCTAGATTTTTGACTAGACAGACATTAGTGCCTAGATTAGGACACTAACACCACAGGGTGATACTATCTAATACATGGTGCTAATATTTAGTATCCCCAACTTTAGGGTAGTCTAGATTATCTAAAATAGTACACCAGGTATAATATAGATTTTCATAGATATAGTCATAGGTTTGATAGTTATGTTCATATTTTGCTTAGATACACTGACATTCAACTTAGATTCATACCAATTTCTGAAATTAGGGGAATATTTCATGTCATGACCACTCCTACATTCAATTAAGATACATAAATACAGTTATTACATAATCAACCCAAAATCAATATACTCATATATCAAATTGGGGGCATGTGCATGATACATAGTTTCCATATTCTTAGTTACACACAAGTTGATTAGATGGAATGGTAAACTCCATGTAATTATATATATTATAAAACTTGATATCATATTCTAGGTTATCACCAGTTTCATGCCTTATTCCTTATATAGTGGTTAGTATTTTTTAGTGGCCCAAAGCTGCCTAATGTACTTGAGTGGTTAAAAAGCTCACATATATAATTAGATATACCCAATTTGATAATTTCAACACTTTGTGAAGTTTAGTTTTAGATGCATCTAATTCACATGGGTGCGAAATGATGGAGTTATAGCCTACTTGAGTTTTTGAGCCACCCAAATAAGGGGTTTAGACATAGTTATAGTATTATCTAAGCTATTCACAGGTTATGATCCATCGAGTAGGGGTGGGAAATGATGGATTCAAAAATTGGATTGAGTTCATGAGCCACCCACACATGAGGATTGATCAATTTATTATCTCAATACAAGTTATTTAATGATTTGATCACTTATACACTCACACACACACACACACACACAAGTTATCACTAGGTTCATTTATTGGTTGGCATACCCAATAAGGTTTATTACTTTCCTTCCTCTTTCCTATCACTTTACTTAGATTTACTTAATTAATTTATTAATCATAGTCTTTTAATTTTGATAATCTCTTAAGGACTATTTTTTACATGTTTAATTGTAGGTCATTACTTTAGATCATGTTTCACATAAGCATACCTAACTTCACATAATCAGACTCAACTCAGACTTCAATTCCTAGGTAAGTCCAAGTATGCTTCTTTTTACTTTATACTAGTCATTTTACTTTGCTACATTTCTAGCATAAAAGGCAGGGAAGGCAAATGTAATCACCTAAAAGTGGTATTTTGATTCTAAGAGTGTTGCTTGAGATAACCTATTCCTATCTTATCCCTAGATCTATCATAGAGCCTTTATCATACTTTTCTATCCATTGTATAGACCAAATACATCTTTTATCAGCTCAAACATAGTCCTAAATTAGTATTCCTAGGTCTCAACCCATTTTGCCTAGTAGTCTATTGGCTAGATACTAGCACCATAGACACTAGAGTCACATGGCACTAGTGTCCCCAACTTGGCACTAGTTTCCCTTTCCCTAACACTCCCAAATGGATATATTTTTGAATTTTTAACCCTCCTAAGGTTGGCCTAAGTACTTTTTTTATCCTCATAAGCTACATATTAAAATAAATACAAGACTATCAAACCTCTACCCATTAGATGGAAAATAGATGCAAAAAGCATATTCAAATAAATATTAAATTAAGTAATATCAACATAATTGATCCATATTTTGACCTAATTATGCATATTACCATCTACATCTACCCTAAGCCCATATTTAAAATATTTTCAATCTCAATCACACTCAAGGTTTTCAAGAACACTCTGATTATAGCATTCACTTTCACTTACACCAAGCACTAGGTGGGAGAATTACATCAAGATTGATCCCTCCTCAGGGCATTGGTATGTAATAAACTCTCTTCATAGTAGGGTGTTGAGGATGTCTAACCTATCCTAATAGTGAACACACATTTTCAGCTTATTCCATAACTGTAAAGAGGATTAGGGTTTACACAGAATTAGACATTTTCAGCACAATACAGATTTCCATATTTCATGCACATAGGAACATAACCTAGAAACACATGCACAAGCACTCTTAGAAAATAGGAAGAGTATTGCAAAGAGAATACTATCACTATTTTTAGGACACTAGAGTAGCATGACACTATTGTCCAGGTAGGTTGTTTTTTTTAGTGAAGAATAAGATGTAGGGAACCTATTGATGACACTCAAACTTATCCATAACCTAGTTTTCAAAACCTAGATCCTTTGTAATAGTAATTTTATAGATAAGTCTCCATTTTCACACATTATTTAATATCTTTAGAAAGTCAAAATAATTAAAAATATATAATAAATTATTGGCTCTTTATTTCATATTGTTTCACTAATTTAGTTAACTCATCTATTTAATTTAACTTAAGATCTACACAAGTAAAACCCTAAAAGGTTAAAACATTAGCACTATAGATTATTTTCATTTTTATTATCCTATCCCAATCTACTAGATTACTACATCTTAATGGACCTTGGCTCTATCAAGAGTCCAACTATGGATTTTTAGCTTCAATTAGAAATAGGAGATGTGTTAAATATTTAAAATCGTGTCTTTTAGTGTGATTAGACTTTTGAATATTATGTTTCCTTTTGAATCATTGTGTTTTGTTTAAATGATTTGGATTTTAAATCTTTTATGGATTTTATGATTTCTCCTCCATACGGTTTTGGAATAAACAAAATGATTTATAAAAGTGATACACATGAATGATCTTTATACTTTGGTTATAAGAGACGGAGTAACCAAAGATATGACTGACTAAACAACTTAAGCTTACCTATGAACCAATATGTAATATCAAGTTTCAACCATATGTATGCCTAGTATGTGAAAAATAAATGAGGAGAAAAGGGAGATCAAATACATTGGTATATATAAATATTAAAATTAGAAGTCATATTTTCTAATTCATCATATGGTAAAGGTAAACTACTAAGATAATAAGGGTTTTATAATGAATTCACAATAATAATTATCTTTATTTGAGTTTGAAATATAATGAATAATCATCAAAGAAAATAAAGGAATCTATTTGAAAGAATTGAAACCATAAACATAATTTTAAATCCATGAAAAGATAAGAAGAATCCATAAGAAGAATTCAAAGAGAATGAAACCATATAAAACACATAAATCAAAATATAATGGTTCATGCAAAAGAGATAAGTGAAATCATGTTTGAAAAATAGTCAAAAATATAAGATATATAAATGAATCACAAATATGATCCAAATAATGTAATAGGATGATAAATAATTTGAGATAACACCATGTTGTGTTCATAAATATCTATAGATATGACCATAAATGTAATCCATAACATCTAACACATCCCTATGTATCTAAATTTTGGTGTTCATCAGAGTCTCATCAATATTTTTGAAATGTTGTGAAAATACTTCCTTCCATATCATCTCTACATAAATTTAGGTGTAGTAGAAGAGTGATGATCACGTGTTACCTCCTATGTGGGATACTCAATGTGAGGAAGAGCTATCTCAAAATGTATGGTATATGTAGATCTATGAAGAGGTAAAACTAGCAAAGGAGGAGCCTTAATTCATGGGTGACCTATAGTAAGAGGAATAATTGGTGATGGTGTAGACTATCAGAAATATTGAATATGTTGATGAATCACTCAACATATATTAGTAAAATGGGAATAACACTAATGCCACAGATAATAAACTTCCCCATATTTAGGCATGTACTTTGGAAGTAGCTTGGGAGTTGGGATAGTCTTGTATTTATGATGTGCAATAACTTATCACATTTTGTTAATGTACTATCTAAGATTTATATTATGAGTAAATGAATGATTATTTTTTCCATAAAAGCAACACATATGTATATTAGTATAATGTGTAGGTCTACTAACTGAAGTTGTATAAGAAGAATCCTTCTACTACTAATGTAAATGATAATAGTTGGTTTAATGACCAACTAATATATGAATATCATAATAAGACTCATATTCCCATTGTGTACATAAGGGATAAATCTAAGGTAATGTTAGAATAAAATCAACAAGGAAGGGAGAATCTAGAGAGGAAACTAGACTAGGCTCATCTATTGGTAAGTTTGTTGTGTAGCAAATCTGAGTAGAGTGCCTAACATCTATGTAGGAAGTATACTATAAGAATCATGGTATCTTGAAAAATGATAGGTTCCTATCATGACATGATCCATGAACATAATTTGGAGAGGATCTACTATTATTAGAGGTGTAATATGTGATCTATCCATCTCTAACCTATGAAAAATGGTAAAATTAGGTACTATAAGACAAGGAACAATAGAACTAGAACTAAAATATTGAAATAAAGAATAATCATATCTAATCACCTCTCCATTTTTAACTTGGATGAGTCCATATAAAAATGGGTCATATAAAAAAACCATAATCATAATTAGGTGTATGTAAGTTGATATTACATGAATGAATGATGTTATCAATCAAGGAATCATGGTGAATGGAATGCTTAGTTTTGGTTAAAGTAATCCATATTTTGTTGAAAGGTTATTGATGGAAATGAGGTTGAAAACAAGGAGGAAGCTAAGTGATGATGTTCAAGGAGAGATATGATGTTTCAAACCTTAAACTTAACTCACCTAGTTCATCATCATCTTAGTCTAAGAGGTTAGGTGGAATATTTTCAATTAACTCTAGATGACCACTATAATCTCTAGTAGATTTGATGGGATAGTTAAAGTGGTGGGATTAATAAAATAGAATGCTAGATAAAGGTTCAAGGGTGGGAATTTTAAAGACACCTCATTCTTGGAATTGTTAAAAATTATAAGGATTTGTGTCCCATTGAATATTATATATAACATCATTATAATTGGAATTTGGCACATTGGCATGCAGATAAAACAAATGCTCTCATGCAATGAGTCCAAGGTTGATTGAGTAAGATAAGGTAATAAAGTGGAAATTTAAATATCTTGACTTTAACATGAATGGTAATGGGAATCCAAACACAACCTAGAAGAGGTATTTATCTTCTATCATAGCATTGACATGTACTGCATGTGGATTTAAGGTTACATTCTAAGTATCCAAGTGTTTTAATAAAGTAAAGGGAGTCAAAATAAGTTCTCGAGCCTTCATCAATTAAAACATAATTAACTTGGATATCACCTAGTTTAATGCTAATGAATAAAGGAGGATCATCCACATGAATTAACATCTCATTGGGAATCATAGAAAAGATAGGAAACTCAAGTGAGAGGGAAGTGTCCATTATTTCATCAACATGGATAGACATCTCTTTACATTGTTAAAGTATGTTATCTTCAAATCTAGATAAGTTATATTCTCTCCCTATAGGAGGAGGATGGTGGATCTTGATTTTAAACAATAATTTCATTAGATGACTATGATGGTGGGGATAAGTTCTCATAATCTCTAATAAGTTAATTTGAGATGGGAGATGGAAGATGGGAAAGTTACATAATGGGATCCCATTCATAATATCTCATGAGAGGATTATTAGATATAGGTGCATAATATTTTAATAGATACTTTAAAGGGGAGTTGGATGTGAAATGAAATTTATGCTGGTAAGGGGTGGTTGGTTTAGGTTGGTTTAAAGTAGTTTGATTGATCTTAGGTGATGTGGTTATTTATTGAGGTATTTCTTGTGGTTGGGAAGAAAAAAATTGTTTGAAATTTGAGGGATGTTTTCTTGAGTTATGAAATTTGGGGAAAGAGTAGAATTTATAGTAATGGTATGAGAGATATGTTAAATTTGTGTTCTTATGGGTGGTGCTTATATGTGTTTTGGTTCCTCATGACCCAATTATATGAGATGAGATGGGGAGGTATGTTAAATAATGCAAAATGTTTAAGAGGTGTGATGCTTAGCTATCAGGTTTGAATCAATATAAGTAACAAATCTTCTCATATTAGTCATATTAACCAAATTTTCATTATTTTTATTGATATTTATTAGACTTTCAATGTTGTTGTTAGTAAGGGTAAGTTGCTCAATGTTGTCTTCATAATTAGGAAGGGGATTCTTGTAGATAGTTAAATGAACATTAGCTTGGTTTAAGGCTTGATTTTTGGTTTGAGTCTCATGAAACTTAAATGATATGTCATAATATTGTTGATGTTTGAGGCATTCATGGTCAAAGTTGGGACCAAGGAGAGAATCCATAGAAATATGTCTTTATTGTCTAAATTTTTTATGAGAATGGCCCCTACTTACATAGAACCAATAAAAATTATTTGGATCATACCATGTCTTCTTAGTAAGAGTGGGGTCATGATCTCTAGCTATATGTCTTGGAAGATCTTTTTGAATTTTAGATAATGAAAATGGTTGGTGCACATTGGTATGATTTTTTTTAAATATGTGGGATTATGAATATATTTTTTATTAGTTGGAGGGACATGTTCCATTGAATTATCTAGATCAATATCTTGGATGGTGTGTATGGTGTCATAAGTGTTGGTGACAACATCATTGGTTGCATCATGGTTTTTATTTTGATAAGCATGTGAGTTATTGTTGTAGGTTAAGGAAGTTCAAATTCATGTATGAGGAAATTTTGGAATTTGGCTTGGTCAAGAGTCTCTTAAAACATTTTTGGTGAAAGGATCTTAATGAGACATTGTTATTTAAGGTGGAGAGCATTAATAATTAGGTGGTAGAGTTTTTCATCTACCATATTATGCTCAACTTTATTAGACAAAGTTTTTCATCATTTGATGAACACTTGTGTCATTTCAGTTTCTATTTATTTACACTTGATGAAATGATCTAAGTTGTTTTTGGGAAGATCACTCATCTGGAATCTTAGACCAGTGAATTAACCAAGTCTTATAATCTAATAATGGAGTGGGTTTCAATAGATTATACCAACTAAAAAATATCTATAAAGTGTTTAGCTAAGAGTTTAGTGACATCTAAATTATTAATCTTAGCCTAATCTTTTTAAAGGTTGAAAAGTGCTTTTAAACATAGGGTAGGATCCATAAATCCATTATAAGTGATGTTCGGAGTGATACCTCAGATTTCAATGTTGTCAATTGAATGTACTAGAGGTTCATTTTGTAAATGTTTGATAGTTTTATTGATAAGTGGAAGTTGTAGTATGAGTTTACCATGTGAATCCCTAAGGGGGATGGGAGGGCATTAAGATTTTGTGCTCCCAATTGAGCATATTGGGGTTGGTTTTGGAGATGTATTAGGTGATTTTGTGTTTGCATTATTTGATTTTAATTATTAGTTTGAAATGCATTCATTTGGTTAAGTGTTTTTAATGAAATTTGATTGGTTTGAGTGTTATTTTAGCTAGTATAAGCATGATTTGATGCATTAGTGTTATTTTAGGTATTAAAAGCTTGAGATGCAATATGAGTGTGAGATAAGGTAATGGCATGTGATTCACTATTATCATGAAAATCACTAGTATAATAAGAATCATTAATAGCATCAGATGCACTGGTAACATAAGAATCATTAGTATTTTGATATACACTAGTAGCACAGGAAGCATTAGTAGTATGAGATGCACTAGTAGCATGGATATGGGTATGGGTATTTCAAAGAGTGCCACTTGAATATGGACCTACCATTTTTATAAATACTTGGCATGGAGGTAGAAGAAGACATAGAGGATGATGTCATAGTGTGGTAAGGATAAATAATAGATAGAAATAATGTAGATGAAAATAAATGTCTTTCCCCCAAATCCTTTATAAAATCTAGGGGAAGGTGAAAAGGGTTATTCTATATGAGGTCCCATCATGAGGTTATAAATGACTGTAGGATCATTCCTCAGTGTTGAGTATTTTTTTGGATGAAAAATATAATTTTAGTTGTGTATTCAAGGTCACATTCATCTTCTAATGAAAACAATGGGCTAAGGGATATGGAATAATAAGGGGGGTTCAAATAGTTGGTAGTGTAGGTGTCAATAAGGACATTGTATTGATCCATGGTAGGTGTCACAAGGTGTATTTTAGGAAGCCTATTGGGATTAGTGAAACACATCATGTTTATTTAATTCAATTATGTATTTTCATCAAACAATAAATTCATGATTATGGAAGGAAGATAAACACTTATTAAAAATGAGGATAAATTGGTATGATACTAGGTTGAACCAGTTGACACTATCTTATAAGATAGTAGGTAGGATAAGTTATAAGAGGAAGAGTCAAATAGGTCAACTATGTTATGTAAATGGTTAAACTAAGGAAGCCTGAAAGACACATAATCAGATAGGGGGACTATGTTTTAAAGCTAAACAAAATAGGTAATTTGTAAGGGACTAGGTCGAATAACATGATTGTTTCCTATAAGAATGGAAAACATACCAACTTGTGATATTGGGTCGAACAAGATGAATATATCATGTAAGAAAAGGAAAACTATAGGAGATATAGTTGAGTAGATATATTGTGTTCTAAGGGTAAATAAATGTTCTGACATTTATGACTCTAGAAAATCTAGTGTTATTTAACAAAAAAATGAAATAAACACACATGCAACTAGGTCTAACTAGTAGATCTAGTTTCGACACACATCACAAACCTTGTACCAACGTTATCTAATATAATTTTTACAATACAACATATAATTATCAAAGAGAAAGAAAAACTACTAAAAATAGAAATGATAATCTATGTTATTTTTCTTGAATGTTTTAAATTCTAAGTTTTATAAATAAATGTGATAGAGTGTTGGATTTAGAAAGGAACTATAAAGGTAAGCTAAATATGGTTTCAGGTTTTGAAGGTTTAAATGAATTTGGATTAGTGGTGGTACTAGATTGATATTGGGGCCTACCCCCTCACTTCAAAATCATGCAACGATAAGGGTGTCAAGTGATTTTCAAATATGTACCATCAATTACATATTTATACTTGGTAAAAAAAAATTGTCTTCCCCCTTGGTGATGAAATTCAAGTAGACCTTAGGTAGGGTTTTTTAATCCATTTTTATATTATGTGGTTTGGAAATGTGTGAATAAAAGAAAAGTAGTGTGACTAAATTAATAAATTAAACTTTCTTAGTTAGACCATATGTGTTACTCTACACAAGTGAGAATGAAAATTAAATATGAACTAATTACTAGAAATTTCATTTAATTCCTTTGATTGAAGAGTACATGGTCGATCAAGTCAATTGAGTATGCAAATAATATAGAAAAAAATCAATGGGGTTAGTTCTATCTATTGAAACAAGGGACAAAGAAACATAGTTGAAAGATTCATCTAAGTCTCCTAAGAAAGAATAAAAAACATAACTAAGTTAATATAGTTGACTTTATTTACTATAGGGTTACAATTTTATAGACTAAAAATTGTGAAAAAGAGGACTAAAATGAAGGAAAATAAATGTCTAAGTTGATGAGAATGAACCTAATAATGATGTTGAATTTGTTATTTTTATACTATGTCACAAACATGAATAATTTTAACTTGATAATAGATTTAACTAGGCCGATTGAGTCTAAAAACCTATATACAAAAAAGTGAACCAAGTCAAGTAGATCAATCTAGTTACCTGTAGTTGAATATGACCTACACAAAGTAAAATAGAGTGGATGGGATCAATTATGTGTTAAACCTGCACATATAATGTTAGGCTGAGTTGATAGATTCAATTTAATGATGTAAAAATAAAAATAATAATAAATGATAATAGATGAAAGAGTGAAATAAAAAATGTGAAGGTTAGTTCACATCAAGTTCACCAGAATGTATATAAGGTAAAGTAAAGTTGATATATAAATCAATCCTATCTTGGAGAAGATAAATCAAACTATCCCTTCCAATTGTTGATACATTTAGACAATCAAGGTCATGACAAATATGGATATGATAAACCTAACTAAGAAATATATTAATATATAACATCACTAGAGAGGGTTCCAAAACCTCAAGTTGATCAATACCACATAATAGTTCTAGATAGGTCATATGGTTTATAAGAAAATAAATAAATAAGTAAATTAAATCTAATGTAGTGCTCATCAAAGCTTGTGGAAAAAATGGGGGATAATAAACATAAAATTAAATGTGCAAATGATAACTCTACTCAAGTAAATGTATAGGTAATCATAATGCATAGATAGAGAAATACATTCATAATCCAACACATGTAAATATATATACTTATAAAAGAGGATCAAGAGTTAGGAATACTTACCTTGAAGATGAACCCATCAAGACTCAATATATCCCTTATCCAATGATGGTTTTCAAGAGTTTGTTGTGGTTCAATGAGGATAATAAATATAGATCAGCTCTAAGCTACAAGACTTCTCTTATGCATCCTAAATACTTTTCCACAAATAAAAGATTATTATTTCAAAAGGAAGTATGAAAACATAAGTAATGAATCCTCAATTTGAATGGTGGATAAGTAGATGCATAAATGAATGATTATATATATATATATATATATATATATATATATATATATATATATATATATATATATATATATATCTCAAAATCAAGTATAGGATGTGTTTATATAGTCAGATTTAACCCTAAACCATTCCAAAGTTTTAATCAACACAATCAGCCCAATAAACCTAGTTGTTTAAGAAATAAAGTAGTTAGGTCCTAAACTAAGTCAACTAGGATAACTTGGTTCTATAACACTCTCATTTCCCAGAATAGGTTTGGCCCATTTGATTGTGTTTAAAGGATGGTAAAAAGAGGTTTTGGCTTAGGTAGGGGTTATTATAGATGGTGAATTGCTTAGAGGATTATGTAAGGGATGTGTTAAATATTAGGGGAAAATATATAAGGGACTTGTGCTAATTTTAAGTGTTGGTATACGTAAAAAATCTTTATAATCACAAATTTTCTACCCACTCCTTTCCCATGCACCCTTTAAGGCATGCACTTAGAGAGATTAAGACTTGACAGGTTCCTACAAGAGAAAATGCACCAATAATTGATAAAGTTTAAAAATATTATGTGTATGAAAATTTCACCTAGTTTAAGTGAAGATAATATCTTCTATAGTGTAAAACAAGCCCCTCAAACTCATAACAAGCCAACTACATGTCCAAATTTTCAAGAAGACAATATGAACATGCATGCTCAACTTGACTGTGTCAATGATCAAGTATAACCATGAGGAGAGAGTTATTTTTTGTTTTGAAAATGAATTTTTCAAGGTCATGTATTATTTTAAATATATTTAGGAAATTTTTTAGATTTATTTATATTCCTTGGAATGAATATAAACCGTAAGAAAAGAGTCATTAGGGACAAAACTCCTAAACTACCTACAAACCCTTGGTATGGGATAAATAAAGTTATAGGAGGATTAAGGGGTAAAATATAATGTAAAATAACCTAAAAACATGTTATGGTATGGATCAATCCCACAGGAGACATTTAAAACCAAATATAGGCATGAAAATACCTTTTTTGCACAAAACACCTATCTCGACCTTCACTTATAGGCATGTAAGCTTTAGAGGGTCATATTTCTCACATGAGAAGTTAGATAAGTAAGTGGGTGGGGAAATTTTATATTAAGGGATGTTAATAAGGTATGACTACTCCAATTTCATGGAATTTATCAATCAATCTAGGGGAAGATCTTTATGAATAATTGTTAAGAAGATAAAGGCTTAAAACTATCAAGAAACCTTTAAAAGAGCTTGATGACAATAAATGCTTTCTATTTCACTCCAATGCATAGGAAATTTATTAAAAACACCTATATGAAATATGAACACACATGACAACATGTTGTATCAATAATGTTGGCATGTGTGGAGTAAAATCACAAGGAAATGGTCTAAAAATGTGTTTTCAATCCTAATTTCACATTTTTTTCTCTATATGGAAGCTTCTCAACTAGTTAAAGAGATCTTATACGTCTAAGTATAGGTTATAAGATCTTATACATCTAAGTATAGGTTACAAGATCTTATAGAAGTCATTAAATATGTTTTAAAGTTGTTATGGCAGTATCCAAACAATATACTAGACCCCACATGAAGGGATAAACCTATTTTCATTGCATTCAATTGGATCAAATAACCTTAGACATGAATTTCCAATATATAAGGATAGATATCATAGTATTAAGAGGTTTTATCTTTAACTGTCACTCTCACCAATATGAAACATGAATTGAAGGAGTAAATTATGGTGTATAAATATGTTAAGTAGAGTAAGTAATGCATGTGTCAAGACCTAATCTTGTAACTCCTCAATCAATAAAGGGAAATTTCAAGATAATAAGTATGAGTCATAGGAGGCTAAGAACCACCTCTCATGAGGCCATCATCAATAAAATCCATAATAATAATAATAATAATAATAATAATAATAATAATAATAATAATAATAATAATAATAATAATATGATTATTTTTCACCTTTCATTGAATTTGTTACTAGTTTTATTATGGATGACAGTCATAATGAACTTCATACACATCCATCTTTCCTCTTTCTTCTCCATTCTCCAATATATACTACTAAAAAGGACATTATAAGGGATCATATATATGGTTATGGCATAACCCTTCCAAAATTGATATTGGTTATTACTTTTAAGTTGAATACAAGTTGAGTCATGACTTCTCTATCTTGCATCTAGTGTTATTTTGATGAATTATTGATGAATGATAGTGTTAAACTTCATTTCATTTGTCCTCTTCATTATTAGCTCTTTGTGATTAATTATAATATTTTATGGCATATGGTGTGTGTCAAGTAGTCTTACAAAGGTTTAAGTGTGGAAATATTCACTAGTGTCTTCTTTTAGACATCTTGATTTTCCCTCTTGATTGATGCATTAACTATAACCTCCATATTAAAACACTTATGTTGGAAGGGATGTTTGGAGTTGTGAAATATTGTTTTAGTTCATAGTAGTACTAATAAACAAGTAGAAGAGAACTATAATTTGGTTCATCACCCATTTTAGTCGTTTATTTCATTATTTCATTATCCCTTTTACTTGAAAAGTTTTTTAGGTGTAGTGTGGTCTTTGGTGTAGCATCAAAGGATTCAACTATCTCTAGAGGTTATCTTGAGTCATAAGTCACCCATAGCCTTAAAAAGGTCCCATTGTGTCAAGTGAGTGAGGACATTTGAAACTCCCCCTCAAATGATGCAACTCAAAGTGACAATAGGAACTATGAACCCTGACACATTACATATGGAGAAATAACAACCATATATATGTTTAGAATTATTCCTATTGTTGAGGTTTGGCATTCATGTTGACATTGATGTTAAAGGTTCTTGAGAAAGGTATTCATGAGGTCATTAAAGAATGTAGCTATGAGAGAGAATATAAATCAATGTGGTAGTGATTTTGAGAGTGTAAATCATGTTTGGTATATATTATTATAAATTCATGAGTTATTTCAAGGTTATCATAGAAGGCCCTTGTTGTCAAAGTTATCAAGTGTTTGAACCTAATAAGTGACTTGAGAAGGTATGTGCATAGGATGCCTAGTCTTGTACATGAAGGATCATGATGGCTTGGGGAGATTAATGCACACATTAATGATTATTTGTATGAGGTTACTTTGGCATGTATATTAGTCATTGGATCACTCACTTGAGTCTTAATATGTGCCTATAGGGGTAGGACCTATAGAACTAGTATGCAACTAGACCACTTTTAGACCCTGCTTGGCCTAATAAGGCATCATGATCTATTATCAAGTCATATTAAAGGATTTAAAAAAAAAATAAGCATGTGATATTTTTTTTGATTATTTAAGTGAGGTGGAGAGCACATGGAACAAGGCATGAAGGTTAGTTTTAAGGTGTAATGTGATTTGTAGGTCAAGGTCTATAGAGCAAAGAGAGAGTGTGGCCTAATGATGGGTCACAATCATATTTAAATATTTTTGAACTAATATTAGAATGGACATAGGTATGATATGTTTTTTTAAGCATGTTCATAAGGTTTTATGTCATGGTTTGCAAGATAAGGCATAAAAAGTGGTTTTGAGGTCTCTCGTGCACAAAATGAAGGGTTCTCAACTCAAGATGGACTTTTAGGTGATCATTGGCATATGTAATCTCTACATGGTAACTTCATATGTTAAGGATATATTTTTAAGGGTTCTAGTTAATATATCCAAGAATTATTTTTGGAAATGAGAGGTAATCCTTTATGAATAATTATTAACACCAAAAACATAGTTAACCCTCTCTAAAACCCTAACAATGACCTGATGTGAAAGATCTTGTTATAAAGTGATCATAGTGTATTTTTATGTCTATTTTATTGATTTTATGTTCTATTAAAATTTACCAAGAATATCTAGGTATGATTGAGTATTCAAGTGAGTGAGTGGATCCTATAAGAAAAGCCTTATTTCTTGAAGATTTGTTATAGTAATCAGAGTTGACCAAGTCAAATTATGAAAATAATTGGATGGAAAATGATTATAACTTTTTTTTAATTAAATTTTGATTTATTGATATGTTATATTCCTCAAGTGGGCTAAACTAGTCATCCAAGCTGACCAGTCACTAATAGGCCTAATGGTGGAAATAGTGAGAAACCCAGGTAGAAGTGAGAAGATGGTTAGGGATGTGTTATAATGTAATAGGGATGAATAAAAATGCATGGATAAATTTTTTAATATATTTAATACATTTCCATATTGGATATAAGTTTTTGATTTTAGTGGATATGATGAAAATGTTGCTCATAAGTTGTCCTATCTGGTTCAGATGAGATAGTAGGGTACAAGATCTTGAGATTGGTCTAAAAGAATAATATTTACATTTAAAAATATTATATTTATATATTATAATGGTATAATTATCTCATAAAATCATCAAAATTCCTCTTTAATCTCTATAAATTTTCATACATGTGTTGAAGGTCAAAATCACCATGACTGGTCTTTTAGGAAAATTGGCAGTTCTAAGTGAGCAAGTTGCAAGAGTGTTTTTGAGTCCTTTTTGACATATTTAATTAAGTATAATTAACTTGTTTAAGTTTTTTAAATATTTAAGGTTATTTATATATGTTTTATTATCATGGTTGTGTGTCCAAACATTGTTTTATCTTTAGTAGTTCAAGATAGACTTTTTAGGTATGCACAATATTAATTATGAACAGTACTAATGGCATGTTTCAAGTGGTGATTGGAAATAAAAGGTTTAATAAACATAATATGAGATTATTATGGGAAAATTTTAGTTTCATATTAATATTTATTACCATGTATGAATTTGTAAAGTTATCCAATAAGATCATAGGGTAACATGTGTTAATGAAGGCATGATTGAATTAAGTCTTTTTAAGGCCTAACAAAGGTTTTGGTCCTATATGATTTTACCAACATATTTTAATGTTTGATTATTTTTTTTTCATGTCATAAGGCCTAATGTATTGAAAATATAAGTTTTAAAGTGTGTATGTCTGACCAAGAGGTGTATGAGCAAGAGCCAAGTATAAGAACAAGGCCTAATAAGCCTAATTATCTAGATTAGAGATGAGTGAGTTAGAAAAAGATATATTTATTTAAAAAGCTAGAGGATGTATTTTAGACAATAATAATGGTTTATATAAACTATAATTAATATATAACATGGGTAATATATATTATTATCAAGCTTAAATGACATAATCTATCTTGAAGAGACCTAATTGAGCAAAGGACCCTAAAAGGTAGTTTGAGAGGGATATAAATGTGTGATGAGATGAAAAAGGAGATCATCATCTATTGTATGAGAAATAAGGTATTATAAATTTTATCAAATATTTCATGTGGATGATTTGGTGTTGATTCATCCAGGGGGTTGGTGCCTCATTCTAAGTTGGTATTTGTTAAATCTTGGTTGAGTTGGTACTTAGCTAGTTGGGGTTGGTGCTCCATGTGAAATTGGAAATTCACTAAATTTGGTGTTTGTCTTATAAGAATCTAGTACATTTGTATATGTTAGAGAGGTTTCTTCCCCTTGAGTATTTCCCATCAAATAAGTGTTCTATGTGTTATGCTCTTGTTTGATGCTCATATAAATGGTTCTTGATATGTTTCTAGTTTACTATATTATTTTCATAGTTCATGAATGACAAAGTAAAGTTGTAAAAGTTTTTTAAGACTAATTCACCCCCCCTCCACCATATCAATCATTTTTCTTCCAAAAATTGGTATCAGATCTTTGTCCTTTGAGATAAGTCCAAATATCTTGAAGGTTATCCTAAGAAACACATGATGCCTTGTGATCAACATGAAGAAGACAACATGTATGATGAATAAGTCTACTTTGATAGTGAAGAAGGAGAAACTAAATTAGACATTGAATCTAAGATCATAATTTCCCTTGATTACTTAAAACATCAAGAGAAGACTATAAAGGATATCAGGAGTCAGTTATAAGGTGTCAACATAAATTTTAATTAGAAGGAAGTTGAGTATAAAAAATTTAAGAAAAAATTAGATTCCTTGAAGGTTGATCATGAATAACTCATAGACAAAATGATAAAGTTTGAGAGAGATCATGAGAACTTAAAATAATTTAATAATACCAACATGAAAAGACCAATTAGGTAACATAATGCAATAAAAGGTAAGTCATCATGGAGCCATGGAAAAAGGAGTAATCAATCAATAGGTGTGTATAGAAATGTTATTTGATACATTTGTCATAATATAGGAAGCATTGTAAGATTTTGATCTAATAGAGTTATAGGCTCTCAATATTCATCAATACATATGAATCTCTTAGAATGTATGATATGGACCAAATATTGGTATGAAAGCCGAAGCAAGTTAAGATGGGTCATATTGAGCTCAAGATTCAAGATGGACTATTTGACAAAGAGGAACATAGGACTAAAGAGGTTTCTATGCCAGTTCAAACTACCTTTCACATTCAAGATGAATGCATGAAATGTTATATAGATAGTGTTTATTTAAGACACATGATAGGATACGTAAATAATTTCATCTCATTGAATAAGAATGCTACAGGAATAGTGAGGTTTAAATATAACACAACTTCCAATATAGTTAGTAAGGGTGTCTTGAATTCAGACAATGGGAGGACCAATACACAAAATGTGTTGTATGTGGAAGGTTTGAAATGTAACCTAATTAGTTTAAGTTAAGTGTGAAATCAAGGAAACACACTAAAATTTCATGATAGAGGGTGTTAGATAAGGAGAGCCAAATGAGGAGGGATAATTACCAATGCTAAGAGGATTGAGAATAGTCTATATGTCTTAAATGAAATAAATAAGGAGAGATTATTCATGATCAAGATATATTAAATTTGGCTATGGAACAGAAGGTTACATCACCTAAAATTTTAATATATGTTCAATATTATCACTAAGAAGTCTGTGAAGAATATGCCTAAGATTACTAAACCTATAAACATACTTTGCAAGGCATATCAACATGGTAAGCAGACTAGAATAAGGTTCAAGTCCAAGGAGTAATATAATACAAGACCCTTGGATTTAATACACACTGATCTCTATGGGCCTACAAGAATTCAAAAAATTCAAGGAAATCACTGCTTCATGTTACACATAGATGATTACACAAGAATGACTTGGGTTGCATTCTTGAAAGAAAAGTCATAATCTCTTAACAAGTTCAAGGCATTCAAGGCTCTTATTGAGAATGAGAAGAATGTGAAAATCAAGTGACTAAGATATGATAGAGGAGGAGAGTTTTGGTCTAATTATTTTGATGATTTCTATGAGGTTCATGGAATAAGGAGACAATTCTCAGAAGCTAGGACACCTAAGTAGAATGGGGTAGTGGAAAGGAAGAATAGGATAGTTTAAGAGATGGGTATAACTATGTTAAATGAGTCTATATTATCTAATGTATATTGAATAGAGGTAGTAATCAATACATTCTACATTTTAAATAAAGGACAAATGAGGACTAATGGAAACAAGATTCCTTATAAAGTATGGAAGGGCAAACCAACTAATGTGGAACACTTTAGAATGCTTAGGAGTAAATGTTTCATCAAAAGAGATGATGAAGAATTGGGAAATTTTTATTATAGATATGATTAATGTATATTCTTAGGATACACATTAATGAACTTAGCCAAAATATGTTATAACAAGAGGCTATAAAAGATAGTGGGAAATACCAATGTGAATATTGATGAAACAAGGTAATCACACTCACAGTCAAAGGACACTTTAGATAATTTTGACTTCAAGAATGAAGAGTAGACTATATAGGTTGATGAGGAATAAGAATAATTTGAAGAGAGATAGGACTCAAAATGACCGTCAAGATATATTTAAAGAGATCAACCTAAATCTCAAATCATTGGTAATAAGAATGAAGCTATGTAAATAAAAAGAATATTGGTAAGTAATATAAATCAAGATAATGTTTATTTATTATCCAAGATTATACCTAAGAATATTATATAAATAAGTAAAGACAAATTTTGGATAGGTTCTATGAATAAGGAATTAGACCAAATAGAGAAGAATGAGACTTGGGAAATAGTTCCTAGGCCTACAAACAAGAATGCCATTAGCACAAAATGAGTGTTTAGAAAAAATTTGAATGAAGATGGATAAGTCACTAGAAATAAGGCTATATTGGTAGGCAAGGTATATGAACAAGTTGAAGGGGTAGAATTTGAGGATAGCTTTTCAATAGTATAAATATTGGAGGCTGTCAGATTATTTCTAGTATATGTAGGATTCAAAGGCTTCAAGGTATACCAAATGGATGTCAAATATACCTTTCTAAATGGGAATTTGGAAGAGGAAATATACATTAAGAAACTCAAGGGATTATTACCATCAGATGACAAAGATTATATTTGAAAATTGAAAAAGTATCTATAGGGTCTAAAGCAATCCATAACTCACTACATGTATCTATTGGATCAAACAGTCAAAAGAGGGGTTGTAGATAGTAATCTATACATCAAAATAGAAGATGACCATTAGTTAATAGTAGGTGTTTATGTATATGACTTCATATTTGGTGGAAATAATGAGAACACGATGAAGGCATTTTTATAGGTGATGAGGAAAGAGTTTGAGATGCCCATGCTAGGATAACTATCATTATTTCTTGTATTGCATATCACTCAATTTGAAAATAGTATATTCATCTCACAATCTAAGTACATAAGAGAGATGTTGAAGAATTTTGAGATGGAAGATTGAAAGGAATTGATTACACCCATGATCATAAGGTATAATTTGAGAAAGTAATATGAGTCTTTAAAGGTCAATCAAACATCATATAGATCAATTATTAGAATTTTATTGTACACCATTTCCTAAAGACTTGACATTATACAAGTACTAGGCCTTGTGGGAATTTTTCAAGTAGATCTAAAGGACAAGCACTTACAAGTAGTTAAAAAGATAGTCAATCCTCTCAAAGGGACTATGAAGTATGAATTATGGTATTTGAGAAGTAAGGAGTTTGATCTGGTAGCATATACAGATGCAGACTAGGAAGGAAGTATAGATGATAGCAAGAGTACTAGTGGAAGATATTTCTTCTTAAGGTTTTCTTAGTTTCATGGATAATCAAGAATAAACCATCAATAGCATTATCCCCTTGTGAGGCTAAGTACATTTTAGTAGAATAATGTTGTTCTTAATTCTTATGGATGAGATAGACCCTAAAATACTATAAGGGGGAGTATGATGGTACTAACCCTATCTATTATGACAATATAGGTGTTATAAACATCTTAAACAAATCTATCATGTAATCAAAGACCCATCACATTACCATTAAATATAATTTTATAAGAGAGTAGGTAAGTGAACAAAGTGATAGACTTGAATATATTTCTACATAGGATGAAATTGTAATCATCTTGAACAAACAATTTCCAAACGTAACTTTTGAACACCTAAGGCATGAATTGGGTATAATTCCTACCCATAGCAATAATTTAAGAATAAAAGTAATTAAAGGGAGATAATAATTTTCATTATTTCCAATAATAGGTGAGTTGTTCCAAGAAGATATGCATGGATATAGGGGGAACATATTTGTGTTATGTCTCATAAACTCATATTTTTTTGTGTTACATTTTTTGGTTATAAGGAGTGTGATCCAAGGAGTTGTAGGCATCACTTTTTCATTTATGTCAAAGGGGGAAATGAATAGGAATGGGAAAAAATAATGTTCAATTTGATGTGTATTTTTTAATCAATGACAAAGGGGGATATTTTTTAGCATTATTCATGTTTTTCAAGTTTGCCATTGATGTTGTCATTGATGTTAAACTTTCTTAAGAAAGGTATTTATGAGATCATTAAAGAATGTAGATATGATAGAGGATATAGATCAGTATCATAGTGATTTTGAGAGAGTAATACATGTTTGGTATATATTCTTATAACTACATGAGTGATGTGAAATTCAACATTTAAGGTCCTTATTGTCAAAGTTATTAAGTGCTTGAACCTAGTGACTTGAGAAGATATGTGCATAAGATGTCCAGTATTATGAATGAATGGTCATGATGGCTTGGTGATATGAATGAATACAATAATTAAATGTTTTATGAAGATGATTTTTCATGTATATGAGTCATTATATCACTCATGTGAGTCTCAGGATGAGCCTATAGGGGTAGGACGTATAAACCTAGTATGTAACTAGACCACTTTTAGACCCTATTTGGCCTAATAAGGCATCTTGATCTATTGTTAAGGAATATAAAGGATGTTTGAAATTTTTTAAGTATGTAATATGTTGTGTGAGGATGTAAGGGAGGTGGAGAGAACATTTAAAGAGCCATGAATTTTAGTTTCAAGGCCTAATGTGATTTGTAAGTCAAGGTCTAAACAACAAAGAGAGAGAGAATGTGGCTTAATGAGGGATCATAATCAGATTTCAATATGTTTGATCTCATATGATTATGGATAGAGGTATGATATGTTTTTTCAAGAATTTTCACAAGGTTTAAACTCATGGTTTACAATATAAGGCATGAAAAGTGATTTTGAGGTTTGTCATGTGCACATAATGAAGGGTTCTAAACTTGAGAAAAACTTTTAGGTGTTCATTGGCATGTGTAATCTGTGCATTAAGGTTCTTAAATCAAGAAATAATTTCATGAATTTGAGATATTAATGATATTTGGGTAAGGGTACTATCTAATATCTATGGTAAATAGTTTTGGAAATGAGGGGCAATCCTTTATAAATAATCGTTAACACCATAAATAATGTGAACCCTCTCTAAAACCCTAACAATGACCCAATGTGAAATATCTTGTTCTAAAGTGATAAAATTTTATTTTTATGGATATTTTATTCATGGTATGTTGTATTCAACTCTCCCATGAATATCTAGGTATGATTGAGCCTTCAGGTGAGTGAGTGGATCCTATAAGAAAGGCCTTATTTCTTGGATATTTACTATAACAGTCAGAGTTGACCAAGTAAAAATATGCAAATAATTAGATGGAAAATTTTGATGCTTTTATTTTATTTCCATGGTGGTTTTTATCCATTATTTGTGATAAAACAATCATCCAAGTTGACCAATCACTAATAGGCCTAATGGTGGAAATAGTGAGAAACCAAGGTAGAAGTGAGAGGATGATTAGAAAATGTGTTATCATGGAATAGGGATGAATAAAAGTGAATGGATCAATTTTAAAATACTTTTAAGACATTTTCATGTTTTATATAATTTTTGGAGGTTAGTGGATATGATGAAAATGTTTCTCATAAGTTGTCATGTCTGGGTCAGATGAGACAGTGAGGTAAAAGATCATGATATTGGTTTGCATGACTAATATTTCCATTTGAATGTATTATATTTATATATTATAATTTTATAATTATCTCTTGAAATAATACCCATGAATCATTATTATCTTTAAATGGTTATATAAGTGTTGAATATCAAAATTACCATGTTTGGTCTTTAAGGAAAAATGGCAGTTCTAAGTGAGCAAGGTATAGGTGTCTTTTTGAGTCCTTTTTCCATATTTAATTAAGTATAATGCACTTGGATAACTTTTTGAGGAATTTTAGGTTTTTTATATATGTTTTTTTTCTTGGTTTTATGGACAAACATTATTTTATCTTTAGTAGTTCAAGATAGACTTTTTGGGTGTGCACAAGTCTAATTGTGAGAAGTACTAATGACATGATTCAAGTGGTGATTGGAGCTAAAAGGTGTAATGGACCTAATATTAGATTATTATAGTCATGTTTTATTTTAATATGAATTTTTACTACCATTTATTAATTTTTTAAATTTTTCCAATAATATCAAAGGGTAGCATGTGCTAATGAAGGCCTAATTGAATTAGGTCTCTTTAAGGCCTAAAAGAGGTTTTAGTCCTGTATGTTATTACCAACAAATTTTAAAGTTTAATTAATGTTTTTTTCATGTAATAATTCCTATTTTATTTAAAATATAATTTTTCAAGTGTGTATGTCTGACCAAGATGTGTATGAGCAAGAGCCAAGTATAGGAATAAGGCCTAATAAGCCTAATTATCTAGATTAGGGATGAGTGAGTTTAAGTGGAAGATATAGTAATTTTAAGAGATAAATAATGTATTTTATACAATAATAATGGTGAATATAAACTATAATTAAGATATAATATGATTACTATAGATGACTATCAGGGTTAAATGACCTAATCTATCTTGAAGAGACCTAGTTAAGTAAAGGAGCCTAGAAGGCAGTTTGAGAGGGATAGAGATGTGTGAAGAGATGAGGAAGGATATATTATGTTGTATTATAAACAATGTTTTATGAATTTTATCAAATTTTTTAGGTGTCTGAGTTGGTACTGAGTCATCTAAGGGGTTGGTACCTCCTTTCAAGTTGGTACTTGTTAAAGCCTAGCTGAATTGGTCCTTAGCTAGTTGGGGTTGGTGCTCCATGTGAATTTGGTGATTCAATAAATTTGGTGTTTGTATTATAATAATTTATTAAATTTGTATATTTCATTTTGTTTCTTTCCCCTTGAGTATTTCTCACTCAAACAAGTGTTCTATGTGTTATGATTTTTTCTCATGCTCATAAAAATGGTTCTTGATGTGTTGTTAGTTTGCTATATTTATTTCATAGTTCATGGATAATTAAGTACATTTATAAAAGTTTTTTAATATTCATTAAAATACATATCATTCCTTTTAATTCCAAATATATGTTGAGTATCACTATACTCTAACATGACCCACTTGAAACATTGAGATGAATCACACCATTGTAGATGAATCTAGATTTTATATTAAACCTTTCAACTTGTAACTTCAAAATTAATATTTTTTAAAATTCCATAGTATAAATATGAAAATGAATTAATATAATTCCCCCTACATATACTATATTTAAATTCTATTTTTAACTTGTAATTTATGAAACTTTGAAACTTTTTTGTTTTCTCCACTTTTGAAACCTTTTTAACTTTTTCCACTTGTAACTTTTGAAAAAAATTTGAAATTTATAATTTTAAAATATTGGAATTAGTGTACATACATGTCATATTCTTCCAAAAAAAAAAAAATTGAATCATATTTTGATTTTGAAAACCATATATTTCCATAAGTTTGAATTGTATTTCTCATGAGGCTTTAATGTTCTAAGCAAACTAATTATGATGTTCCACTTTTGAGATGAGATATGAAGTCTAAAAGTCACGTACTTGAAAATAAATTATATTTTAAAGATATATTTATGTAGTATAATTTTTAAAATTATTGCATCATAGTATTGAATATAACATTAATTTTCATATGATACACATGTTAGAGAGGTATAACACTGAATCATAAAAGTAAAGTATGCATGATATGCATCATGTCACTAGAGTAAGAATATAGTATCTAAGTGATGCATGGAATGGATCATGGGACCCTATAAAAATATATATAATTCATGATATGAATCATGGTACCATAGTAACAAGTAATGAACAAGATAAAAAATTAATGTCATAAAATGTCATGTAATTTTTGTAATATGTCACTCATAAGGCCCAAGAGACCACATAAAATGGACATTTACATGTCACATAACACACAAAGATAATGAATAGACTAAAATGACATAATGATTCCATAAAATTCATAATTTAAACATAAATGACTAATTTACACACACATAATATGTAAGAAAGTCTAACCTATTATGTAGTAAAATAAGAATGTAAAGTGAAGCACGTAATAAATGAGGATAGTATGATGCATAATATATATGAATGTAAATTTTATAAAGTAATATATTTCATGTAATAAATTTTAAAAGTGTGAGTGAGTAAAAAAACATTTTTATCATATGTATTTGAGCATGGGAAAGAGTTTGTGGATAGATACAACATGTTAAGGTGTTCACGGAGAATGAATAGATACCCCTAACTTAGCAAGGTTATTGGGTAATAAGGGAAGCATAAAATAAAATAATCATGTGTAATTATGTCTTGTATCACACTCAAGTATCTAATTACAACAATTTTGTATTGAAAAATGTAATATGCTATTTAATTAACATATAATAAAAAAACATATGAAAAGAAGTAAACAAACAACATTTCAAAATACTTTAGGTCTTGATTTTGACTTTTTTTAAATATTTTATTTTTTATTTAAATAAATTCACATGTTTATATTTATTGATAATATTTTAATTCTAAAAGGTATTTTAAAATAGGTGGTAAGAGTCAAAGTTTTTGAAATAAAGGAATTATGAAGGATTCAAAAAATTCTCAAGATGTAAAAACATAGTATGATAAAATGAAAATCAAACAATGCACCCCCAATATTTGTGTAGTTCTAAGTCATACCAATGTATCATGAATTGTAAATATATATAGAAGTTTATATGATAATAAATGGGGAAGATGATACATGTGATCATGTAATAAGTAACAATATGATATCATTGAAGTGACATAGTGTGTAAGATGTGTAATTGTAAGTGGAGTGTCATAGATATAAGTATTTTGGATTGTTTAAATCAATTTTATAATTAACAAGGTAAGTACCCAAAGTGATAAGTAAAGGGTTATAATAATTCTTGGATAATGGATAAAATAAATATAAAGGAAAAATAAAATAATATACATATAAGGAAAGTGCAAGTAAATAATCAAAAGACTCAACCAAACTAGTGTTTCTAGAGGAAGAAATATGATATGTAAAACCGAGGATCTCATTAAGAAGATGCACATATGAATACCAAAATTCATTGTATGAAAGGTAGACTTATTGTGATGAATAAGTACCAAATGTATATGAATTTAACTCTAAATAGTAACCATATGATGTCATATAACCCTCTAAATCACTACTCATGTTCTGATATAAATCTATATCTTCATGTACAGGAGAATAATATGTAACAATCTATAATTATACTTAAGGTGAATCCATTATAATAACATGTTGTGCCTTAGGAAATAAAAACCTATTTTTATGTGTTAATTTTTACTTAGGAATGTATACCATGATCTATGAACCAAACTAAATATGCTCATGTTTAACTATGTCAACCTCAAAAGTAGATGGAGAATCTTATTCTTGTATATTATCTTTATGTATAATATTTTGATGCAAAGGAGAACACAAAAACCTCACACACTTTTCTCGTGTTGTAATTTGTTCTTTGTTGGAAAAGGCTTATGGACACAAAAATTCACTAAACCATTTAGGGTTTTCAAGATTATATGAAGGTTCTCATGACCTTTCTTATAATAATTTAATTCCACTTTGATCTCACAACTAACTCACATACTCTCTGAATACAACTTTCCAACCTACATACCTTCTTCCACCTTGACAAATTATCTTGTAGCCTTTTCTTGGGCCTTTTGTAATTGTACAGATAGGTAATGTTTGAAATTGAGAAAATAATGTTATATTATGACACCATCTATATTTTTATTTATCTATATTAATTTTATTATCCATACTATAATTGTAATTCACTTTCCTAGTCCCTTTTAAGGCTCTGTCTAAACCTAATTAGGCCTCTTTGACCACTATTCATACATAGTCCTCTCAATTTGTAAACAGATGTACTTGACTAATCCAAAAAATTTAAAATCCTTTATAACATCATGAAATACACCCAATCAAAATTTTTTTTATTATTTTAATGTTATAATATTCATATATTTGCATTTTAATCTTGCAACCCTGCCAGAGGGTTATCTTTGTCTGAACAAGCCCAAAAAGGGTTAAATTGAAATTTTAAATTCTCTAACAAATTTTAAATTACTGTGATGGTTTTTTATGATATGTATAACTAAAATACACCTTATTTCATTCATTTTACCTCTTGTAAATACCTTTTTTCATCATTTGTCTCAAGTTTTTGGCCTGACAATGTGTACAAATACAATATACTATAGAGTTTAAGCACTTATCTCATGAAATACATATATAAAATGAACTATAAATTCTTAATAAACTTTTATAACATTTAAAACATGATATTTTATAATTCATATAGTAAATAAATTAATATTTTTCTTAGACTTCCTTCACACATAATGCATTCTCAGTCATTCATTCTCATAAAACACAAAGAACAAAGACTATACAAGTTGATCATCATAAATAATTTGATTTAAATTATACAAATTATTAAAGGAATTTTTGAAAACATGTATCTAACATACCAACTACATATGAAGTATCATAATTATTTCTTTATTGACTCTTTCTTCCATGATCACTCAAACACAATCATTCTCTAATGCACATATATAGGAAATAAGGTCTGTAGTCACCTTTTACAAAATATGAGGAATTCCATACATGTTCTATTTGACCTTAAACCAAATTAGTACACAAATTAATCACATTAAATTTAAAAATAACACATTTTATGCATCATAAAACTCTTATAAATACCTTTGGACCTTGTAACAGTCACTATAAGGTTATACATTAGAATATTTCATTAAGGTTTACATTGTTCATATTCATTAATAAATACTCATGTTATAAGGGTATGATCCCATCAATACCTCATACAAAAAATCCTAAACCTTGAAATTTTATTCACATACTCCTACAACTCCTAAACTAACCTCTTTAAAATTCAAATATTCAAATTATTAAAATTCATGAGAAAATGCCAATTTGAAATTCTAACCTCTCTAATCACACCTGGAAACTTGGAGAAGATTAAAAAGTTTAAATTAATAATAATAACACCATTAAAACACCATAAAAAAACATATGACCACCTACACACTTGATCAAGCCAAAATTGTTCAAAAAAACACAAGATAAGTCATCCTTAGAGAGATGCTCTTGCATCATACTCATGAGGTGAAAAAGAAAGTTTCCATGAAAGTTTAGTTATATTTTATCTAATTTCTCCTCATCATCTCTCTCTCTCTCTCTCTCTCTCTCTCTCTCTCTCTCTCTCTCTCTCTCTCTCTCTCTCTCTCTCTCTCTCTCTCTCTCTCTCTCTCTCTCTCTCTCTCTCTCTCTCTCTCTCTCTCTCTCTCTCTCTCTCTCTCTCTATATATATATATATATATATATATATATATATATATATATATATATATATATATATATATATATATTCAAATTCATAGCCTCTAGGTTCCCAAGGCCTATGAGTGGAACATATACCTCCTTATTCTTTGCCTAAGGTTGCATTGGCTCTACCTTTGAGGTTACCTTTCTGAATATTGATCTCCAACATTATCATATTCAATATCTTGTTGTTATTCTATAAAAAACCTAAACATGTAAAACACAATTTAATCATAACAACATCCTTATTCTATTCTATTAAGCCACATTATTTAACTCTCATGGTTGTCTTTTTTGTGCTGAGATATGTTGCCTATTGGAATACTGCTTATTGTTCCATATTCTCACCTACAATACTGTCAACCTCTTCAAATTAATTATTTTTATCTTGTTTTTGTTCACTCTCTATCTGATCAATCACTTCACTTTCCATATAAAAATCCCTCAACACACCAAATTTATTAACAAAGTTTTCTATATACTTTATGCTCTTTATTAAGGAAAATTGATAAGACAAGTATACAAAAATATTTTTCAAATGTTCATTTGAAAACAATTGATCATGTTGGGCTGACTATAACAACATTTTGTTGCTTATAATTAACACCTCAGAATGTTTGTCAACTATTGAATCCATTTCCCTCATTACTTTGGAAACTTGTTCTACACCATCTTCATCTTGGCACTTGTACTTAGCTAACACACTCTTTTCCCCAATGTTGAAACTGGTTCCTTGTGGTAGATACTCTTTTTCACCAAACATCATCACACTACTTTTTACCTCCTTCCATGTTTGACTATAATTAAATGGGGTTTATGTATGATTGCTTCCATCCTTCTCAATGGTGTATGTATTGGCTCTACCAGCATGCATATTTCTCCTATCATATTACCATCCTCTACTAGGGATGATATGACACACATCAATAGGAATCACATCACACAAGACTTTGTACTTATAACCACCAATATGTAAGTCTATATAGCATTGTTTATTCATTAGGACTTGATGAATATTTTAAATCCAAGAGACTTGTAAGAATATGGATGTTATTTTATTTATAATCCTATCTTAGTCACCATCATGTAAGATATGATATTATCCTTACTAACATAATAAAATATTAACTTATAACATTTACTTTTTCTTTTCCACATGGTCTTAAACAATGTCTTCCTTTATGGTGGCTATTTTTCCTCATGGCTTGTCTTCAAAATAAATCTCCTCATAAAAAAATATCTCCTATTTTATTAGGTTATTCAACATAGTTTTTTAATGACTAAAAACTTTCCTATTATTTTTGAATGAATTGATTCCTAATTTCACTCCAAAAGCTACTAGTTTGAAAGTTTTGTGGATACTCATATGATCTATGTCATGTAAACTTATTGCATTTGAAGCACTTTCCAATAAATCCATTGTATCCTCTTCCTCTACCATATGATCTTCCACTTCTATATCTATAATCACCTCAAATAGATTGACTTAAAATTTTAGAACTATTGACAACTTCTTTACTTTGACTTTGCCACTAATTTTTATTACCTGGTTGTCTTCTTCCTTCTTATTGACCTCTACCTCTATAGCTTCCACCTCTACCTCTATTTCATTGGCTTTGTCTTCTATCAAATTTTTAATTTGACTTAAATTTATTTTTATAGGCATACTCTAATGTTCTTAGTGATAAAATTCTAATATCATCTTGAATACAAAACTTTAGTCCATTAATGTACTTGACAACCTTTTCTACATCATCCTCTATATGTCCTTCTTTTATAGTTAGTTTGTAGAATTAATCTATATAAAATTTTACTATCATGTCATTTTATCTAAAAAAATTTATCCTCTTAAACAAATTGGTCTGATATTCCTTACGCATGATTATGCCTTTCATTTTGGCCACCATTTTGTCACATGACCTTATGTATTCCTTTCCCCTTCTTCTTTCTTACTGTATTCCATCCCACCATAAGGATGCATGACCCTTCAACCTTGATTCTAAAAAATTAACCTTTTTTATCTCATTCACCTCTTCATAATCATAATCCTTATCCATCTCTGTAATCCAATCAACCATCTCTTCAATGTTGAGACTACGATCATACATTGGTACCTCTAACTTGGGCTTTGATGTCACTCTTATCACTGATCTAATGAACCTTTCTTCCACTATTAATTCTTATCTTTCTAATGTATATTATACTTTATTAACTCATACTCTCCTTCACTTACATCACCTCTATTCATCTCTCTCCTCTAAGCCAAATCCATGGCTTGTAACCTTGCCTACAAGTTTCTCACCTCAACCACTAGTGTATCAACTACCTGCAACCTTAGTTGGGTTTTTTTTATTCCATTTCCTCTATCTTCCATGTTTTTTTACAATCCTATAGATATATATTATGCTCTAACACCAAAATGATAATGTAGAGGAACACACAAACAACTCACACACTTATCTCTTGTTGTAAATTGTTCTTTATTGGTAAAGGCTTATAGACACAAAACTTCAATATACCATTTAGGGTTTTTAAGATTATATTAAGGTTCTCATGACCTTTATTATACTCATTCAATTCCACTTTTATCTCAAAATTAAGTCACATACTCTCTCAATACAACTTTCCAACCTACATACCTTTTTCCACTTTGATAGACTATCTTGTATCCTCTTTTAGGCCTTTTGCAATTATATGGGCATGTACTATTTGAACATGAGAAATTAATGTTATATTATGAAACCCTCTATATTTTTATTTATCTCTATAAAGTTTTGTACCTAGACTATACTTGAAATTCACTTTTTTACTCCTTTTTAAGGCTCTATCTAGGCCTAATTAGGCCTCTTTTACCCCTATTCATACACAATCCTTTTAGTCTATATGTAGAGGTACCTAACTAATTTAAAAAAAAAAATACCTTATAAAATCATGAAATACACCTAATCAAAAAAAATTGTAATATTTTAATGGTGAAATCTTCAAATATTTTCATTTTAGTCTTGAAACCCTAACATAGGTTTATCTCTAACTTAACAAGTTTGAGAATCATTAATTTGCAGTTTTAAATGCTCTAACAACTTTAAAATGATTATGATGGTTGTTTAAGATCTATATAAATCCAATGAACCTTAATACATTCATTATAAATCTTTTAAATACCTTTTTCATCATTTGTCTCAAATTTTTGGCTTGATTATGTGTGCAAATATAATCTACTATAGGGTTCAACATTTACCACATGAAATACATATCTAAAATGAACTGTAACTTCTTAATAAAATTTAATAATAATTAAAACATGATCTTACCAATTCATAGAGGAAATCAATAAACATTTCACTTAGACTTCCTTCACACATAATGCATTCTCAGTCATTCATTCTCATAAAACATAGGGAACATAGACTCTGCAAGTTGAATCTTCACAAAGACTTTGGTGTTAATTATACAAATTCTTAAAGTAATTTTTGAAGACATTTATCAAACTTACCAACTATATAATAAGTCTCATAATTATTTCTATATTGGGGCTTTCTTCCATGATCACACAAACATAGTCACTCTCCAATGCACACATACATGAAACATGGTATACAACCACCTTTTGAAAAATATGAAGAATTTAATTCGTATTTTATTAGACCTTGAACCCCCTTAATAAATTAATGAAAGATATTACATGAAAAACAAACACATTTTATGCACCTTACAACTGTTCTAACTACCTTTGGACCTTCCAATGGTCATTAGAAGGTTAGTTAGACATTGGAATCATTCATTAAGGTTTACATTATTCATATTAATTACTCAAAAATCATGTTCTAAGGGAATGGTCCCATCAATACATCATACCAAAAATCTTAAACCATGAAATTTCCTTCACATAATCTTGCAAATCCTAATCTAACCTCTCAAATTCAAATTTTCAAATTATTGAAATTAGTGGGAAAATGCCGATTTGAAAATCTAACCTTTATAAGCACACATAGACAATTAGAAAAGATTCCCAATTGTACAATAAGACTCATAATACCATTAAAACACCATAGACAAACTATATGAACACCTAGACAATTGATCAAACCAAAACTATTCAAATAAATACAAGACAAGTCATCCTTAAAAGGATGCTCCTACATCATATTTATAATGTTTGATAATAGTTGAATAAATTGTAATGTGATTTGAATGATGTATATAATTCTCTTGACTAGTTTTATAAATATTCACTTATCATTTTATTCAATAGTAATCCCAAGTAACTATTTCATAGAATAATTAAACATCATTTACTATAAAAGATATTCATATTGGATTCTTTGTATTTTGACCACTTGATTATCATGAATTTTTTTTAGCCTTTTATGAATTATAAAATTTATTGTAATAATATTTTTCATCCAAGGTCATATTAGTAGAATATCAAATTCCCCATGATTAGTATAGCTAATAATGGATTAGGCATTATCAGAGGACCCATTTTTAAAGGTAACACTATATACTCAAGAGTATCTTGTGTATGACCATTAAATGCTTTGATAATTCAAGAAGTATCCTATAAATCTTGTTTTATATAACCAAGAGAAAAAATGAGTGTTATGTTTCACACATTTTCACTTTATCCATTATTTATCATGACACTATCAATGGATTTATTACTAACATATGCTCAAATAAATATTGTATATACATCTGAATCATCGTCAATAATTTTTAGATTATCAAATGTGATCATAGTATGTGATGATTTTTTACTTGTAATTATACAAATAACTATATAAAGTGGATGTAAATATGTATGAGGAGGATGATAATTGTATGCATAATTCACTTTATCATTATCATTACTATGTTCTTCATGATTTGGAAAAGGACCTTTGTATATTTCAAAATTTATATTATCATTTAGCTGTCACTTAGCCTCTTAAATAGGTGTAGTGAAATCAATGATATTATCATCAATGAGATCTTGAATCTTATGATGAATATTTAAATATCTATTTGTATAATGTATAATACACACATGATAATCATAATATGTGTTTCATTCAAAATCTATAAATTCTAGTCTAGCTATGTCTATCTCCATTAGTGGAGGAAGAGTGATGACATTTCATTCTAGGATATTTTGAAACATCACATGAGGAGTTTATGGAAACTTTGAAGTTACCTCTTTGGTGAAGCCTAAAATTGAGTCTTTTGAGGTGGTTTTGAGATAACATTATCTATAAATTTTTATTTATTACTATTTTTAGTTTATTTATTTTATATTTTTTCTTGATTTAAAACTTGAAATTTGAAGTATAAGGAACATTAGAAACATATTTAAGATTTTTTAAAGAAATCAACTTGGCCCTTGATCTTCAAATATATGGCATAGTTAATAAAAGGATTTAATCCTATCAAACATGATGGAATATTTAATAAGAGAGATAAAACTTTGTGTTAAAATATCTTTAACTTTTTTATTAGCCATTTGCTTTTTCATTTTGGCAAGCATAGTCTTATACCTGATAACATATTCACCAATTTTTTCATTATACCCTTGTTTGTTATATATAATTTGAACATATGATAAATTTTCATCTATTTTAATATAAAAGTGTGTCAAAAATGATTTACAAAGGATTGAAATCATTTTCTAATTAAAGAGGAAGATCATAGATTCATCAAGAGAATATTATTATATACTTATTGGAAAACACTTTGTCAAAAAAATTGTTATCTACATAGTCTCAACAAATTACATTGAAAACATGAAAATCTTGTTTAGAATCACCTTTACCTTTATAAAAGTTAATCTTTGGATCCAAAAATCTAATTGGTAATAGATAAGATCCACTTTTGGTTTTGAAATGTTTATTTAATTAGGAACATGATTCCATGAAATGGATAGCATGAGAAATGGGTTTATTAATGTGAGACAACTTAGCTTGTAATGCAATGAATGTTTTTGTGTCAGGTGGAGCATTTTGATTGGTCACTGGCTTCTCTTCTCAAGAACATGTGTTTGGTGGTGTAAATAAATTCATGGTTCCCAAAGGTGTCGAGGATTTAAATTTTTAATTTAATTTAGTTTTGATGGTCTCTAGGTGTGGTATCTAGTTTAGGTGTTTGCATTGACCATAGGTTGACTTTTGACTAATTGTTGCTTTAAAGGCCTAGTGATTTGGGCATGTTTAGAAAAATGGTCAAATATTGGAGTTGGAGGATATAATATTAAAAATTAGGTGAATGTACAAAAAATTTATCTTAATCATCTTTTATAGTGTTTTTTAAGTGATTATATTTCACTTTATAAAAGTTTTAGCTCACTAGGAGGCCTAATTAGCTAACAAGCTAAAGAAGGAAGTATGCTAAGGAGGATGAGTTGGAGGCTAATTATTGGTATGCCTAAGTGGAAATGATGGTGTTATTTAAATATAGATTTTTATGGCTTAAAGTGATCATTACAAAAACTTATAAGGTTTGTAGTGGTCAAATAGGGCTACAAGAGGTCTAAGTAGGCCTAGTGGAGAAATTGAGAAATTTTGTGATATATTTCCAAATAAGGTTAGAATTTTTTGTTCCATTTGAGAATTTTGGCCTATTATAAGTATGGTTTTATTCTTGGAGTGCTTCTATTATTTTATATGGTGCCTTGTGAATGATGGTAAGTGAGCTTGCATGGTGCTTTATTACTCATGTTATTGTTTGAGTTGATGGCAGTAGTTCTTGGAGATCCTATAGGTGTTAATTGGTTATGTAGATAAAATTGAAGCATTAAAATTGGATTAGGGTCCTAGGTGGATCTATTATTCCTTATAAATTGATGATAGTTCTAAGGATCTTAATAGCTTGCAAAGCAATATGAGGATTTTTCATGATTAGCAAGTTATTTGATGGTATTTAAGGAGTAATTTAGTTCATATATCATAGGGGTAACCTTCCTTAGTATATTAAAAATATTAGTCTTGCATGATGTTGGCTTTGAAAATATTTTAGATTATTTGTTTCATCATTGTGAGCTAACTTTGTCATTTTCGCAAAGGGGAAGAAGGATTTGGTATGTTGCCATCAATGACAAAGGGGAATATTGTTGGGATATTGATGGTAGATGTGTTTTAATTGATGTTAAGTGTAATTTTTATGACAAAGTTGTATGTGATGTTAGTGAAATGGAGTATGGTGGCATAGTGTGCTTGAAGCAATGGGATACGTACAAGGATGTGCATGGGTGTTCTAGGTGGATGTTGTATGGATGAATGGAGCTTGGTATGATGTTTTTTGACTTATTACTAAAATTTTACATTCTCAAGGTTTGTCTTCATATCACCTTCATGAGGTACGCAAGTTAGTTTTTATCTTGTAGGCTTGATCATGTATGGTTGCTTGTGGGGTTTTGAGTACTATGGCTTATGTGACATTGTATGGAGCTTAGTATGCTTTTAATATACATGTTAAACATGTATAAGATGATAAGAGGTCATTTTTAGGGTTTGAAATAAGTAGCTAGTGGTTTGTAAGATAGTTTGACCATTGGCCTAGTTGGCCTAAGTGGGCTTATGAGGTCTTGTGAATGGTCAAAGGGTGTTTGTAGGTCGATGAAGATTTTTTTTGCATGAGAGATGGAAAGGAATGTTTTTAAAATCATTTTGGTGAGGTATGAGGTTAAATATTGAGCTAAAAAGTCATAAAGTTGGTTTAAAAGCTTCAAAAGGTGCTATAAATGTGTCTAGTGAGCTTGAGAAGGACATTCTTGTGTTTGTTAGCATGTGAAATATTTGCATGGGGATATAAGACTTTTTTAGATGTTTTGGATGGTCCATAATAATATTCTCCAAGAATTATTTCATATGCTAAGGTCCTATGCTTTATGAGCAATCGTTAATAAGCTAAGTATGTTTTTGTGTGCAAAAACCATAGTCTTAGATCTCATAGAGAAGATCTTGATGGTTTGGTCTTATAATGGATTGGGTGATAAAATATGATTTTTATAGGTTTTATATTAATAATTAAAGTTTATTATAATGCACTTTTGGTCTCTTGACTTTGTGTGGGTACCACATAAAATGGGTTGTTAGTAATATTCTTATTTGTAAGGAAGAATTATGTGAATGAATAGATGATATAATGGATGATTGTTGAAGCTTAGGGATTGTCCCAAATATACATGAAAATTTTTATTGATATTCATATTTTTTTGTCAAATTTATATAAGGTTAAAGTTGACTAGTCAATATGAAGGAAATGGTGTCTTAAATGAGAAAGAGTGATCAGAGTGAAAAAAGGAATTCAAAGGCCTAATTAGTGAATAGGAATGGATCTAATATATTGGAGGTGATGTATGGGATGTATTCCCTCTATCCATGGGATTAATTTTTTTCCTAGTCACTTGTAGTTGATTTAATGGTTGACTCATAGTTGACCTTGATGGTTTTTCTAGCAAAAGGAACCTATTTTGGATGATTGAGTTTATTTGTAGGGTAGATGGTTAGATCAAGTGTCACTTATGATTGGAGAGTGTTGAATATCTCTTTTAAATGTTTTTTAGTGATTTTTAATATTTTAATAATCTTTATATAGTCAAATATAGTCACACAATTGGGGCTATGCTTTGTTTGTGAGGTGTTTGTGATATGAGTTCATGGTATGGTACATAAAGCTTGTGCATAGAATCATGGCTGACCCTAGGTGACATGAATAATTATTCATAATATATTCTAAAATGAGATGGCTGACCATAATAGTGAATGGTATATATTCAAGGTGATTTATGCCTTTTGGGTGTGTGAATGAAGTAAGACAAGCAAGTGTGTGTATTGATTTTGAAGACCTTGTGCAAAGGTTATTAGGGGTCTTGGTGACTGATGTTTGTATGAGATTGAGCAGAGAAAAATGTCATTAAACTTAGGAAAAAAATTTATTCTATTGATTATTTTTATTATATTTATAAGGGCATATTTGAATATAAGCAAAAAATTTATGAAGGGATTATTTGCTTGTGTTGTAGAGATAGCTTGGTCTTGGTAACTTGTGTTAAGTTATAGACTTGAAGAAGAGTGTTCATGTAGGGTTTCTCAAGATTTATTCATTTGATAAGGTGTTGTGTTGGTGCTCAACATCTTAGGCAAGTTGTTTCTTGTCATATTTAGGAGTTGGTGTTCCTTTTGAAGTGGGTGCTTCACTAAAGCCTCTTGTTTGTAATCATCATATAGGACTATAGTCCATTCTTTTTCATACTTGAGAGTGGTTTTTTTCCCCCATGAGGTTTTCCCTCATAAATATTTATTTTATGTTTTCATTCATGCTTTTTCTTTTATTCACCTATCTTGAATATTGATATGATTCGTTAAGTAGCTTGAAGATTTGGAAATTGGATTGTAATATTGTTAAACCATTGATTCACCCCTCATCTCAGTGGTGTGTACCTCCATAAATTCATATTAGAGTAAGTCATTTTTGTGGCTTAACATACTGAAAGGTGATTCTAAGGTACAATGGCAAGTCAAGGAATGCAAGGTGGTTTATCTTCCAAACAATATCCATTATTTAATGTTGTAACTTTGCCTTTTGGAGTTCAAGGATGAAGAATTTTATCATGGCTCTAGGATTTGATGTTTGGTAAATTGTTGTTGATGGATATGTTTTTCCTAATAGTGTTTCTAATAAGAAACTATTTGAAAGCAATTCAAAGGCTATTAATACTATTTATAGTGGTCTATTAGAGACTGAGTTCTCAAAGGTCATTCACTGTCAAACAACTAAAGAGATGTGGACTAATTTGAAGACAATATATGAAGGAGACTCAAAGCTCAAGGTATAAAAATTACAAAATTTCAAAAGCTAGTTTGAGAGTATTAAAATAAATGAGGAGGATTCTATGTCATCCTTATTAAATATAGTGGATGATGTGGTCAATATGATCAGGGGTCTTGGAGAAGATCTCGAAGAGGATGTTGTTTTTCAAAAGGTCTTAAGATCTCTATCTAAAAGGTTTGACTCTAAGGTATCTAAAATTAAATAAAGTCATGATCTTACACTAATGAATATGGATGATATTTATGGATCTCTCACTACTTATGAAATGAGAATAAATGAAGACAAGCCTCCTAAGAAGGATGTTGCTTTCAAGGTATAGAATAAGCCTAAAGAAAAGAAGACACAAATTAAGGGATCTCAAGGTAAAGATGTTGTGTCAGATAATATATATGATGATGATTTAATTGCTTTATTTTCAAGTAGTTTGAATATTGGATCAGTTAAGTACAAAGGTAAGCTTCCTTTTAAGTGATTCAACTATGGTGAATTAGGTCATTTTGCAAACAAATGTCCTCACAAGCATAATAAATATGAGGATGAGGATCAAATAGAGGGTAAGAAAGTTTTTAGGTCTAATATAAATAAGATATCATTTACGAAGTTTTTATAATAAAAGGAAGTTTCATAAGGACAAAAGGATTCTATACACAAAGATGGATGATAATGACTTAGAAGTAGGCTATGACAGTCAATCTGATGATAGCCATAATGAAAGTGAAGCTAAGGATGATGAAGTCCTTTTTATGGAAATCAAATTAGATGATGAAGGGGATTTTTCATATCAAATTGAAGGAAACTAAAGTGGATCAAATGAAGAAGATGAGGAAGAAAATTCAAACTATGAGAGTGAACTAAAAATTGCTCTTGAATATTTGAAGATTGAAAGAAAGTATGTAAAGGTTTGAAGGCCAATTTGAAAGACTATGAAGTTTAATTCAATATTTTTGAGGCTAAGATAACTAAATATCATAGGGAGCATGAAGTAGCAATCATGTTCTTAAATTCTAAATTGGATTCTATATCCTCAAGCTTAAAAGGTAAGGAAGAAGAGTGTTCCAAGTTGATTACACAAAACAAGTTTTTGAAAGATGAATTTGAGAAAGATTTTAACAAAGCTAAGTTATTTGCCAATTTCAAGAAAATATCAAATGATCTTGACAATATTTTGATAACCCAATAATCTTCAAGTGATAGGACAGGTCTAGGTCTCATTGAAAAACCAATAGTTGTATCTCAAGTAAAGGAGAGAATTATTGAAGAGGAAAAGGACAAACCTACACAAATCAATACCCAAGTTGAGGGTGTTAGCTATAATAAGGTAAGATAGCCTAATTACATAAAGCATTTGAAATTTAATGGATACCATCATATTTTTCATGAGTTTGGTCATAAGGCTAAAGATTGTAGGATAAAGGCTAAGAGAATCAATTTATCTAATCCTATGAATGATATAAAATGCTTAAGGTGTTTGGAGATGGGACATTTAGCTAATAAATGTCTAAATATAGTAAAATAAGGTGAGTCTACTCCTCAGAATGTAACATGTTTCAATTGTCAAAGAACTAGTCACTTAGTTAAATTTTGTTGGTATCAAAGAAGGATTGCAATTTTTGAATGCAAATGATTTGATCATATTTCTAAATTTTGTAAGCAAAAGTTAACTCTTAGTCAAGTCAAGACCAAACAGGTTCTAAGTTTTCAAGAAATAAAAGAAAAAAAATTATACAAGCCTAAAGAAGAAAAGAGTGTTCAAGTTGATATATCTACAGATCAGGATTGTATATTTACCAAGGTTGAGAGTATGTATTTTATTGAAGAATTTTCATTATCTACTCATTTTTTCAATGAAGAGATCAAAAATAATGATAAGTTGAATAAGGAAGACAAAGATAGCCTTAAGATACGTATGGATCATTCTATAGCTATAGATGATGATATTTATTTTATAGATAAACTATTTTTAGACCTTGAAAAGGTCAATTTAGTTGATAATATAGATAAATACATGGTCACATCCTCATTTATTTCCTATTCAATTCTAAGAGAGGAGGAGAAAATTTCAAAGATAGAAAAGCTAGTCATAGGCAAGTCAAAGAAGAAAAAGAAGAAGAAGAAGAATAAGACTATGTTGACTAAAGAGGAAGAAGAATATGAGAAGATGTGGGCTACTCCAGGATTCAAACTATTCTAAATCAGTCTTGAGGGATTTGAGGTCTCTATCTATGCTTCACAAGAGACTCTTGTAGGTGAAGAAGCAATATTATTTGTTCAATAGGTATGTTTAGGTCTCCTAGTCTTAAAATGGCATTCTAATCAATTTTTAATGTCGTGGTTTAGTGATGATTTGAAGGAAAAGGAATAAGTGGTTTGTATGAGGTCTTGAGGAATATTTTCATGAGTAATTTCTAGGTAGTTTGAGGTCTTGATGAGCTTAGATATGTTTTTTATGGTGAAAAGTCTAAGTTGACCATTTTTGGTAGTAATGATTCTCTAAAAGATGCCAATATAGATCATATAGTGTTCTAAGATGGATACAAGATTGAAAATAAGTTATTCAAGTTAGTTTTGGTATGTAAAAGTAAGAAATATGGTTTGAAGATGTTTTTAAGGTGCCCAAGTATGAGTTTGATGATTTGGTCAAGGTGCCTATTGTAGGTATTGGGTCTGTATGCATAGAATGCTTGGTTTCAAGGGTCACTTGAAGAATGAATATGTTTAAAGAAGTATGTTATACTTAGGAAGGTTTTTACATATCCTTAAGACATGTTCCATGTGGTTTCATAGGTGGATGAATTTTTTTGCGCCAAGTGGAGCATTTTGAGTGGTCACTAGCTTCTCTTCTAAAGAACATATATTTAGTGGTGTAGAGGAAGTCATGGTTACCAAAGGTAATTGGATTTAAAATTGGCATGTAAGTGAATTTTTATGGTATCTAGTTTAGGTGTTTACGTTGACCATAGGTTGACTTTTGACCAACTATTGCTTTAAAGGCCTAGTGATTTAGGAATGTTTAGAAAAGTGGTCAAAATTTGGAGTTAGAGGATAGAAGCTTCAAAATAAGTTGAATGGGTCAAATTGGTATCTTAATCATCTTTTACAATGTTTTTTAACTGATTATATTTCACTTTATTCAAGTTTTAGCTCACTAGGAGGCCTAATTGGCTAGTAGGATAAAGAAGAAAGTATGCCAAGGAGGATGATTTGGAGGCTCATTATTGGAATTCTTAAGGGGCCATGATTTTTTTCTTCAAATATAGAGTTTCATGGCTTGAAGTGATCAGTCCAAAAATTTATAAGGTTTACAGTGGTCAAATAGGGCTACAAGGGGTCTAAGCAGGCCTAGTGGAGAAATTGATCAATTTTATGATATCTTTCCACAAAAGGTTAGAATTTTTTGTTCCAATTTCACATTTTGGCCTATTATAATTTTATTATAGGTATGGTTTTATGATTATAATGCTTCTATTATTTTATATGGTGCCTTGTGAATGATGGTAAGTGAGCTTGCATGGTGCTTTCTTACTCATATTACTATTTGAGTTGATGGTATAAGTTCTTGGAGATCCTGTAGGTGTGAATTGGTTATTTATACAAAAGGGGAAAATTTGAAGTGGATCAGGGTCCTAAGGGGAGCTATGATGCCTTACAAATTGATGATAGGTCCAAGGATCTTGATAGCTTGCAAAGCAATATGAGGATTTTTCATGATTGGCAAGTTATTTGATGGTATTCAATAAGTTATTTAGTTTATATATCATAGGGGGAGCCTTCCTCAGTATATTAAAAATATTAGTCTTGCATGATGTTGGATTTTAAAATATTTTAGATTATCTAATTCATCATTGTGAGATAACTTTATCATTTTGGCAAAGGGGGAGAAGGATTTGGTATGTTTCCATTAATGACAAAGGGGAAGATTATTGGGATATTTATGGTAGATGTGTTTTAATTGATGTTAATTGGCATTGTTAATGACAAAGTGGTATGTGATGTTAGTGAAATGGAGCATGGTGGCATAGTGTGCTTGGAGTAATGGGATACTTGCAATAATGTGCATGGGTGTTCTAGGTGGATGATGTATGGCTGAATGAAGCTTGGTATGATGTTTTTTGACTTGTTCCTATTGTTTTATATGCTCAAGGGTTGTATTCATATGGCCTTCATGAGGTATGTAGGTTAATTTATGTCTTATAAGCTTAATCATGCATGGTTGCCTATGGGGTTTTGAGCACTATGGCTTATGTGACATGGTAAAGAGCTTAGTATGTTTTTAATATACATTTTATACATGTATATGGTTCTAATAGGTTAGGTTTATGGTTTGAAATATGTGGCTATTAGTTTGCAAGATAGTTTGACCATTAGCCTAGTTGGCCTAGGTGGGCTTCTGAGGCCTTGTGAAGGGTCAAAGGGTGTTTGTAGGTTGGTGAAGCTTATTTTTCATGAAATATGGTCAAGAAAGTTTTTTCAATCATTTTTATGAGGTCTAAGGTCAAATATTGAGCTAAAATGTTAGAAATTTTGTTTAGAAGCTTCAAGAGGTGCTAAAAAGGTGTCTAATGAGTCTGAGAAGGAATTTATTGTATTTGTTAGCATGTGAAGGGTATACATGGGGGTATGATCCTTTTATATATGTTTGGTAGGGTCCCTAAGAATATTCTCCAAGAATTATTTCATATATTAAGGTCTTATCCTTTATGAATGATCATTAAGAAGCTAAGCAAGTTTGTGTGTGTAAAAACCCTAGTCTTAAACCTGATAGAGAAGATCTTGATGGTTTGGGATCAGAATGTTTTAGGTGATCAAATATGATGTTTATAATTTTTATGGGACTCCTTCAATTTTTTGATAAATTACTTTTGGTCTTTGGATAGTGTGTGGGTCCCATAAAAAATGGGTGAATAATATTCTTGTTTCTAAGGAATATTTCTATGAATGACTAGATAATTTAATGGATGATTATTGAATCTCAATACTTATCCCAAATATCCATTAAAATTTTTATTTAGATTCATCTTTTTGTGTCAAATGTCTAGAAGGTTAAAGTTGACTAGTTGATATGAAGGAAAAGGTGTCTTAAGTGAGAAAGAGTGATCAAAGTGAAAAGAGGAATTAGAAGGCCTAATAAATGAATATGAATGGGTCTGAGATTTTGGATGTGATTTAGGGTATGTACTACCTCTATCCATGAGAGTATTATTGTTCCTAGTCACATGGAGTTGATTGAATGGTTGACACATAGTTGACTATGATGGTTTTACTAGCAAAAGGAACATGTTTTAGATGATTTAGTTTGTTTGCATGGTAGATGGTTAGATCAAGTGTTATTGATGATTAGAGAGTGTTGAGGATCTATTTAATATATTATTTAGTTATTTTTAATATTTTACTAATCTTTATTTATTCAAATATAGTCACACAAGTAGGGCTATGCTTTGTTTATGAGGTGTTTGTGATATGAGTTCATGATATGGTACACAAAGATTGTACATAAAATCATGGCCAACATTAGGGGAAATGAATAATTCTTCCTAATATATTATAAAGTTATATGGTCAACCATAATAGTGAATGGTATATATACAAGGTGATTTATGCCTTTTGGGTGTGTGAATGAAATAAGACAAGCAAGTGTGTGTATTGATTTTGAAGACCTTGTGCGAAGGTTATTGGGGGTCTTGGTGACCAATATTTGAGATTGATTAGATAAAAATTTCATTATAAATAGCATAATTTTCTGATTCTATTTATTATTTTTATCATATATATAAGGGTGTATTTAAATATAAGTGAAAGATTTATGAAGGGTTTATTTTCTTATGTTGAAGAGATAGCTTGGTGTTTGTAACTTGTGTGAAGTTGAAAAATTGAAGAAGAGTGTTTATGTAGGGTTTCTCAATCATATTGAGAAGCAATCAGAGTCTTAAGAGTAGATTTGATAAGGTGTTGTGTTGGTGTTCAACATCTTAGGCAATTTGGTGCTTGTCATATTTAGGGGTTAGTGCTCCTTGTGAAGTGGGTGCTTCACTAAAGCCTCTTGTTTGTAATCATCATATGGGAATATAGTCCATTATTTTTTAGACTTGAGAGTGGGTTTTCTCCCCATGAGTTTTTCCCACATAAATCATTATGTTATGGTTTCATTCATGCTTGTTCTTTGATTCATCTATCTTGCATATTGATATGATTGGTTAAGTAGCTTGAAGATTTGGAAATTGGATTTTAATATTGGTAAACCACTAATTCACGCCCCCCCCCTCTTAGTGGTGTGTACTTCCATCATATAGTACAATAAAAAATCAAGGTATGAGGGTGATCTAGGAAAGGCTTGGAATGATTTGTAGGCTCTCAATTCTATATTCTCATTCATTAATTAGTTTCAACCAAATGTTTCATATCACTAACTGTAGAGGTATAACCATTATTTTATCCCACTAAGCATAATTTATAAGGTAATGTGAGAGTAAGTTTCATTAGTAATACACTCCTCTCAAGTGTACCACAAACAAAACAATTAAAAATGGATTCATATACTATAAACATAGGACCCTAGTCATTTTTGATATACTATGAGGCACGGAAAAATAAAAATACATGTTTACTATTTTACAATAACTATGATTATTGGGGTAAAAGCATTGTGACATGATGTTTGTAAAAAAAACACCATGTAGCCCTTCAAGATAATCACTAATTTGTTTGAAAAATGTCAAAACACAATTTATTGAACAAGGAAAAACATATGAAAAATAAAAGAGAAAAAATAAAAAGATATTTTTATTTTTAGATTTCACACAAATTTAAACCTAAGGCCAAAATATATAGCTTTAGTGTCAGAATGATATCAAAGCTATATTTTTTATTTAGTGTCAGATTTAATCTAAGATAGAAGAAATTGAATCATTTTGTGTCATATTTTATTTAAGATTGAAGTCCATTTTATTTCAATGTCATGAATTTATAGAAATTTGAAAGAAATATTATTCAAAAAATGAAAGAAAATAACAAGAAATGTTTTAATAATATCGAGTTCACTATAGTGTTTGACCCTTTTAATTTAATATGTCTTAAACTAATGGAGTTAAACTATTGAAATATAAATGTTAATATGTATTCATATGACATTAGAATATAGTCAAATAAAACATATTATATAATTTATATAATTTAAAAAAAAATAGTAAATGAGCCTAAGGATGTGTAAATATCCCTAAAACATATCAAATGTTGACTATGCAAGCTCATTGTAACTATAAACTTTTAAAATTAACCTATTAATAAAGTCATATCATAAATCAATAATCTGATATTTATTGGGAGAAGTATGCAGGAGATAGACAGTGGCATAATCCATCCTTACATGTTGAACATTATCATGCCTTGGTTGACTATGTGCCTAAGTTATAAATCTATAATTGTATGATTGACTACAAGGATTGACTGCTAAACATTGTGTTCTATGTTGTCCCATAAAAGACCTATAACTTATAAAACTTCTCCTACACATGCATTAAAAATTAATTAGATAATAAAAGGAAATAAAAATGGGTTAGTAAGGATGGTCAAAATAACCTCAAAAACCTCCTTATAATTAAGCACTACCTGCATAGCCAAAATTAGCCTTAGGTCATTGAAGTTATCCCTCCTTACGTGATTATTTGATATATGATTACCAAAATTAAATGACTATAGTTATAAGTTTGATTTAAATTCTTGAAAATTGATTCCATTGACATACAATAAGTAATATTCAGACTTGGATTATGACTAATAAAATGTTATAGAATTGAATTTATAATAAGTAGTACTATTTTACTCAATGTTAGGTTTATTTTCTAAATAAATAAAGTGGCGTAATAATTAGTTGCCTTGATTTGATTTTATAGAAGATTATTTTTAATAATTTTAGTAGCCTACTTTACCAAATACATGGGATATCCATTCTAAAATTATTAATTTGATAAAGTGACCATTGGAGTGTGGGGGGTAAGGGCATGCTAGGGGACAATATCTGACTAGCATAGAACAATCCCAAAATACCAAATATTAATGGGATAGGTCTAACAGGATCTTGTATGAGTAAGGATGAATGTAGATAAACTATATATGTCATTATGATATCTTTAGTGCTTACAATACAATGAATCCTCACTTATAGATTAAAAGTTAGTGAAATGGAAAATAGAGCAAGTAAGGGTAAGTATGTCAAAAACAAACATTTTCAACAAATTAGTATTAATTTTATGTGTCTACATAGTTTTGTAGGTTAGAATTGGTTGCATAAAGATAGACCTAGTGACTGTGATTCTAATCTAGTCATGTCTACCTAGGAAGAACCTTTTCCATGTGTGTTCCTATACAAAAATATTTTCATAATATAAAATTACATGAGTTGGATAAAAATAGTTTTCAAAGTCATTATACATGGTCATAATTATAGAAATAAAACAAGTTTGATCATTAATTAACCATTTGTACTTTGTGTATATCCTATTTTTTTTGTTCCACTTTTTGTTGGAAATATTGTCATTGATGTCAAAGGTCTAGAATTATTGGTGATAAAGGCCCCATTTCATTTAATGATGTTTGTAATAGTTATATCTTAGCTAATGTGTGTTAATATTTATTTAATATTAATGAATATATTTTTGGTTGCATATAAGACAAAAGAAGGGCCCATGGAGAAGTCAAAGAGTCATGGGGTAAAGACAAAAGAAGAATGGGATGAATTTTCCCATGAAGAGTCATCTTGGGGAATTCCAAGAGTCACCAAGTGAAGACAAAAGAGGAAGGATGTTTTTTCTCATGAAGGGTCACCACATGACTTTTCAAATGGAAGGATACGAAGGGTCATACAAGTTTGGCACCATTTTCCATGAGGATTGAAGGGTCACAAAGGGGGAAGGCCAAAGTTCATTTGGAAAGCTATTAATAAAGGCTTGAGAATCCATTTGTAATATGAGAGATAGAGTTTGATTTGATATTGTAATATCTAGCTTAGAATAGCAATGGGAGAGATGAGTATGATTTGTATTTGTTATATCTAGCTTAGAAGAGCAAAGGTGAGAGAGGAAAGAGATATTGTAATGAAATATCATTTATTGAGATAGAAACATTGAGAGATATTTTTGTGGTATAAATAAAGGGGCTGGTGCTCCTATGGGTTGGTGCTAACGAATTGTTGTTGTGTTGGTGCTCAGTAAAGGGGTCGGTGCTCCTGTGGGTTGGTGCTCACGAATTATTGTTGTGTTGGTGCGCAACAAAGGGGTTAGTGCTCCTGTGGGTTGGTATTAACAAATTTTTGTTGTGTTGGTGCTCAACAAAGGGGTTGGTGCTCACAAATTGTTGTTATGTTGGTGCTCAGCAAAGGAGTTGGTGCTCCTGTGGGTTGGTGCTCATGAATAGTTGTTGTGTTGGTGCTCATTAAATGGGTTGGTGCTCCTGTAAGTTGGTGCTTGTAAATATTATTATTTGATTTGGTGCTCATTCATATACTTGAGATTGTTCTCCATGGTTTTTCCCACATTAGGTTTCCACTTTAAATTTGGTGTCTCTCTCTATCTTGTGTGGTGTTTATTGTTTCAATTTTATTGCATATCTTGAATGTTTAGTTAAGTCAAATTTGATTAAGGGGAAGTTTTATAAGATATATGATATACTAATTCACCCCACCCTCTCAATATATCCCATGTTTAACAATTGGTATGAGAGCAAGTTCCTTCAGAAAGGGTTTAACAACTTGAAGGTAGATCAAGGAAAGCAAAAGATGGCCAAGCAGCTAAAGAAGGAGAATCAAAAGTTGAAATTTGTGGTTGAAGCTCTTAAAGAATAGGTGTGTATCTTGGATTCTAAGTTGGTAATAGAAGTAAAAGAAAATAAGATATTTCTTTAGGATCTTAAGAATCAGCTAGAGGTTGCAAATTCAAGTTTGAAATCAAAAGAAGAGTGTAATCAGTTGAAGGTTGAGTTAGGTTATTTATAGGATAATCATGAGAAGCTTATAATCAAGGTTGAGAAAGATCATGAAATATTAGTCCAAGGAAAGAAGGATGAAATTTTTAAAGGCAAATTAAAGAAGCCAATCAAGTATCCCAATGCTTTCAAGTTTTCAAATTATTTTCATGGCCTTTATTTTGTTTGTCATCATGTTGGTCATAGGGCAAGAGACTGTATGAGGAGAAGAAATCAGTCAAAGGGAGATCTCAGTCACATTCAAGAAAAAGGTATGAAATATGTTGTTTATTTCTATTGTCATAAGGTTGGCCATATTGCTAAATTATGTCTAAATAAAGTAAAGAGATATTCAAGGTATGCCAAAGGATACATATCCCCTAGAAAATATGAGAAGAGTCAAATTTAGGTTTGGAGACCTAAAATAGTAAAGGTTGATCAGGTTGAGTTTAAGAGTGAAAATAAATTACTTGTTATGGTAGATAAAGAGTCAGATAGGAAGGACTGTGAAGAATCTTTGGTTACATTTGGGCATGAACCTTGTCAAGATAAGATAGTTGAAAAAGTTGAGAAGATGAAAAACATCATAAATGTTGAGGTTAGTAATTCAAATAAGTTAGACATACTTAAATAGATTCTAAGAGAAAAACACAAAAAGATCAATGAAGAAATAGAGGAGATGTGGGAATCTCCTGAGATTTATTTATAGGACCATTTTGTGTGGGGTGTCTCTTCTAGGCTTCAAGGAGACACTTTTAAGAAAAATTGAAGCACGGTGGATGTTATTGGGTCTTGGCTATGTTGCATGACAAGAAGGTGAGTTGATAGACTATTTTGTACATCATTTGAGGGAATGGATTTTTGAAGAAAATTTTGCACTAGTGTTAAGGTTAGAGGCTACTAGAATGTTTCTTGCATATGCAGTGTTTAAAAGTTTCAAAATGTTTCAAATGGATATGGTCATAAGAAATTAGAACCAAAGTTTCAAAAATAAGGAGAAGGAAACTCATGCAAAATCAATCAAGAAGAACCAAAGTTTTAAGGTTCCATTCATCAAGAAGAAGGTTTAGACATGTTCATGGCAGAAGAAACAACCTGAAGATTCTATTTTGGTACAAACAACTTTGCATGCAAGAAAAGAAGATTAGCCATGGTTCATTAATAGTGTATGTTTGAGGCATATCATAGGAGATAAGAGTAAGTTCATAACTCTAAATAATATAAATGGTGGCACAATGAAATTCAAAGATAAAACCACTACCAAGATAGTTGGAAAAGGTACTTTGAATTTGGATAATGGTAGAACCAAGACTAAGAATGTTTTGTATGTAAAAAGTCTTAAGTATAATCTATTGAGTGTAAGTCAAATACGTGTTCAGGGATACACATTAAAGTTTTATGCAAAAGGTTGTGAGATTAGAAGAAAATATTCAAATGAGTTGATTATGGATGCTCAAAGGATAGGAAAATATTTATATGCATTATCAGATATCTTCTCAAAGGCATGATCAAAGGACACATTCAAAGATCTGCAAGAGGAGTTGGGAGTAATTTATTTTACTTCCTACCATTGACATTTAACATTAGTTGAGGGGGAACTAAGTGTTAGCTCTAGGTAGGCCCTTTGCCATTGATTTCAAAGGGGGAGAATAATAGGTTTAGGTAGAGGTGTAGAAATAGGTACAGGGAACAGGTATAGGTTGCTACAGTAAGGGGGATTTACTAAATGTTTTTAGATGATAGTAGGTGATAGGATGTGGTAGTTTTAGGATTGAGGTTGCCATCAATGACAAAGGGGGAGATTGTTGGAAATATTGTCATTGATGTCAAAGGTCTAGCATTATTGGTGATAAAGGCCCCATTTCATTTAATGATGTTTGTAATAGTTATATCTTGGCTAATGTGTGTTAATATTTGTTTAATATTAATGAATATATTTTTGGTTGCATATAAGACAAAAGAAGGGCCCATGGAGAAGTCAAAGAGTCACGAGGTAAAGACAAAAGAAGAATGGGATGTATTTTCCCATGAAGAGTCATCTTGGGGAATTCCAAGAGTCACCAAGTGAAGACAAAAGAGGAAGGACACTTTTGCTCATGAAGGGTCACCACATGACTTTTCAAATGGAAGGATACGAAGGGTCATACAAGTTTGGCACCATTTTCCATGAGGATTGAAGGGTCACAAAGGGGGAAGGCCAAAGGTCATTTGGAAAGCTATAAATAAAGGCTTGAGAAGACATTTTTAATACGGGAGATAGAGTTTGATTTGATATTGTAATATCTAGCGTAGAAGATCAATGGGAGAGATGAGTATGATTTGTATTTGTTATATCTAGCTTAGAAGAGAAAATGTGAGAGAGGAAAGAGATATTGTAATGAAATATCATTTGTTGAGATAGCAACATTGAGAGATAGTTGTGTGGTATACACAAATGGGTTGGTGCTCCTGTGGGTTGGTGCTCACGAATTGTTGTTATGTTGGTGCTCAGCAAAGGGGTTTGTGCTCCTGTGGGTTGGTGCTCATGAATTGTTATTGTGTTGGTGCTCAGCAAAGGGGTTGGTGCTCTTTTGGGTTGGTGCTCATGAATTGTTTCTATGTTGGTGCTTAGCAAAGGGGTTGGTGCTCCTGTGGGTTAGTGCTCACAAATTGTTGTTGTGTTGGTGCTCAACAAAGGGGTTGGTGCTCTAATGGGTTGGTGCTCATGAATAGTTGTTGTTTTGGTGCTCATCAAAGGGGTTGGTGCTCCTACAAGTTAGTGCTTGTGAATATTATTGTTTGATTTGGTGCTCATTAATATACTTGAGATTGTTGTCCATGGTTTTTCCCACATTGGATTTCCATGTTAAATCTGGTGTCTCTCTCTACCTTATGTGGTGTTTATTGTTTCAATTTTATTTCATATCTTGAATGTTTTGTTAAGTGGAATTTGATTAAGGGAAAGTTTTATAAGATATATGATATATTGATTCACCCCCCTCTCAATATATCCCGTGCTTAACACTTTTTACCATTTCTTGAGCTCAACCAATTAGATATATTTATATTATGTAATTTTATGGATTTATACTTATATATATATATATATATATAAATAATTGTAATTACTTTATTCCTCTTTTGAGTATAAATATAAATATGGTAAACATAAATGGTTATTCCTATCTTTATTTCATATTACTATTGTTTTTATTTTTTGATATTCTTCTAAATGCTTATTTCATATTACTTGTTATGTATCCATACCTTTTTATAGTTGATTTTTTTATACCTATTATTATCACTTAAATTGGTTTCAAGATGATGAAAACATATCTATCAATAATGTTAGACACAACATTTTGTGAGATGTCATAGGTTGCTTAGACTTTCCTTGTTTCATTCATCTAAATTTCAACATGCTTTATTTTTTTAATTTTGTATTCTTTGTATTTTAATTTAAAAAAATGGATTTATACATGATTAAATGTTTTATCCATAGGGTAATCATACCCAAATTGTTCCAAATTTATCACATTTATAAACATTTAATTACCTAATTATGGTTGGTACCCTTTATTTCTATCCTAAGAGTTTATTTGGTGATATATTTTCCCAGCATGAGTATGGTACCCATCATTTTATTACATCATATATTTTCACCCGATGGGTGCATAAAATTCATGGTTTCTATCTTATATCATATTATCCTATGCAGGAATCATGAAAAAACATATTTATTATTGACATATATTATGTATATATTCTATTATATCCATTTCACTTGTGGGTCTACATTTATTATATAGATTCTTGATCTTACAATTATCATGATACATGATATGGCATAACTCATGGCACATTTTTTTACATTATTTCTATTATTTAGTTATAGTACATTTGGAGTAGAGTGATCTTCCATATGTACATTGATTTGTCATATATTCATCTTTATCATGTGATCATGACATTTTTATATTATGTTTGGGGGTTATTATAAATGTATGACTTTAATTTATAAATTTTATGGGGTTTTATTCCTTACACATAGTATTTATTGATTGGGTGATATGCAGTTTCATAAGTGACATCATACTATATTTCACACTATTGGCCCACATTATATGTGAGAATTTTCATCAGTATCATGTCACATCTTAGGATAATTTCCATTTGATATAGGTTTAAAAATTATATTTGTCATTTCTTTTCATTTATTATTTTTATTTATATTACATTAGTTAATTCATCTTAGGATAATAATTATATATTATATAATCTACATGGATTTATTCATTATGGTTGTTACTTGGTTATATTGACTATTGTGCATGAATGTATGCTTTTATTTGAATGTGTTTGTTTTTGTGTGCAACCTTGTTCATAGAGTATACTCTTATCTTCATTTTTTTGGGGTCATGTCCTTATGTGATATCACTAACTGGTATTATCACTAACTTTGGTGTCGTGATTGATTTTCATCATGTCTAGATTTATTCATTGTGTGTATCCATGATGTTAATAATGTATTTATTGCATTATATTATTGTATCCATGATTTTTATCATGCATATTAATATAATTTATTAGTACCTAAATTTCTATGGTCTATACCATGTATTTATGGGGACATTATACTTTCTTCTGTTCTCATTACTATATATATGATAGCTATGAGAATATTATATCACTTTTGGGAAATTATAATTATTCCCATATTTATTTTATTATATGTTCATTATTACATTTTAAAATATGATTTGAATGGTAATATATTTAATATGTTATTTTGATACTTATATATCTATTCAAAATCAATTAATTGGTATCGACTATATTCAAAATTTAGTGGCATGTGTTTAGGATATTCACACTTAGGCTATATAATTTTCCTAACATATGGGGTATTTAACTTAACATTTTAAGATGAGTTTTATCGCATGTATTCATCACTCATATCAAATTAAGGGCATATATATGGGCATATTTTCAAAAACGTATTGGAGTGAACATGAGATAACTATAGGTAATCTATATCCCTTCTTGATCAAAAAGTGGATTGGGTGTTTGTGACTCAGAAGAAGTGTTGGATATGTTTCAAAAAATATATAAATATTATTTATAAAGGTTATTTTTTAATAATGTAAAAAAAAAATCAACAGGGTGTATTCATTATTGTGTTCTCTTTTCAAAATTCAAAATTTCAAAAATTTAAACATCAAACTTTAAATATTTATCATGAACATTGACTACTTATAGCAATTGGAAATTTTTTTATGTACATAAAAAATATATGTGGATGATGACTTAGCTTAAGTGTGCATAAAAAAAACTTCATTCCTCCTTAATAAATTCAAGGTTCATTTTTAAAATGTATTACATTCATACTTTGATGCACACATGCATTTATTCATGTTATTAAGCCCGTGCCAAAGTAGGGGCATTATGTTGATACTTGAATTTGGAAAAATTCCCATATTTTTATTCATAATTTATCATATTTATTAAAATTATACATTCTATTATTTCCTATTCCATGTTTATCTCACTAAGGTCCACTTATCAAAAACTATCTATTAGCATCATTGTACTATACATCACCTATCATTAGACTATAAATTATGTTAAAAAAAAGGGAAGTGAAGGTACACAAAAATAAAAGAAAGAGATATCACAAAAATGATAAAAATATATTTTAGGAACCATAAATATGATATACATGGTGGCATAAAGACATATTCTATGAGCATGATTCTAACTAGCCTATGTCTACCCAAGATAAACATGTTCCCTACATGTGTTTATCTAGAAATAGTTGGAAAATAATATATTTTAGTAGTAAAATATATATAATATGTATAATTACTCTACAGGTCCACAATTATAGATCATTAATCATGTGTGATAATTCCTTAAGCTCTCATACTTATATTATATAGCCTAGTTTTATTTGTTGCAATTGTCAATTTTACTTGATCCTAGTTAGTTAGATAGATCTAAATGTTGTAATTATTATGGATATATACTTATATTTATTTAATATAAATTAGTTTATTCCCATTTTGAAAATAAAACTATAATTAATGCAAATAACTAATCACATTTAATCTCATATTAATCAATAAGAGACATATTATACTTAATGCAAGTGTAATAATATTTTTTATGTTTCAATATAAAACAATAGTTTTTGAAATCCTAAAAATTTCATATTAATTTTATTCAAATTACCTTTTATGTTTGTAAAATAGAATTATTAATGATTTGTGTATAATTTAAACTCATTTAGAAGCACATAATGTCCACATTTTGTAATCGATTTAAATTTTTCATAGACCTCTTTTCCATTGGCATAATTAAATTTATTATTAAATATGTAGTGGGTATTCAAAATTGAATCAAAACAACATATATCTTTGTATCATTAATATCATAATAAACTTGGAATAATTTTTGAAATCTGACTAACACTAGTTTTTTAGTTAGCATTATCTTTAAAATATCAAAGTTTTTTTAAGTTGAAACTGTCCACTTGAATCATTTTATATCACCTCTCACTATTTAATGTATGGGTGAAAAAATCCTATTTAAAATCATAATGAAATTATATAAAAAAAACCATATAACCTATAAAAACTCATTGATTCAAACAAGTTTTTTTTGGTGTTTTCCACTCCAAATTTACTTTCACCTTTTATATATCCATCATTTGAGATCACCAACCTCAAATAAATGAACTTGGTCTTCATAAAATTGTATTTATTTATATTTAATACTAATGTATCCTATTTTATTATTTGGAATAATTATATAATAAGCATTAATATATCCTATTTTGTATTAATAAAATAAAAAATATTGTCTTTATCTACAGTTAAAATTTTATAATATATTCAACATTTTATTAATGTGTTTCATGAAATCACTTGATGCATTTATAAAAAAAAATGGCATAATCACCCTATAATATAATAATTCCTTTTGTAGTCATATAAATGAAAAATTAAAAACTTGGCAATATTAGTTTCGCACTATTTTTGACACATATGAGTTGTGTGCACAATTTTGACTCTTGTTCACTTTATCTCTTAACCATTATAACTATCTATAACCTTGTCATTCCAAATTTACCATAATTCATATACATGATCTTCCTAATGTGCATAATTATATATTATATTAACCATGTTATTTATATCTTCTAAATCACCTTTCCTCCATCTTGGAAAGTGTCATAGAAAGGTGTAAACTACTGATTACTAATAATGTTCACATTTTATGTAAGTGTCCAAGGTTCTCCAATTGGTTTTAAAAATTAAAAAAACCTTACCTTGGGACATCCCACACCATTCACATGTTATTTTTCGAGGTAAAATACCCAAATATTATATATATAATGAAATACTAAGGATATTCGTATCAATCACCTATTTATCTCTCAGTTATTCTACTTGGAAAATACTCACACATTGAGAAATATACTTTAACATCATTGAGGAGATATATTAAACAATACACAAATAAAATAAATTATAATTAATAATACCTAAGCCAAGTTGAAACACCTAGTAAGGTCAAAATTTCATATTACCAAGTGTTAAAATCTAAATAGTTACATTTAATTCTAGTGGATCACTATTGAGATCACATAAACATAGGTGTGATAAATATTAGTGATTTTAAACCTCTTATAATTTGAGAATGTATAGAACATTGAACTAATCATAGGTGTGTGACTGGGGCTATCCAACCCATATTTTTAACCCCTTTTTCTAGGTTAATTAAGTGTTGAAATTAGATTAGAGATTCAATAAATAGGAGGACAACATCCATATTTTCACATAGCACCAAGGGCATGAAATTAGTGATAAAAATATTTAAATGAATGTACAGTGATTTGTGTCATAATAGACTAAAATATATATAAAAATATGATTTCAACAAAATATGAACATATCTAGATGTCACATGTGTCTGATCATTATTTTTAGTATATTAGTAGATTTTGACAATCAATCACCTGAGTTAATTAATAACATATCCATTTCAAACTAATTTTGATGACTATGCATAGAAAAAGATAATATTAGAACATAAATAAGCTAATTACATTATCACCTTGTCATTTCTATAAATAGTATGCTCAATATAAATATATTTTTTTCATTTAGATCTACATAGTGAATTTTATATATGTTATGAAATCTCAATATATTCAATAATTTTTATTTTTTAGATAAAAAAATAAAAAATAGGTTAAAAATTATAGTAAAACTAACCATTCTTTCATGCATGAATAATCCTAGGTATTTACCCCTTAGGGTTTCATCCTCCCTATTTATGGTTTTTTATTTCTCCTAATTTTATTTTTGGATCTTATTTATATTTTTTAATTATGCTATTATAAAAATAATGTAAAATATAAATGATGTGGATGCTAGTAATGGATATTATTATACTTATTTTTATGATATATTTGATGATATAGATCAATATGCACTAGCTAGATGCATGAAACTGAATACACACATGGTTGATGCATTGTTACATGTAACAAGAGATGAACTTAAAAATATTGTTAAGGAAACATTCATAATATTTTACCTTTTAATGGAAAATATTATAAAATAGGTGTCTACACCACCACCCCCAGTACTAATATTTCAACATTTACATGTATGGATACATATGTGATTCCCACTCATACTGTGGAGGAAACACAAGATATTCCTCATATTTTTATGGATATCCATACATAAAATATTATTTTAACTCCTAGGATAAATATTTATGTCATGTCATCCATTTATACATAATTTAATATTTATATTACTTATATCCTTAAGAAAATTATTCCTAATATTCAATGTAATGTTTTATAATTGGAACAATGTTCATCTAAAGCATGTCATTCTATTAGTTCTCAATAAAAATTGTGTAACCCATCAGGATAAAGTATTTCATCTTATATCTTACCTATAGTAATTTTGGTAGTTAAGCATACATTATATAATGGTAAGGATGATATAAAATACACTTTATAGCCTTTCACATAACATGTTTGGACTATGGATTCAATGATAAATTGATTATAATTTTTTTCATGTTATCTTAGGGATTATGTTTTATGATGGTTATATGACCACCCAATCAAATCAGTGGATACCTCCAAGACTTTACATAATAATTTATTAACACACTTTTTAATTAACATCAAAGAGAAATTTTTCTATGCTCAAATTTAAAAACCTAATAAAGGACATAATGAACCCATAAATTATTATGTTATTCATTATAATACCATGATATTTTATATTAAAAATGATATGTATTATAATTAATTATAATAGGAATCACATAAAATATTTTTACTTCATTACATGAGTCTGTTATGTTCAAACACATTCAATATTTCAAAGAATTATGCCCTATGGTTAAGGACCATAAAGTCAATATCCTTCCTATGAATAAGTTAAAGTATGAATCCAATCCTCCAAAAAAATTTACTTTAAAATTTCAAATTAAAATGACTTTTATATATAAATAAAATTATAATAATAGTGAAATAAATGTAATACTTAATGCAATTATAGAACTTACAAATTAACTAGTTTTATTTGATCTTTAAAAGATGCAGTTTACATGAATATCCAATATTTATCATAATATATTGTATAGATAATTAAATTAAAATCCATATTTCTCCTAGTGTAAAATGAGGTTAATATTAATATGGCACCATCAAAGGAGTCTTACATAAATGCATATTGTAATTATCATAGATGTGTGAGGCATTCTACAAATAAATGTTTTGATTTAAGACATTAGATAAAAGATATAGTAGATAAAAACATTATTTATATCAATGATATTATCACATATATAAATTATTCAAGAGAAAAATTAATGGGCATGTGATTTTGAATAACTTTTATGATTCCTTTTCAAATCATATAGCAAAAGGGACTAAGGATAATATTGAGATGCATAGAGTTACATAATATGTCCTCATTCTAATTTTTATGCTTCAAATATTTAAAAACGATGAACATATTATTGATCATCTTATTGGTAAACTTAATGATACACAAGTATATATACCTAATATTACATTTGATGAGTATGATATTATTAATGGTGATTTTATTAATGTACCATTAGTTATGTGCACCTAAATGGATTCACAACCTATACATAGTCTCATGGTGGATAATGGGATAAGTGTTTACATTTACACTATGAAAATGATAAATATGTTTGGATACACACATGAGGATTTTACTATTACAAAAAATATATTGAAATAATTCAATGGAAAGATAAAAATACCCTAAGGGAGAATTTTCTTACCATTCAAGGTAGGGTTTGCCATAGTTTCTACATTATTATTAGTTATACTAAATAAGACTTTATTTAACATGATACTATGAAATATTTGGATATATAAGATATGTGTAGTACCATATTCAATACATTTGTGTGTGTAGTATATCTACAATAACTAAATGGTTATAATTATAGATATTTCATATGAGTATCCTATTCATCTAGAGTCATTTTCCTTGGACCTACCACCAAAGCTATTATAAAATAGGTATAGGTTCATTATATGAAGTAAATATAGAGACAAGTAACTAATATTTATCAAATCCCTGTACTTAAATTTCTATTACATTAAATATATATTAATGTTTAAAAATACATAGCACTTAGAGATGCAGATCCCTTTTGCATACTCTACTATAATTCACTTTGATTCCTATAACAATTTATATATGCATAAAAGGTCTCAAATTTCCATTGTTTGGGTAAATTTATATTCCTTGTCACCATTCTCATGCAATCATTAATTTATTGGTCTTCATTAGTTTTTTATTCTACTAGTATAACTCCACACATCTCACTCTTTCTTTCATCTCCATCATCTCCTTTCATACAATCTCACTAGGTACCTTGCTCCTCAACATCCAACTCTTCTCTCTATCAACCTTGATTTTGTATAAACAATATTAAACTTGGTTATATTTTATTAATCTCCATTAAATTGTCTCCAAATTAATTACATTCCCTTGTAAACTCAACTAACACCCAGGTCTGTCAAACTCTTAATCTTCTCATACAACTAGTAGTCTTTTTTTTTCACAAATTGCTTTTATACAGACTGATATAGATCATATTTGAGATAATAAACCCATATTTTAATAAAATTTATCCTCCTAAACATATCCACCAAGTTTTATGACTTAAATTAATTTCTTGATGTCTTTTCTAGCCTCTAAAACTTGAAATTAGGCCTCCATAAGGTCTATTTAGGTCTGTGCAACATATAGTCTTTTTTATATGTGTAGATAGATGTCTAACCAACACAAAAGTATTTGAATCCTTGAGACTACATATAAAATTACATAATGATAATGTTTCTTGATTTTTCACTAGTTACTTTGATTTTAAAGACACTTTGAAGTTCTCTACCCTTTTTTAGAATTTCTTGAGTCTGTCTTAAGCTTGAGAGGGCTCCAAGTACATTTTATGGATCTTGGAAGGTTTTTAACACTTATTGTGACCTTACCAAGGTCTACCTATATATCATACAACTTTCAAACACTTAAACTTTCTTGGAATCCCTTCAAACTACTTTCAAGCATGACTTTCATAGTGATTTAATAACATACAATCTTCTTGTCTAAGGATAAATAGGGATTATATTGCATGTTCACTTACCTAAAAGTTTGGAAATGTTACTTATTAGTTTAAAATCTTAATGATGTTTTTTACTACAATATTCATACTCTCAAATCTTTCATTCATGAATATAATCCATTCTTGGGGTTCTTATGTCAATTTTTGGACTCAATTATGTCCAAACAGAGCATACACAACATTCTACCCTATTTGGTTACATACACTACCACCTTGGAATTCATATTCAAATCATAAAATCTTTAAAAAAGATATTAATCCATCCTATAAACCATTTCTTGTCTATGTTAAGCAACATGACACTTACAGGGTTCTAATTGTATTCTCTATCAAAATAATGTATTCACATATTTAGGAAATCAAGGCACTTACAGACTTATGATCTTCAAAATTATCCTATATTTACAACCAACATGATAAATTTATGTAATTAACATTCCCTGGGATTTATTATCCCGACAATTTAACTACTTAATAAATTCTTAAATGTTACTTTCTCAGACTTCTTGCTATAGTCTGCAATCTTTTTAAGTTGCACTACAGAACCATCTTCTCAACTATCTTAAAGTTAGAAATATATCTCATTTTAATCATAGACAAATAAATGTAAACACATATCATAATATACTTCAAAGGATTCCACTTTTTTGACTCTATTCATATATATTTACAACTCAGTACTATATTTGAATGATTACAGAGTTTACAATAGAGTATAGAGATTTTTTTTCTCTCTAACCTTCACCATCTCCATACCTCTACATCCTTACTCATTCTAAATTCCTCCTAGTAACTTATACTTCCTACCAACCTCTCATATGAGACTACTCCCTATTCTAAAAACAAAACTTGTTACCAAAACAAGAAACTACCTCTTGTAACTACCCATCCAAGGTAACCACCTTTACACATGAGTGTAACATTCAACATTTCTATCTTTTTGGACATTGTCCTCCCAATATTTACATGATTCACCTCAACCTAGACTCATTTAAATACTTATACATGCATTTTCTAGTTTGACACCCCCTAGAATGCTTTAAAACACATTTACATAATTCAAATTCTTAAATGCCCAATTTGATGGTAAAATACCAAAGGGCCACCTAAAGACATTTTAAACCGTCTTAATGACTACATTGATGTCTAAATGACACTATTAAACCTAAGACACTTACTCAAGATCATCTTTACACATTTTTCTTGATGCCTTTGCATCACCTAGTCTATCATGTCTTAAATTGTTTATATAAGTGACTCTTAGTGTTTCATAGTGAGCACTATCTTATACTCATTTTATAAAACATATTTCATAAGTGAGTATGGTTTCTATATATACATAATACATATATGATTATATGGATTATGATGATAATAATATATATATTACAATGAATGACAATTTTTGTAACTTAGATAATAATACATATATTACTAATCACCCATGAAAAGTGACAATTGCCTTTATTAATATAGGATCTACATGTGGGACTACCATTGAATAGATCATTGGTTAACATGAGTTTATTAAAAAATTAAAAAAAATTAAAAATTATTAAAAAAATAAAAAATAAAATGACTAATGTATGACATGATTTAGTAGATTACATGATATGTCATTTATGATATATACATAATACATCTCACAAAATATTTCTATGCACATGCTTCTAAGGAGATACATGAGAGGGATGTAATACATATAGATTTTATACATTACACATAGAATTGCATATGTGAGAAATTCATACATGTAGGTGATACCTTTATACATTAAGGGCATAACTAAACTACAAGCATCTTTGTAAAATATATAGATTACAAATTTTTATGACCATTCCATTAATCATATAAATCTACTCAAATAATTTACACGTGACTTGCTCTTACATATACTATTTAAAGTGCTATATCATATGCATAGTGTATTTTTCTATGTGTGATGATTATGCGGATTGATCAAGAAGACAAGATTTAATTGTTATATGTATGTTTTATGCTTACAATTATTACATCGTGTGATCCTTGACTATGTATTACATTGTGTGATTAATTTTTTGCACAAAATCATGTGCTACATTATGATCCACGAGTCTCTATTGATGGATATTATAGTGTGTGACCATTGATGTGTGTGACACTAAGTTTTATCTTGCTTATTTCTATGAGTACATAGATTATATTTGATCACATCATTTGTTACTACTCACCCATGATAATTGAAATTTTATTTGATCAAGACAATATTTACATTTGAGCATCCCATTGAATTGATCATTAGTTAACATTAAAATATTCTAAATTTTCAAAATAAAAATAAAAATCATGACTTATGAGTGACATGATTTTATGATTACATGATATGATATTAATGATATGTAGATAGTATATTACATATTCATTTTATATGTAGATGATTCTAATGATATACATGAGTACAATGCAAGACATACATGTTATACATATGACACATGGAAATACATATACAAGACATTATTACATGTAGGTGATGCATTTTGACATTGAGAGAATCTTGTATGCAATCTAAAATTCATCATGCCTATAAATCAATCTTGGCTCAGAGAAGATAGAGCATACCTACACTTCCAATTGGGGATACATTTATTAAGAGGGAGCATGACCATTATGGGGATCCACTAGACCCAATTATGGGATCACTTGTCATAATACACCATGTGAGGTAGGGTTCCAATGCTTATAGTCTAACATAATCATGCAATAACCCTAAAAGATTCCTAAGGTTTGATATTTCACTTATGTTAATAAACAAGTAAATAAATCTAATCTAGTGTACACAAAATCTTGTGGCACAAAGTGGAGGTTAGAAACAAAACAAATAACTAAAATAAACATGTATAGAAGACATATACTCATGTCAATGTATAAATAATCCAAATGCATGGAAGAGAGAATCACAAATGTATTATCTATCTACTCTTACAAAGGAGAAACAAAGTTAGGAATAATTATCTTGAAGATGAACCCACCGAGCTAAAATCTCTCCCTTGGCCAAGGTGCTTCATAAGATATTGTTGTGGTATATAAGGATAAAAAAGACAAATAAACTCTAGGATACACAAATTATCTATACATCTAAAATTATTCTCTCAAATACAAGATCTATATCTCCAAAAAAAGTATAAAACCTTAAGATTTATTCTTTAAGTAGAATGGTCAATAAGTATATGTTTGTTCACACTTATTATTCTTCACTTATCTTTTTTAAAGTGGTTGTAAATGAGCTTGTATATATAGGAATATCTTTTCCTAAATAATCTCAAAAATATTAGTTGTATAGGGTCAGCCAAGGTTGAATTAGTATGTTTTCATAGACAATTTTCTAGGTCTGAGCTAGGTTGGCCAAAAGGCTAACAAATCCAAAAAGTGAATAATACCCCTAAATTGTACAGGATCAACCATGGTCAACCTAGTACAACTGATAGTCTAAAAGGGAATTAAGCTAAGAAAAGGAGGATGAAAAGAGTAAAATTACTAGAATAGGTAAGGCTAAGAATAATAAGCTTATGGTTAATGTTTTTAGGAGATGAATGTGTAGATGACAAGTGGTAAAAGGGACAATAATCTTATGAAGCACCGATGGTCTTCCCACACCTTTCACGGTGCACCCCTTAAGGCATGTACTTCAAGAGATTGAGAATCAATAGGTTCCTATAAGATAAAAAGTGTTAATAATCAATAAATGTTTGAAAATATTATGTGTATACATATGCCCCACTCAAATATCATCACGTGTCACATAAGTGCAACACAAGATGGTGCTTCGAGAAATAGAACATGATAACACATAATGTTGATGTTAAGTAAATTATATTAAATGAAAAATAAGATAAGTGAAAGGATATAATTGAAAAACACATACCTTTACTTACCTTAGTGTTGTAGATAAAGAATTAGATTGAAATAAAAAGTGAAGGCATCTAATGTGAAGAACACTAGGCAAACTTGTAGAAGTTAGTGCAAAAAATAGACAAAAAATAGAAATTTTTTGGAGATAAGCATATGATAGTGGAAAATAATTTATACATCATCATGAATCCAATCCATTTTACCATATTGAAAATGGATGAGTAAAACAAAGATATAGGCCAAATAAGGAATCTGTAGGACAATAATTGAAGAATTTAAATTGCTAAAAAGTGTTTTTAAATAGGGGAAAAGATAAGTCATTTGTTATTTTGAATTATGAAGGAGATAAAAGAGAGTTCTGGAGAGCAAATAAGCTAGGATGGTGAGGAGACTATAGGCTAGAAAGAGATGTTAGGTATGGAGCCTAATTGTCTTCTAGGATCAAAGGTTAAAATTTTGATGTTATTTCAGTCAGGCTTGGATCCCATTTTTTGAATCCATGATGGCATGGGGGGTTGAAAGGGTGGAAACCCATTTGGAGGGTCTAGGGGGATGACCCTCAGCAAGGATTTTAGGGGTAGTGCACCCCATAGAATGTTTTTAATTAAAATTGCTTGTTAAATTATAATTTTGTAGTCAATCTAAGCCATTGATTAAAAGTTTATAGATCTAGTGATAGAGGTTATGTTTAGGTGTTTTTTACCCTAAAATGTATTGATATATGGTTGAGATGTATGAGTGTGAAATAATAATGAAATATTGTACATAGAGAGGAGGTGAAAAAGGTAAAGAGGTGTAATAGGGTTTATTATGGGATTTTATTTCTCCCTTGTATTGATGGAAATAATACATTGGATAAGTTTGGTAGATTTATCCCCTCTTGGGTGAACCACATTAAATCTAGAGTTTCTAATTATGTGCATGTTTATGTTTTTTTAAGAATGTTTTATTAATTCATTTCATAGTTTCTATTGTATGCTATTTGGGGATATATCATGGTTTTAATTTATCCTATCAAGGGAGAGGCTCTATAGGTGGAAGCGGGTGCACTACTGGTATGCAACTAAAAATATCAAACCAATTTTTAAAATTTGTATTGAATTAAGTGAATTTTTAGTAATTTTGAATTTTAAACATTTTTAGATATAAAAATGAGACAAAATTATATTTTGGGGGTAGAAAATAGGAAGATGGGAAATGGGTTTAGAGAAAATAGGAAGAAAGCAAGAAAAATGCACTTTTTAAGGAAAATGTAAGGGGTCAGCAGGCAAAATGAACTGGGTCAACCCAATCAACCCAGTAGGCTAAAATTAAGCAGAATACACAGTGTTAACCTAGTAGGTATGGATCAACCATATACATTCTATAGGCTATCACCTTAATGTAGATTTCCAACTAGTTTAAAAGGTTAATAATGATAATATAACACTAGGAAGGGGAAAATAAGAGGGTTAACTAAGATTTTTGAGTCAACCAGGGCAAAAATAGGGAAATTTTAATCAAAATAGTTTAACCAAAGAACCAAAATAAGCATGAAAAACCTTGTAGAAAGCCGAAAGAGGGATATAATGGTTTGAAATGACCAAAGGAGGAAAATAAGGATTGAGTAGGATAGAAATAGGGTAAAATGAATAAAAATCAATTAGGCTTTTTTGTGATGTAAAAATGTAAAAATAATGTATTTTGACTATACATGACATGAAAGAACTGATACATCCTTTATTGTTTATTGGTTGCAAAAATGATGAAGATTCTAGAGATTGGTGGATGTGACCTATTTGTCAGCATTATTGGAGAAATTTTTATATAAAGATAGGTATATACTAGTAACCATAGGTCTAGGAGGCATAGCTGATGTTAGGATTTAGTTTTACATTGGGTAATTTTGTTATGGGTTGTTTACCTTGTGGTAAATAAATATTTATTATTACCATATAGTAAAATATAAATATGGTGATATGGTTTGTTATTTAACCAAATCATATTATTATTATGAATAAAAACAATAGTCATGAATAGGTTATTTGGTTATATAGTTGAGATTTTATAAGGAGCTTAGCTTAATAATAGGATGCCCTAAATCCTATATATTTATAAATGCTCCTAAATGATGTATTATAGGGTGAATTAATAATATTATTATGTTTGAAATAATTTTCTCTATCTATTTTCTTCTCTATGCATGAATTAAATCTATTTTACTCTCCTCCAATTCTTATTAGTGGTATCAGAGAAGGTGGTGACCAAATGAGAGTCTTTTCTCTTTAAAGGATGCAGTCTAACTTTGTTGTATTTTTCAAGAGCTTTGATCTAAGCACTCAATGTTTTTGGATTTAGTACAAACCCAATATTTTATAATGATTATATACTACTACATCAATATTTGAAGTTTCTTCTTTCTCTACCAATAGTTTTCATATGGTGCATCAAATCAAGTGATTATCTAGAAGTAATTTATCAAGTAAAGCAGATCAAATTTTATTTAAGAAATTGATTTATCTACATTGAGAATCTTAAACAAGGAATTTTTTTTATATGTCTTATATATTGATATAATTTACATCTATCTAATTCCTTGTAACCATCCACAACCCTTCATATCTCAACCATCCTGCTATAGCATCATTTAAAGTTAATTACATGTCTTCCATCAAAACAAAGACCTATCATTAAGTGATCTTTGTGTTATGATGTCATTTTCATGTTATGACTATGCATGATGTTTGAGTGAATTTCATGATACCCTACCACCTATCTATACTTTCTACCATGAGTAGATCATAAGTCTATGGTTAATTCTCAAAGTTTGCAATACATGCAGTTTCATGGGACTAGTCATTCTTCCAACCTATACTAATCTTCATGTCTAGTCATCTCAACTAAAATATATGTTATATATTAGTTTTTACATATTTATCAACTCATTATATAGATTTTTGGTTTCAATAGATCTGTCCTTCAATAATATGTGGCATCTTATGCACCTATCATAACCCTTGTGACTAGTCTAAGCATTCTAGGTATTCTCCTGGTCATTACTCATACTTCCCCTAAATATTAGGTGGTTAGTCATTTTAATTATAGTATTATATTCTTAATTCTATTTTAGATAGTTTTATATGTTGATAGTGTCAACTTTTAATATAAAAGTTTTATAATCTGGATATAAATCACAAGTCAAAGTTATGAGTTGAGTTTATTTATAATATTACGTGTCATTTTTGAGGTAATATATGTAATGTCATTATTGTATTTAGAGTTTATTTCAATTTTTCAAATTATTAAAGTATTTCTTGTGTGTTTTTAGACTAATTTTTTAGTGTCATGCCAATAAGTATTTAGAATTAGAGTATTAGCATTTAGATAATTCTTTATTATTTAAATGTTAAATTTTAAAATTGGTCAAGTGTCAAGAATAATTTTTTTGTCTAAAGAGTAATTATTTTTCAAATATTTATGTTTTCATTTGTAAAAAATTCTAAATCATAAAAACAAAAAAATATCCTTCTAGATGCATTTTCACTTATACATGATGTTTGTATTGTGGGGGGGATTTCCCTCAAAAAATACATGCACCCAAGATACATCAACATACCAACTAAGTAAATAGATATACACTAGAGGATGGAGGATGCATAGAGGAGGAGGTCTTTCAATGACCTCTCTTCAATCACCAATGATGGGGCTACATCAATATTTTGGTAACTTATGTGTGTGTGTTTCTCAATTCCACTATGTGTTTTTTTAGAATAAGAACATAATAATAATGCCTATTTATGTAATATAATTTGTGTGAAAATTATGAACATAATTACCTAAGGTGAAAACATAGTGAAAGGATAAAATAACCAATGTAATTCAATTCATGGATCTTGAAAGGGTTTGTCGTAGATCCAGAAAACCACAAGAGGTGAATAGTGTTTTGGCAATAGTTAGGAAAGTAGCTATTGTAGAGATCCCATTACTACATTAATTATTCATGGAGATGACCCTAGTGACATGCACATACGGTCACATCAAGTAAATTCAAGATGTATTCCTTCACATATAGTGGTCATGTGTAACAAGATCACATCAGTAGTATGCAAACCTAAGAATATGCGGTGGCATGCATTTTTATTTGTTCTATTCATGTCAAGGTTTGTGGTAAACTTTTAAAACCACAGGAGGAGTGAGTATCTCTTTATATCAAGGTCATGAGACAAATATGGAATGTTATAATGGGTGAGCATACTATAAATAAGAGTGTAAATATTTTTTCACCATGTAAAAACTATGGGGGGGAATGTTAGGATTTAGTTTTACATTGGATAAATTTGTTATGGGTTATTTACCTTATGGTAAATAAATATTTACTAGTACCAATTAGTAAAATATAAATATTATGATATGGTTTTTTATTTAACCAAATCATGTTATTGTTGTGAATAACAACAATAGTCATGAATAGATTATTTAGTTATATAGTTGAGATTTTATTAGGAGTTTAGATTAATAATAGGATGTCCTAAATATTATATATTTGTAAACAATCAAAAATTATGAAATTTAGAGTGAATTATTATTATTATTATTATTATTATTATTATTATTATTATTATTATTATTATTATTATTATGTTTGAAATAAATCTCTATGTATTCTCTTCTTTGTATATGAATTGAATATGTTTGGCTTGCCTCCAATTCTTATCAATTGATATGTGTAAGATCCTTATGCATTCAGATCTGTTAGTCATATTCCTTAGTTGTTGGGAATGACTAACACATTCAAATGGGAAGTGGATGGGGATGTGATAGAGGTGACCATCACACTAGAGGATGTCCATGCCATCCTTAGGATACCCATAATAAGAGCATCAATGACCATGGAAATACTAGACAACATAGAGGAGAGGAGAGCCTTATCCATGTGGGCTATAGGCACAAAGATAATTTTGGGAGGATGAAGAGTCAGTATGGATGATGTATATACATCACAAAATTTAGATATCTAGAAATTTTTGATAGGATTTGTGACACAGTAGGTGATATGTCACAAGTTAGACAATAAGGTACCATTGTTCATGGTAGCCTTGAGTAGGATGATGCTAGAGGAGTGAGTTATATAATATCTAGGATCTATCAACTAGGTCTAGCTCATACATTATCTATATGATATATTTTTTATATGGTATAATACCATGGGATAGATCATATTTCTAACAACTAGGGTTTATGAGAGGTTTCCTATGTATCAACTAGCTAGGTTTCCTCATGTGGTTAATGATAGGTTACCTTAGGTACAAGGATGAAGAGAGGATTAGGTAGCATGGGCCATGCCCCAAATACCATTTTTTTAGTTAGTGAGATGTATAATCATAGTGTATCATCCATATGGAGACATAATGACTATATGGGTGAGTTGGCACATAGTTATACTAGTGATAGCTAGGACATAGGTTATTGGACACTACACATGGTGGAGAGAGACACATATAATGACATGAGTGATAGGATATATGGTCATACCTCATCTAGAAACACTGATACTAATGCCCAAGTAGTGGGCTTGATATGTAAGGGATCTATGGGAGAGGAGAGGGCTAGGTATATAGATAATGAAATTGACACTCAAACCATGTAATGAGTGGTTATAGACTGGTCAAGAATGATGGGGAATAGATCATGAAGATATAGAGGTGGATGTAGAGATAAGAGATGTACCACTACTAGTTCCATAGTAGGAGGAGATATGACTACTAAGGACATAATTATGGAGGCAATAAGAGATAGTAAAAATTGATGTCATCCTTGATGAGCTAGGATAAGAACCATAGGAAGGATAGATGATAGAGAGACCACTCAAGCATAGGATGAGATGGATGCAAGCCATGACAGAGGGATTTGAGTTGAGGAGGTGACATATAGAAGAGGTACTAGGAGGGTGTGCATATGAGGAGATTGTGTTAGGTGGTTTCATGGATGGTGAGACCCTAATAGCTGAGACACAGATAGGTAATAAAAGATGGTTAAATTATTGTTTTAAGTTTTTATTTAGAAGTGGAGATATATAGATATATTAAGATATGGTAGTGATCTAATATCCATATGGTGTGATTTTTATAGGTTTAGCTGAGGATGCATAGGAGAGATGAGGGTCCCTAGTTAGGGGGCTACTCTAGGATGTCTTGTATGAGACTCTACAACCATATAATCATATTGCATTGGAGGACCATAGTGTACCATCTACCCTAAGTCAAGAGATCTAGGTTAGACTATCTAGGAAGGCAAAAGGATAGCTACAAGCACAAAGACATAAGATGAAACCACTAGTAGAGATGGGTGTAGGTAAGATGTAGGCATGGTAGGCCTTGGATAAATATATATCTAAGCATTTGGAAATATTAGTAGATGATAGATATCTAGACCTAGATAAGGTAGTCATAGGTGTAGGTAGTGCACCTATAGGGATAAGTAAAGGGACTGAGATCTTGGATGACCTCCTTAAAACATACTACTTAGAGGAGTCAAATCAAGGCCTTAGTAGGCAATGTGGCTAGGCTATGAGATAGATAGGATGGGACCCAACCACAAAGATAGAGCAGTGTCTATAGTTATATTTATTTTATCAAACTCATGAGATGTATATATGATGTATCATTTTGGCATATTGTTTTTGGTTGTGTATGTTGTCATTATGGTTTATTATAGTTGTTCATTTTGGTTGTGGATGATTTGGATATATTTATTTCTATAAAACATATTTAGATTTGTTGTATATGCTATAGGAAATAAATGAGATGTGGTTTATTTTCTAGCATTATGAAAAACACATGCATGGTTAAAAAAAGATAGGCAAAAAAGAACTTGGAAAAATACAATCAATCAAAAAAATGTACTACACACTATTTCAAGATGGGAAATGTGTAATAACAAGAAATTACTAAGTACAAAGAACCAAGAAATGGTAAATTAAGATGGTCAAAATGGATTTGTTTTTAAACCAAAGTGAAATATTTTTTCACCAAATTAAAATAATTAAAGTCATACTAATTCACGTTGAGAAGTATGATGACAATGTAATAAAATGGAAGGTATGTAAAAGGGCATAAAATGGTATAAAATTCAATCAATGAAGTTAATAAATTATACTAAATCATGGTAGGAAGTATAAGATAAAAACAAAATTTGGAAAAAAGATTGGTCTTAAATTGATCACACTAATTTAAGCTAGGAAGTATGAAAATTTCAAGAAATGGTTGTATTCTTACATGCACTCAGAAAATAAGAAGATAAAAGTGAAAGAGAAATGAAGTAAGCATAAAATACATTAAATCAAGTTGGGAAGCATGTTAATGATGTGTAACTTCATAATCATTCAAATCTTATCTCATATTTGACACATGTAATTTTTTATTATGACTTGGGTATTGGATTTTTTTGTGAGGAATGTTGGGTCCTATCCACAGTCTTAAATTTCAACTCACAAAGAGAACACCACTAGGGTGGAAAAATTAGGAAAATTTATGTTATCAAGGATTTGTATAATAGGAAGGTAAAGATGGTAATTTTTGAGGGTGGTTGGATCCTACCCACAGTCTTATAATGCAACTCACAAATGAGATCCTAAGGGGAGTGATCAGTAGACAAAATAATATTTCTTAAGAGAAAATACGAGGGATATAGGGAATGAGAAAGGGAATGTAAAAATTAAGACTTAAGCATCTTATGAGAAGACCTTAGGAGACAAGAGGCACACCAAGGACATGAGAAGACATTAAGTGACTAGTGGTCGTCTATGTACAAAGTAAACCTATTCTTTATAGACACAAAGATTTGTAGGAAATTGGATATGCTACTAATATCTACTTATGAAGTTATATTGGTACAATAAAAATAAAATATGCCTATCTTCCATGATGTGTTACCCATTATTCAAGACCCCTTATAGATTCATTAGTCTACTACAAATATTAGGTACGTACATGAGAAAGTAGGTAGCACTAAAATATTTTTTTATTCTCCTCTTCTAATCAACTATCCTACTACACCCCAAAGGACATTGGCTCTATCATGAGGCCAATAATGGAGTTTGAGCTTTAACTATAATAAAGAGATGTTATTTGCATCATGTCTTTTACTATGATTAGACTTTTAATAATTTTTTTGCCTTTTAATATCATTGCCTTTTATTTAAATGATTTGGATTTTAAATTTTTATGAATTTTTAAGATTATTCTTCCATATGGACTTAGAATGACCAGTCATGAGAGATGAAGTGATACACATGAATGAGATATAGGCTAAGGCTAAAGGAAGCTAAGTAACCAAAGATAAATATTGACTACAACACTTAGGCTTGATAATGAACTAACATGTGATCTCAAGTATCAACCATGTATATGATTAGTTTGTGAAAAAGGAAGAAGGGAAAAAGGAGATCTGAAAAGTGGACTAGTGTAAGGAGGTAGTAATGAGTCAGATTATTTGCTAATTGATCACATGGTAAAAGGGAGAAAATGATCAAAGGAAACAAAGTTTGTATAACCAATTCATAATGATAATTAACTATGAAAATGGAGATAAAAAAGCAAATAATAATGATAAGAAAATGAAATAAAATTTGTGAAAATATCAAGCAAGAGATAGAAAGTAATGATAAATAAGTATAATAATATGCAAAATATAAATGATAAGGTAAGCAGGATATAGTACAAAAAATAAGATCATCATAAATGATAAGGAAAATTTTGAGACAATGTCAAATGATATAATAGATAGATAAAGATAAGATTAGAGTTCACATCCAACCCAAATGAAAATGTGAAAGCACCATGCATGTGATCATAAATAATAATAAATTTATCCACAAACATTATCTAAGACATCAGACAAATCTCTATGAAGCTAGAGATGAACTGTTGCTAATGTCTCATCAATATTTAATGAATACTAGGTAAATACTTCTTTTCTAATCTCCTCCACAAAAAATTATAAATTCTCAAGGGATAATGTTGAGGAGGAAAATTATGAAAGGGATGGTTAAGAGAATGCATGGGAGTAGGATCTAAGGTAGATATATAGATCACCGATGGAGAAGGATCCATAGGTGAAGTAAGGTCCATCGTTGAAGGAATCGTAGGTGGAGGCAAGAAGGTGGTAAAGGGACCATAAGAGGTGATGGAACCATATGAGGTGGAGCCATGGGAGAAGAAGAAGGAGACTTCTTGTATGGATGACCTATGGGAGGAGTAATAGAAGGTTTGGGAATGGCTATAAGGAGATCCTTAAGATGTTGTTTAAGGATACGATAATGATCAGTATAATGGGTGCCACATAGATGCCATAGACAATATACATCTGCATATTTGGGTAGATATTTAGTAAGTACATTTAGGGGAGGTATATCTTTGTCTGATGATAGGGAATAAGGATGTAAGGTATCAATATATTGTCACAACTTGTGACAATGGGTGGAAGAATGATTATCCATCCTATGGAAGCAATAGATACATTTGTGAGTCGTTTTAGTAGAAGCACTCATGAAAGGAGGTAAAATAGGAGTGGAATAAGCTAAAGAACACTCGTCAGCCCATTTAGTTAGATAAGAAGCCATTTTAGGAAAATAAAAAAATTCATTACCAAAGGAGGGTGATGATGAGGAACGAATAGAACTAGGCTTAATGAAAGGATCAATGGAATAAAAAATAGAGGTAGGCTCAACAATAGTAGGAATGGGAACATGATCAACTATAGTAGGAGTGAGAAGAGACTCAACTATAGTGGGATATAATAAGGGAGGATCTATATCTACAAAAGGTATAAGAGTTGTACTAACCTCAAGGGTAAACCAACTACAAAGGTTAGGGTAGCTAGTAAAATGGTAAGGCCTAGTCATAGCATGATCCATGATCATAGTCATACATGGATCCTTAGAAAATAGAGGTGTCAGCACCATCTTTACCCTATGATAAAGGGTAAAAATATAAAAATTAAGAATTATAAGTGATGGAAAATTATGAGATGCATGAAAAGACTCAAGTAAAGAAGAATGATAATGGATTAATCTCATCATCATAGGCCTGTACAAGACTGCCTAATAATGGATTGTCTAAAGAATATCCATCATCATAATCTAGGGTGTGAATTTTAATGATGCAAGTAGGGATGACCTTATCATCTGATGAAGTATGGTAATTAGAATGCCTAGTCTTGGTCAAGGCTATAAGAATGTCATCACAAGGAGTTTTGTGAGAAAGAGGTTGTAAGGAAGTAAAAATATACAAGATGAGATGAGGTAAGAGATCACAAGTTTTGATATTGAGGATAATCTCATCAATATCATCATCATTAGAATATAAGAGGTTGGGAAGAATGTTACCAATGAGCTTAGGATGCCCACTATGACCTTAGGTTGAGTTAATGGGAAAGTTGAGATGCTAAGACTCATAAAATCCAATATTTTTCAAAGTCTCAAGAGTAGGAATCTTGAAGGCACCATGATTTTGGAATTGTTCAAAATTCCAAAGATTAATGTCACCCTAAATCTAGTAAATGGCTCCATTATGAGGAAATTTAATGGTTTATAAAGCAAAATAAGTGATAACTCTCATGCAATGAGTCCATGGCCTATCAAGTAAGATGTAAGAAAGGGGGAAGTTAAATATCATCAACTTCGCATGAATAATGATATTTTGGATGGTAATAGAAATCCACACACAACCTAGAGGAGGCATTTTCCTTCAATTATATCATTGGCATGTGTTGTGTGTATAATTAAGATTGCATTCTAAATATCTAAGAGTTTTAACAAAATTAAGATAAGTAACACATGTGTTGGAACCCTAATAAATAAATGCATGCTTACCTTTGATATATCTTATTTAAATGCTAATAAATAAGGGAGGATCATCTACATGAATAAGAATCTCATCAAGAATCATAGAATCTATGGGAAATTTTAAAGAAAGAGAAGGGTCTATAGTTTCATCAATGTTTCTAGACATCTATTCACATTGTTTTAAAATAGTATCTTTGGATTTAGCTAAAGTTTCCTCATATCCTACTAGGGGAGGATGAGGGACATTCATATCAAATAATACCTACATGAGATGGTTTCTATGATGGGGAGAAGTCCTCATAATCTCAAGAAATAGGATTTGGGATGGGAGATTAGTGAGTTCCATAATGGGATCCCAATCATCATGGCCCATAATAAGGTTGTTATATATAGATGTGTAATTATTAAGGAGGTCCTTATAAGGAGGAACTAAAGTACATTGGGATTTCTATTGGTAAGAAGAAGAAGGTTTAGAACAATATTTCAAATCATGTTGAGATGATGAAATAATCAGTTCAAGTTGATTTTGAGAATTAGAATAAGTGTTAGTAGAAGATTAGTTATCATTAGTGTTGGAAGATGATGGAAGAATGGTAGAAATAGAATGGGAAGTGTTATCCAAGGGATAATCATAAATCAAATCATCAAAATTGATAAGGACATCTTGCCCCAACTCATTTGAATGAGTTGGAGAAGAATCTTTGATAACACGATATGATCTAGATGGAGTGTAGATAGGTTACGAATCAATTAAATATACTACCCTTCACATATTAGCCATGATAACCACATTTTATATATAAGTTGGTTCAACAAGACTTTCTACATTATTGGTGGAAGGGGTGGGCTTGTCTTGAGTGTCATGAATCAGTTAATGATTAAGAAGAGGGTCTTTATAGATAGCTATATGATCATTTGTTTGATTTAAGGATTGAGTTTTGTCATGTGTTTTATAGTCCTTAAAATCAATTTTATAAGTTTATTGATGCTTTTGAATGATAGAATCATGATCAAAATTAGGTCCAAGAATAAAATCCATAGATTAATTATGAATTTGTCTATAGATCTCATGATAATGAACCTAAATATCATGAAACCAACAAAACTTTTTAGGATCATCCCATGATTTCATAAGATGAGTAGGGTCAAGCTCTCATGGAAGAGGCTTGGATAGATGCTTAGGCAATTTAGCTAAAGATAGAGGTTTGTGAACGTTGATGTTATTTTATGAAGAGAAATGAGGATTAATATATTTTTTGAGAGGGGGAGATATCTCTAAATATTGGTTAGGAATGATAGCTTGAACATTTTGAATGGTGTCATAAGAATCTATAACACCATTATTGGTAATATTGCAATTTTCATTCTTAAGTAATAGAAAATGACCCATAATAGGTTGGGGTGGCTTGAATTGATGCATAAGGAAATATTGTAATTTATCTTGGTCAATAGCCTCTAATAATGTACGTGAAAAGAGATTTTAGACTTGATGTTGTAATTTAGGAAAGAGGGCATTGGTAAATAGATGGAAAATATTATCATCGGCCATGTTATGTTCACATTTATGTGACAAAGTTTTCCACCTTTTAATAAAGGCTTGAGTAGTTTCATTTTAATTATGTTTTCAATTTATGAAATGGGACAAAGTGTTTTCAGGAAGATCACTAGTTTGAAATTCTTTCATTAAAGCATTCACTAAATCCTCCAAACTAGTAATAGAGTGTGGTCTAAGTTGATTGTACCAATCCAAGGCATAACCTTTGAAGGTTTTGGAAAGGAGCTTGGTAACAACAAAGGTGTTTAATTTGAACCAATCCTTATATAGATTTCCAAATGTATTAAGATGAAGGGTAGGATTGGTTGATCCATTATAATAAATTGTAGGTGTTATACCTCATATATCAATGCTAGCAATTTGAGTAGTAATAGGTTCATTTTGTAGATGCTTGATTATTTTGTTGATCAAAGGAGGTTGAAGAATGAGATTGCCTTGAGAATATCAAAGAGGAGGAGGGGGAATATTTTGGTTATGTGTGACCCAAGCCATTGGTTTTAGATTATATTGAAGGTGAAGAAGGTGCTTTTGCATTCTCATCATTTGATTTGTATTATGAGACTAAAATTTATTCATTTGATTAAGAGTTTATAAGAATAGTTGATGTATTTGATTAGCATTAGTATAATCATTAGGGTTGTAATTAGTGTTAGCATTAGTGGCTTGGGTACCGCTATTTGTGTTGATAGGAGCTTGAGAATAATTATCAGAATGAGATGCACTAATGGAAAAAATTTCTTATGTAGCAAAAGATGTAATAGTGAATGGTTGAGAAGAAGAAATAGTAGAATCATGATTGCCTTGTGTATCAAACAAAGAAATAGTAGATGGATTAAGGATAGTGGATCTTAAGAGAGGCATACTAGATGTATAATCTACCATTTCAGTGGATATACTAGGCATGGAGGTGGAAGAAGTTAGATAAGAAGAGGTTATGGTATGAGAAGGGGTCATAATCAAATGAAAAGGCTAAGAATCAAAGAAAATAGTACCCCAAATCTAGTTGAGAATGTAGGAGTAGGTGATTGAGGCTCTTTAAATTGACCGTTAATCATAAGATTGTAAATGGTAGAATGATCCTTTCCTTGATGTTGAGGAAATTTAGAGATAAAAAAGAGCATTTTGGGAGTATAATCTAACTTAGGTTAGTCTTATAATGAGAAAAGAGGATTATGTTGTGAAGAGGTATTAGGAGTCCCATAATTCATTTTGTAAGTGGTAATATGAACATTAATAGAATCCAAGAAAGTATCCCTACTCTATCTATGGGAGACCCTATGAATATTGGTAAAGTTCATCATGTCTATTGACTGCAACTTAGTGTCATTGTCAAACAAAAAATTTATGATGAAGGGAAAGGAAGAAAGATGAGAAGGTAAAAAACCAAGAAGTGACTAAAATAGTATAGGGTTGATTGGATTGACCTAGCATAAAAATAGGGATTTCAAAACTCTACAAGTTCAATTGGGTCATTCCAGTATAGTGAATATAGATAAGAAAAAGAGGAAAAAGATTTATAGATAGTATAGGTTCAATTCGGTCAATATTTTACAGTTTAAAAATGATGAAAAAGGTACAGGGTCAATTGGATTGACCTAGTATAGTAGATAGGGAAAAAGAGATATTTTATAACCAGTTATGAATTAAAATAAGACAATTTTTATAGCTAATCTAGGAAAGTAAGAGCTGAAGGAAAACAAATAGTCAATTAGATCAATGTTGGCCAATCCAATTAAAGGACACATAACAAAACCTTCAACTAACACTAGATAATGCAAGTTTTTATAAACACAATTGATTAAAGAGAAAGAAATCAACTTGGAAAGTAAAGAGCTAACTAATTGGTCAACCTAAGATGTTTTATTAGATTATTTAAGAAATGATTTTAAATGTGATGGGAAGTTGGTTGTAAATCAAGGAACTAGATATCAATCTAAGGATGGTTTCAGGTAGTTTGGGCTGAAAGAAACTATAGTGACAATGGTACAAGCTTGGTATTGAGGCCTACCCCCTCAATTCACACACCATAGTACTAAGGTTGTTGAGTGCATAGCCAGAATATACCATTAACCACACTTTATGCTTGACTAAAATATCAATTTGGCTTCCCCCTTGGTGATGAAAGTCAAGTAGGTTGGACTTGGGTAAACAAATGTTATAGTAATTATTTAGGTTATGTGATTTGGCCATGTGTGCATAAAATAGAAATAGTGAAACTAAATGGTTAATTAAAAAATCCCTAATTAGACTATGTGAACTATTCTAAACATGAAAACAACAAGAAAAGAAAGGTATGAACTAATTACTAGCATATAGTGATTAATTACAACTTGAAACAAGGTATAGTGTTAACACTATATGTAAAAAATATAGAAAAAGGTACAACCTATAATATAGAAGTAAGGTCTGAAAATGAATAGGGTCAGCCAAGGTTGACCCAATTATTTAGATAGCACATAGAACATAGAAATGGGTTGATAGGTTCGATCTAGTTGACTGTGCAAGGGCAGTTTTGAAGACTACAAACTATGAAAGGAAAGATATAAAAGAAATATATAGAGAGATAGAATTTAACCTTGGTGGATTAGAGATGTTGAGAATGAAGATTTCTAGTCAAGAACCTTGGAATATGCTTGAAAACTCTACTAACTAGGTCGATTAGGTTGATTAAGCTTTGAAAAATCCTATGACTAAGTGGGTAGAATGTACAAAGTCAACTAGATTGACATAGTATCTAAATATATATACCTAAAAGTGTAGTGGGTTGACTGGATCGACCTAGTAGTCTAAATTAGAAGTTTGAAAGTTTAGAAACTTGTACTAGGTTGTCTAAGTCAATCTAGTTGCATGTTCTTGAAAACCTATGCACACAGATTAGAATTGGGTTGATAGAATCGATCTAGTATGATAGATATATGATAAAAAAATGCTAAAAATAATTAAATAAATTGAAATAAATCCTACAAGGTTTAGTTTCATGCCTACATTCACTAGAATGTATGCAATCAAAAATGCATCATGTTTAGAAATTAATCCTAGATCAGAAATGATAGAGCATACCTACACTTCTGATTGGGGATACATTTATTAAGTAGGATCATGACCAATTTAGTGATCCAAGAGACCTAATTAGGGGATCACCTATAATACTACACCATGAAAGGTAGGGTTTTAAAGCCTATCATCTAACACAATCATGCAGTAACTCTAATAGAGTCCTAAGGTTTGATATTTCACTTATGCTAATAAATAATAAAGTAAATCTAATCTAGTGAAAAACAAATCTTATGGCACAAAGTGGGGGTTAGAAACAAAACAAATAACTAAAATAGACATGCATATAAGACATATACTCACATCAATGTATACAAAATCCTAATTTATAGAAGAGAGAAATACAATTGTATCATCTATCTACTCTTACAAATGATAAATAAAGTTAGGAATACTTACCTTGAAGTTAAACCTACTAAGCCTCAATATCTCCCTTGGACAAGGTGATTCCTAAGATATTTTTGTGGTATGTAAGGATAACAAAGACAAATTAGCTCTAGGGTACATAACCTATATATGCATCTAAATGACTTATCCAAAAGTCAAGATCCATATCTCTAAAGAAAGTATAGGACCCTAGGATTTATTCCTCAAGTAGAATGGTCAATAAGTAGATATTTATTCACACTTCTTCCTATTTTCTTCTCTTTTCTAAAATGGTTGGAAATGAACTTGTATATTGAGGCAAATCTTATCCTAATTCCTCTTGAAAACATTGATTGTACAAGGTTTTCCATGGTTGACCTAGTATGTTTTTTGGGACAATTCACTAGGTCTGCGCTAGATTGGCTAAAAGGCTAAGAAATTCAAAAAGTGAATAATACCCCTAAACTATACAATGTCAACCATGGTCGACCTAGTACAACTGATAGTCCAAAATGGAATTAAGGAAAGAAAAGGGGGATGAAAAGATGAAAATGACTAGTATAGGTAAGGCTGAGAAGAATAATCTTAGGGTTAATGTTTTTAGGAGATGAGTATGTATATGGAAAGTGGTAAAAGTAGCATTAATGGTCTGTCCACCCCCTTCTAGTGCACCCATTAAGACATGTAAAAAGAAAGATTGAGACTTGGTAGGTTCTTGAAAGATACAAAGTGTCAGTAATAAATAAAATTTTGAAAATTTAATGTGTATAGACATGCCTATACTAGGGGAATATTTGTAAAATATATAGATTATATCTCTATATAACCATTATGGTGATAAAATAGAGCTAATTAGACTATTTACACATGAATGTCTCTTACTTGTACTATTTAGAGTTTTATATCTTATGGGTAGTGTATTTTTTATGTGTGATGCTAACATGGATTGATCATGTAGACTATATTTACTTATTATAGCATATTTAATGTTTATAATTATTACATGGTATAATCCTTGACTATGCATTACACTGTGTGATGATTTTTGTGCATAGAATTTTGAATTACATTTTGTTCTCCATGAGTGTCTATTGATTAGTGTTACATTGTGTGATTATTGATGTCTATGACATTGAGTGTTATCTTGTATGTTTATATGATTACAAAAATTGTATGCTATCACATCATATATTACTACTCACCCAATATAAGTAACATTTTCCTTGACAAATCCCATGTATAAATGTGATCATATCATTTAATGGATCATTAATTAACATGAGCATATATCAATAAATTTGAATATATATATATATATATTTATATTTAAAACAAAATCAAAATACAAAAGAAACATTTTAACAAATAAAAATCATGATTGATGCACAACATGCATTTATAAATTGCATGATATGTTATTTATGGTATATAAATAATTGATTGTATATACAATCTATATTCACATACAATGATATAAATGAGTGCAATGAAAAAATATAGGTTATACATATGACACATGGAAATATATATGTGAGACACTCCTACATGTAGGTGTTACCTTTTGACATTGAGGGAATACTTACACTAGGGAAATATTTGTATAATATATAGATTATATCTTTATATAACCATTTCATTTTTCATATAGATTTGATTATACTATTTAAACATGACTTGGTCCTGCATATACTATTTAGACTGTTATATGGTATGGGTAGTGTTTTTGTCTATGTGTGATGATAGAATGGATTGATCATGTAGATTAGATTTACTTCTTCTATGTATGTTTGATGTTGATAATCATAACATGGTGGGATACTTGACCATGTATTACATTGTTTTATGATTGTTGTGCATGACATTGTGTACTCCATGAATGGCTATTGATGACTATTACATTATGTGACCATTTATATGTGTTGTAATGATTTATATCTTATGTGATTCTATGAATACGTATATTGTATAGTGTCATGTCATGAATTGGTTGTGTCTAATATCATCTCATCTATGACATGGAAATGTTGTTTATGTTAGGTTAGATTTGAATCAAAGTAGGCTCATGTATTTAATTCTTGTGTGTTATGAACATGAAATTATGTCCTTATAGGTGTACATTTATGATTGTTTCTTGAGTTTGTTGTGCCTTTATTTTTATCACATATTATTCTAATTTAGTGAGATGCCATGATTTATACGATGCATATTATACATGGATAAATAATGGGTTCTTATATTCATGACTATTATTACTATGGTGACTATTATTGAGTTCCTAAATACTATATCTAACTGAAATGATCCTTGTATGCCTTGATTTACATGTTTCATATGTGCATGAACTAAAAATCCTTACATGATGACATTGTATAATAATGTTAGAACACATTCTTTACATGCACACATATTTTATATTAAACATGTGTACAAATATCTAAATTTAGATAAGTGATTCAAATGATTCATACCTCATATCTAAAGGGAGCATACTAGTGGGATTATCATAGAGATTCAAACCTTGACAGATAGACAATTTATATTTTGGCTCAATCTACATGATTTGTATGATATTGATTGGGATAGATTATGATTTATTTTGAGGTATATTGATAGATTCACAAATATCTAGGGCATAAATGGGGAATTTTATAGGATCCTAATGAATTGGAGATGAATTATATGACATAATGAGACATATTATGTGAATCATATTGAAAAAATAGATATCATATTAAATGGATAATATTGAATAGGTTGTCAAATTTATCATATTTGATAGAGTGACATACATATTTATTTCATTATATATCACATTGGGGTCTACATGAATTATATTTTGGGGCATGGATGTTGTTCATGTATTAATTTTTCTATTTTTATAAATGATTATAATGATGGTACTACATAATAACTTTGAATCTAAAATCTATCTACTTAACCTGATTAAGATATTTTTAATTTACATAAATGCTTGGTATGAGTCTCCACCCTTAAAATATGAACCTAGTACAGGTTATAAGAAATATTTATGATGACATTTTGAGTACTTTATATGGGGTTATATGATGCTCAACTATTGGCATTTCTTAGTTTGTGATGTGATTTGAGGCGTATTATTATCAACACATAGCTCTAATATTCCCATCACCTTGGGGAATAATCAATCCATTATCACATGAATTCATAGGTTAGCTTAGTTCACACACCAAAAGGGTTGTTCCTTAATTTTTCAATTTAAAATATATCAATGATCTAGATCATTTTAGATTTTTTATATGCTAGGATCTAGTGATTCACTATTTGTGAATAACTATTATTGTTGTATTAGTTAGAAAATATATTTATTAAACTTGAGATTAGATCTAGGTGTGTGAGAGATTATATAATCACATGAAATATATTAGGGATTGGGAATTATTTTTGTTAAGGCTTGTATCCTTAGTTTAAGGAGAATGTTATCCTATATATGTGTATTATGTTTATTTTAATAATATGGCTAAGAAGTGAAATTTTTATTGTGTGATTGTCATGCTTTCAATCTAAACAAAAATTCATTTGATATCAGAGTGGAATTTGATCAAGCATATGAAGGAGAAGTTTATTAATATTTTGGTAGAGATCAATTTTTGTTAGAAAATATTAAGGTATTTTTTATGAGTTACAATTTATTGGGAAATACATTATGTCATTTATTTAATGGAAAATAAATTGATCAAATTATATATAATTGCATACGTACTCCTCTAAGGTTATAAACCATGCATCATTGAAGTTTTGCATAAAATATCATATTTAACAATGCAGATCATCCATTCACATTACATGAGTCTGATAGTTTGTATGCATCAATAAATAATAGCTTATGATATTATCATGACATTATTTTGTGGCTTCTAACAACTGAATATTATTAATAAATATTTTGGTATATTTTATGAGTGACTTTTATCTTTCCTTAATGCTCATGAAATCCCAATGCCATTTGTTTAACTATTAGACTAATATATTGAACATGATATTGCACTATATTTATTCTCATGATATTTAAGTTTACCTATGTTATTTCAAGTTCATGCACTATTTATCCTAATCTAATAGAGATATATTTACCTAATTTCATATTTATGCATATGCCTTTGACACGATTTTCTATTGTTAGATTCGTGTAGTGATGAATGTGATCAGACTCTTTCAATTCATTTGACCAACATGTTATATTTTTTATCCCTATAAACCCACTTTTATTTACACATGTTATTTTTTTAGACACCTAAAAATGACCACCAATGGACTTCAATCAAACTTCAAACTAATTCCTACTAGCCTTTGCAAATCAAGCCTAGGAATCACTGAACATCCCAAATTTGCTTGTGCATTATTGTCAAAGCCCAAAATCACATTAAGACATCCATAATTGGGTACCTTACTACATACAACAAAAACCTCTCACAAATTCATCCCTAATCATCCTACAACATCACAACAATCAATTTGGCCTATAGACCTATTAAGTGGGGCACATGAATAAAAATCAAATCTTGAAAGAGCTAAATGACTAATTAGAATTAATTAATAAGATAAAACCAATTACGAGCCTAGTTGAATTATCCACTTGAAATTAATTAATAAATAAATAATTAAATTCAAAAATATGAAATATCCTATCTCTTCATGATTAACTTTGCAAGTTGTCAAGCCTTTTGGAAAATATCCTAGAAAATCTCATTTTGGAGACCCATGCCTATTAATTGCAAATCATGAGTAATTGACACCTTTTAACTCTACTGGGGTTATTTTGACTCTCTTAGGTTAGTTTTTAACCCATTAAAACATTAAATCTACCTTGACTCAACTTGGGTTGGGGTTAGATCCATTTTCTATAAATGAGAGCCATTGCCTATTAAATTTGATAAGCTTGGATATTATAGAGTTATAATGCAGGTTTTAGCATGAGATTCATATTAATAATTTTATAATACCAAACTATTGAGCCAATCAATAATGATTCACATCAAGCCAACATCAAGCCATGGTGACAAGGAGAAAGGGAGATGCACAAACTCCATTGTCAAAGACTCTTTGAGCACAAACTAAGAAATCCACTCAATAAGGCATTTCAAGCATGCAAGGAAGGTAAGAGATTGTGTATTTTGAATTTTAGTTATGTTTTCAATCATATTTTATTCATTAAGCTCACCCCTAATATCGAGGCTCATAAGTGTTAGTGTTAGTGTGATTTTATCAAGCTTTTATTACTTGTTCAAACACTCTACTAACCTCCCTTGATGGATTCCTATGATCACAAATGGCACGTATGGTAGGACATGAACCCCACAGAATTACTCTCAAAGCCTTATAGATCATTCTCCTAATGATGTTCATGTTAAAATTTGATCTTGTTGACCAAAATAGGTAAAAATTCAAGCTAAGGGATGTTTTTCTACTAGTTGTGAGGTTACAATGTGTAATTATATTTTCTCTCTAAATATTAACATTAAAACTCACACAATTATGATTTTGCCTATATTTTTGCATTTTTTCATATAATTGTATTTGTCTTACTAACTATTTTTATACCTAAAGGATTTATTTGTGATATTTCAATATCATGACTCTATAGTCATGATATCTTAATATAGTAATTCTTTGAATCATGATATTACCCAATCATCTATGATTTTACCTCTAACCACTAGTGATTAGGCTAACCATTTTAGGTTCAGGGGTAATATCATGAATAAGTGAGTAGAGATATTTATTTGTGAATAGTGATTTTGTATCTACAGTAGTAATTTTGATTTTATAATTCTATTTCCTCACAAATTATGTTATTTCACTAATAGTTGTAATTTTGTAGAGTTATGGTTTTGATTTGTGTTCTGCAATTTTCCATTGTGTAAACCTGAGAGTTAAATTTGAGAAATGATTTATGAAATTCATGAAAGTGATTTTAATCACAAGGATCCTTTAACATTTTTATAGGACCTAAAGGCTCAAAGGAAACATTTAAAACCTTTCACACTTGCAAAATTCTCATTTAAATGGGTGCTTTAATAATCTTTTTATTTAAAATCATTATTCACTTTATCAAAGTTTTTTTACAATCACATGCCAAGGGCTCAAAATTTCATTCATATTTCATCTTGGTGTAATAAATTTTTTTATCACATTAGTTATATAACTTGTAACAATTTTTAATTTTATGTTTTCTTGATTTCAACTTGTTTTTTACATAAAATGAAAAAGGTGTGTATGCTCTCCCCATCCCCTTTAGGGAACTTGGGTGAAAAAAAGTGCCCTTTATTTGCTTTTGTGCCTTTGTCCAAGGCATGAAAATAATATTGTTAAGGCTTTCCCCAAAACTTGTATGGTTTGGGTGATCTAGACACAACCTTTAAAGTCATTTCACTTGTTAATTTATTTTATACAACTTGGCTTGTGAGCAAGAGTTCATAGCCTCCTCACGAGTTCTTTAGGGAATATTTGACCTAAGGTTTCATCTTTCGACATTATTTTAAACTTGTGTTATGTTATGGTATATAAATCATGGCATGTATACTAAAATTATGAGGGGTTGAGAATCTAACCTCTCCAATCATAATGAGAACTTGAGTTAGGGCTAGTTAGCTAGAGGATTCTACTAAGTAGTACACAGACGAAATCGCTAAGCAAAAAAATAAACCCTTGAATAGTAAGTTAATTGGTATTAAATCAATTTATTTTATTAATATCTAGTGTTAATCACACTTAATTCCATCTATATGGTCAAAAATTTAAGTTTTAGAACAATCCCACTTGTCACGGACATATTGTTGATGTAGGGTGAGTAGCCCTAAGTTCCATATCACCATAAAATCTCTTGGGAGAAGGGGGTGTAAAAAAATACTACTTAATGCTCTTTTATTTTTGATTAACACTTAAAATTATCCCAATATCTTGTATGTAGATATAATTTAGTGGTATGAAGCAACATTATCAGTCTTAGGGCTTTGGACATTATACTTAGTTGTATTTTGTCATTATTCCTTTTACATGCTTGGTCTTTGAGTCTAAAACCATTTATTTGTTATACCATGTCAAAATGAGTTTTTTATCCAAATTAATAAATTATTTGAGGAGGTTTTATGCCATCCATTTGACACCATACCTTTGCCTTGAACTTTTTGTCAAAATCATTGTGTGTGTCATTTGATTGGAAAGGGTAATGTTATGCCACCTAATCCATTTCAAGTTTTATGCCTTAAAATCTTTAAAAAAACCATAGATAACATATTTAGAGCATGATAATTCCATTATTTTACTCAAATTATTTCAAATACTTGTTTTCCCTCCCACTTCTGATTTCAAAACTGATTCACATATGCCTCTTAGATCTTTGTCATGTTGTTCATATTTTTCTAGCTTATTATTTGATCAAAGAAGCCTAGTTTCCTAAGTTGAGTATTTAATTAAAATTTAAAAGTTCAAATCAAAACATTGATCGATTTCTTCTTATGCATTTATTTTATTTTGGCTTAGACATTAATCTTTCTCTTTTGGGTTTTGTAGCTTAGGTTAATTCTTAGCCCAAGTTTGAAAAGTATTATTTTTGCCTTTATTTTGGGAGAAAATAGTCTATCTCCAAGTGCCTCTTATTGCATGGCTTATACCAAATTTACCAAGTTCATGTCTCAAGTCAAGTGCATATTCTATGCCAAAGTGTTTTAGATTTGTTATATTAAATCATCCTTTTATTTAAATTCTAGCTTTTTATACTTATTTTACCAAAATTCCTAACACATTCCTTTATTTGAGTCTAGATTTTGATGTCGTGTTTGGATAAAATACCTAAAAAGCTTTATTTTTCCTATATTAGACCTATTTGAAACACTTTGAACATAGAGTTTGGAATTTTATTCTTAGTTCATCCACTTGACCTTTTTACATGAAACATTTAACATTAAAAATCTGACTTTAGGTTATTTTATACCACACTTTTACATAGACCATTTTTTGGAGATACAACTCCATTCTTTGACCAATTTAGATTGCATTCGAATCTTTTATCTTTTTAAAAATGTTTTTAAAATTTTGTAGATCTCTAATCCTTTTTGTCATGAAAAAATCATAATTGATTCAAACATGTCTCACTATAGTCATATTGGGATCATGTAAAATATAGGGTATAGTAATGTGGTCACAAGAAGACTTTGTTTAAGACCTCTATGGAGACAATCTCATTTGTGAGGTATATCCTTATCCACCTTACAACATTCAAATGGGGGAAAAAGATAACATATTTTGGCCCATTATTTGATCAACATACCTCCATACTCAAATCAAGACTAAGAGAAAACAAAACAATACTTATCTAACATACATTTTATTATAAAATAAGTCCAACAACAACTTTACTATGTTATAATGCCATCAACCTATGAACCTTATTTGTTTGATCATCACTTGATTTAAAATAAGGATAAATTCTTAATCAAAGTCATGGAGATAGGGGCTATGTTTTTAGCAGACTTCCCCCATGAAAATTGGCCAAGTTTAGTAATAGTGCCTTGTAACATGCCTTATAATCAAAACATTGAACATGCCTCTTCTAACAATCCTCAAGCTATAGTGTCAATTCCTTGTTAGAACCCTCATATTCTTATCATGATAAAATCCCTCATGGAGGGACACTTCTTATATATGTAGACACCATACCAAACATATTTAAAATTAGCACATAATTTCAACAACATGACCATGATAAATGCTCCTCTTATTGAATTAGCTCCTTCAACATGAGTCTTAATTGAATTGACAGGCCAATAAAATCAAGGTATATATGTATTCACATGAATCACTTTATTTGGAGACATGTTTAATTCCCCAGCTATCAAATAAGTATCTTCTACTTCTACATAAAATAGTGAGCCAAACGTAGTGGACAAATCATAAGGAATGTCCAATCTAGACAAAAGTGGTGTAAATGCACAAATAACTAGTCCATAATAAAATGTACCTTTTTTTAATACCATGCATAGTTCACAAACATAGGGGTAGGAACCTATACCTCCCAACCACAAACAACTACCTCTAATCCTTAATTAATTTCTTCTTCTAGCACAAAACCAAAAGGATTAAGTAGTTAAATAATGATCAATGCCATGCCTAAAAAAATGTGATGAATGTTACTCCACCTAAATAGGTAACAACTAACATTCCATAACAATAGGCACTATCTAATATATGCATGAAACAAAGGCAAAATGTCCTACCACCTCAATATGGGGAAACCAATGCTCCACCTCACCAAGTAGTAATGAACATACATCTTTAGTCATAGAATGACATACCATTACAATCATAAATAATGTATAATCAATAATATACAAGTATTGATTATCAAAAAATGACAAACCTTTAAGGTGCATGTACTTCCCAACAATGATTCACACAACCAAGACATTCTAATGTTCCATAAGTACTGATTAGGCAACAATTGCCTTTTATTCCTAGCATGCCATAAACTCAATGATAGGGCCTTGGTTCACAATTTCCCCTTAATCAGTAAGGTATGACTAGTCAGCAATAAGTCCTCAATCAACCTCAATAGGTATAGTATTTCACTCTTGGCCATATCATTCTATCCCAACAATAATTTATCCAAAACTAGGCCCATATAACAAACCCTAACTAAAATATCATTCCACAACGTTTGCAATTCAAAAAATCACATCATAATCCATGAATGCATATTCTTAGTCAATTCCCAAACCAAACAAATATTCTATAGTAAACCATGTCTCTACCTGAATCTAATGTTTTGTCTAGTTTCCTAGCCCAAGAACTATAGCAAATAAAGGATGAAATTACCACCATCTAAGCTAGGAAATAGACTAAAAATTTCAAGTTGGACGATGTCTATTCCTACCTTTTTAACATGGAGTATTTATGGATACCATTTCCTCTAGGGTATGAACCACCAAAATGAAATAAATATAAGGGTAAAGGAGACACCATAGTCCACTTAACCAAATTATTTGTTGCTTGTTAACCAGTGGTCTACAATGACATATACCTCCTAATGTTATTTCCAAGGAGTCTAGAAAGACAAGCTTTAGAGTGGTTTCTGAAATTGCCCAAGAGTTTAATTTCTAATTTTGATGATCTTTCAAATAAGTTTGTACAATACTTATACAATAATATCAATCAAGATATTTCATTAATAGATTTCACATAAGCTAAGAAAAATACCAATAAAATATTTATAGTTTATATGTAGTGATGGAGAGCACTCACAAGCCAATTCACCCATAATTTATCAAGAAAATAATTAACTACTATGTTTACCAATAATTTGCATAGTGAGATATATTACCATCTAGAACTGTAGTGTGTACACACTTTCAAGGAAATCCTTGATAAAGTTTTATTAATTGAAATATCCCTTATTAACAAAGGGTTCATAAAACTTACCTCATCAAATCAAAACTAGCATCAAAACTAAAATAATGGCCAAAATTAGAACCAAGTCCAAGCACAAGTGTTGTAACCAACTCAAGCCAATAATTATGAAAAACCCAAAAAATTCAATTGAAATAAGAATATTATTGTAAATGGAGTAACCAAGTTGTGACATGTCCAAATGGTCTGAACACCATCTTCTCAGTGTCTACCACATATGTAAATTAATCATAACCATCAACCTTTTTAGAAAATGCAAAAAGTATAGTAAACTAGACTAGTGAGACAAATGCAAAAACCTTTGCCTTTACAAACCCCTCCTCTAAGGAGAGTTATGCCTATTCATCATGTTTTTAGTAACCTTGGAGGACCCATTAAATCCATGTTCAAAATATCACCTCCGCTAATCGGGTTAGCTGGCCTATTCCAAAACACTATCTTGAGGGCATTATTTATCTAGATTGGTATTGACAAAATGAATTTTATGAGTATCATTGGGTTAATGGACATAATTTTCATTATTATGTGAAAATTAAACATATGATTGAGAATATATTGGAAAATAGAGATAACATTAGATAATAGAGCTTTCACATCCAATTAGAACCTAGGAATTTATCAAATTCCATTTCTAAAATATAACAACCAACAACAACAATGACCAATGCAACAATGACAACAATATCAATATCCAAGATAGAACTAATAAAACCAATAACAGAACCAACAATGTTAGCCAAATGGAAGGAATCAAGGCTAGAGTAATGTCAATAGCCAATAGACCTACCACATAGTTGCACATTAATATAACAAGGTTGAAGGGCATATTGAGGAAGGTAACATTTCCACCATAGCCATCAATCCAAAACCAAATAACAATCAAACAACACCATATTTAATCAATTCCAACCAACCAACCCATATTGATGATCCTTCTTTAACCTGGAACCACATACAGGCATATCGAAAAACATGGATTACTACTTTTAGGCCACATATCGATAACTCATCCTTTCCCCATGACCACACACAAGTGCATTGGTAATCAAGACTTAACTTATTTGGTTCCCCACTAGCATCATTTACTAATAATAATCATCCTATATCTAATCTTGATTATGCAATCACAATTCAACGGTTGAAGATTACCATCCCATGCCCACATTCACCTACCAATTCACCCATCCAACCTACCATTATGGTTAGTAACAAGTCATTTACCATAGGGCAAGAAAAAACATTTGATATTGTGGAACAATTGTAAAAAACATCCACACAAATCTCCATTTTGGATTTTTTGTGCATGTCCACCATCCACAAGAATATCTTGATAGAGTTCCTTGTCTAATCCCAAGTTCTTAATGGCATATATGTAGATAAATTCCAAGATTTTGTTGGCCATATATCCCTAGGAAAACAATTAACCTTTGACCAAAGTGATATATCACCCCTTGGCCCTTTTCATAACAATCCATTATACATCGAAGTTGTCATAATGTAACATAAAGTGAAACATGTCCTCATAGACAATGGAATAAGTATAAACATTGTGTCTCTAAGGATCATTAAGATTATTGGGTACACTATATCTGATCCCCAATCATAAATGATCACCATCAAGGCCTACGATAATGAAGAACAAGAATCATAAGGCACCATCAGCTTACCAGTTATCATTGGGCCTTTTACCCATAATATACTATGCCATGTGTTAGACCTTGATTTTTATTATAATATAATTTTAGGAAGACCTTGGATAAATGAAATTTATCCAACCCCTTCAACATTTCACTAGTGTATTAAGTTCTCCCAGGTAATGGTGGTTTCTATTCATAGAGATTTATAGCCATACAAACATTGTAAACATTTGGAGGCTGAGTACCAAAGCTATAACTACCATTTTAGCCTGGATATGGTTATTAAGAAATATAAAGGAAAATAAATATTTTTTGATTCACCAGAGGCTAATTATATTGACCCAAATACCCTTGATTCATTTTCCCACATGTACCTCCTAAAATGTGTAATCATTATACCATTTTGGCTAATAACCTAGGAGAATATTTAACCCATGATACATTCCATATTAATAACATTACACAAAACCCCAAGTCATATGGAAGACCTAAATCCAAACCACCTTGCATGTAATGGAAAAGAAAGGGCAAAGGCAAACCACATAGTCCAACACCTATCATTTTCATATCAACCACTAGCTAAGAACAGGACCCACTTGTAGATGATGAATCTTGGTTATATAATGATAACCTGACTAACTATTAATTAAATTCCAAGTATCCTATTTCAAAAAAAATGGAGAAGCATGCCTATGAAGGAGGAGGTATTGGGATAAATCAGTAAGGTTCACTTGAGCTAATTTCTACCACTCAGTACAAAGTAACATATGGTCTTAGATTTAAACCATTTGGGGATGACACCTTGTACCTTATTTGTGTTCCAACACCAATGAATAGTGATGATGATGTTGATAACATAGAAGATTTTGATCATATCCCTTTCAATGACATAGCCAATATCAATTTGTTTAACACTAATGCCATTTATACCCTTCAACTAGTTATTCACCATAACCTACTTCCTTTATATTATCCTTAACTAATAGACTAGGATCAACAAGAATCAATAATGTTAGTTGACAATTTTAAAAATGATGATGTATTCTTTAATTTTATAGGCCTTATGGATAATGTTCCATTAGGATACCTGTTGATGACTAGAGATTGCACCCGGTGGCAGGAAAATAGGTTCCTGCCCTCTCCCTGCAACATGGAAACTCCTCTCTCGCTTGTGGGATGGCGAAGCAGGAGAGGAGAGTCTCTAGGTATGGGCTAGTTCCCTCTGATGTATCTTGTTTGTTTTAGGCAGTGCAAAATATAGATATATAGATATATTGGGGGGGATGAAAAGGGGGAAGAAAATACAGGAAAACAAACAGCCTACTCTAAAGAGGTGATACACCAAAATAAAGGTTTGACCCTCCCACATCCACTCTAAGAATCAAGAAAATGCAAATATACTCTACACATCTGGCAGAAGAACTAGGCTGCTAGGACTAATAGGGAGGATATAATGGAAAATACATAACAGAGGTTTACCAAGGTGCTGTGGAATGCACACTTGCAAGCAACTTCCTCTATTTTGTCCTTCTCAAATATTGCTCTTCTCCTTTCAGCTGCAGAAATGGTGCCTTGTAGATGGCTAGTCTGTTGGCATTAACCTATGAAAGCATCAAAGATAATGACTAAACACAAATAATACTCATGACATACATAGCAAACCTATCCAAGATGGAGGCAAAAAACTATATTTTATTGATTCAGGTGGAGAATTTGCAGAGCTGTGCTCTTTACAAAATTGGAGAAGATCCTTCAAAATGACCAAGTCTGCCCATTTATATGAGAAAAGCCAAGAGGAGTCTCATTGGGAAGAGGGAAAAAACTACAGCTAACATTAGAAATCTACCAGGACCATGCTTACTACCTTGTTTTGCATGCAGCTTGCTCCTTTGCCAGCTGGTTAGGCCTTTTTCTATGTTCTGTGGGCTTTTTTCTTTGCAAAATGTTGTGAGCGGTAATTTTACCACTCAATGTCATGGACTGCATGTGGCAATTTTGCCACCGTCAGCCAATTTACTGCCGTGTGCGATAGTTTTTTGTGCTGCCATTGGCTGATTTACTACCATGCATGACAGTTTTGCCACCGTCAACTGAGTTCGTTGTCGATCTCCTTTTCTCCACTTGCTGCTGAGCATGGCAATTTTTCCATCGACTGCTTCCATGTTGGTGGTCTCTTTTTCTCCGCTTGCTGCTGAGCGCGGCAATTTTGCCGCCCATTGCTTAAAACTTTGAATTTTTTTGTGGGACTTAGCCAATTTCAAAATTAAAATGGACTTTGAAATGCTTCAAACCGAACTCGATTCCCTCGCAAAATGTGAAGTTCGTGCCACTTCGAAAGGGGATTTTGACCTTTGTGCATTAAACTGTTGACTTGAACTTTTTCCTTTGAACCAAGGCCGTTGAACCTTTCAGTTGAATTGAGCATGAACCTGAAGATGGACTGTAACCCAAAATTGACTGGCCTTTCATAGCTTTTGAAGAGGGTGACCAAAATTTTGCCAGAGGGGCAAAATTGGGTCAACAAATTGGCGAATCCCAGGGGAAGCATGCCTGCTATGCTTAGGACCTAGTTGCCTTTGAATATCCATTGGGTGTAGAGTCAGATGCAGCTTGAAAGAATTAATAATAGCCTAAAAGATCCCAGGATCAAATATACAGAATTTACCCCCATACGCAAAGGGAAACACACAAGACTAAAACCAACTAACTGTGCAAATTGCACTTAGGGAAAATAGGAAAAAAAATAAGGAAAACTATGTACAACTGAGCCAAAAAAAATTAGTGGCAATGCTTCAAATGTATCCCATTAATTGGGATACATAGTTGTTCACACCTGGAGAGCTAGAATGCATTATGCTACTTGCACTGAGTAATCATGTAAGGACCGTTCCAGGGGGCATCAAATTTTGCATGTTTTCTGGGCTTAGCTCTATCTTCGTCCCATTTCAAAACAATATCTCCTTCAGAGAAATTTTTTGAAAACTATTTCTTGTTGAAGTGTCTTTTTATTTGCTACTGGCGACTAGACATAGCAGCCATGGCATGGTCCCTTATCTCCTAGAGCTCCATAAGCTCACACAGCCTGACTTCCATGTTGGTTCCTTCTTCTAACTATAGCTGATGAGCGAGGTCCAGTGCTAGCAATTCGAGTGAGATGGAAAGCCTTGATTCCCTTCCATACACAAGCGTATATAGATATTTTCTGATTGATCTCTTTGGAGTGATTCGATCGGCCCATAGAGCTGTCTTTAGCTTGGCATGCCAAGTTTTTTAATTTTCTTCCATGGTCCTCTTTATAATATTGATCAGATTTTTGTTAGTGGACTCAGCCAGCCCATTCCCCTGCGGGTAGTAATTTGACAAAATGCTGAGGTATATACCATACCTTAGTGCCCATTCACTAGTTTTGGTTCCCAAAAAAGCCAAGACATTGTCTAAAATTATAGTGGTCAGGACCCCAAAACATGTCACTAAGTCCTCATAGAAATCCAAGACTGCACTTTCATTCACTTCCTTCAAAGCAATGGCTTCCACCCACCTGGTGAAATAATCTGTAGCAGTCAAGACCCATTTGTGTCTGACACTAGAGGGAGGATTGATCATACCTATAAAGTCTAGACCCCACTACATGAATGGCTATTCCACTTGGATTGGTTGTAGAGGCATGGCAGCCAATCGCTATTTTCCATAAAAAATGTGCACTTCTGGCACTTTCTTACCTAGGCATAGGTATCCTTGAAAAGAGTGGGCCAAAAATAGTCAGCTCTCATTATTTTTGCTACTATGGTCTTAGGGGTGAAATGGCCACCTGCTGGCCCATCATGAAACTCATCAAATATCTTATCAGCCTGACTGAGGTCAATGCATCTTAGGAAAACCCCAGAGAGATCCTTCCTAAATAATACTCCATCAATCAAAACATAAGGAAGGGACTGAAGTTTAAAATGCATTCTTCTAGCCCTATCGAGACCTTATGGACATTCACCCGTAAGAAGGAAGTGCCTCATGTCCAGCGTCTAATCTCTTATGATGGCTAGTTCTTCTGGAGTGGCTGCGTCATGGATCAACAAGTTGTCTTCACCTTTTTACCTCAAATCTGCTGCTAGCTATTCACATAGGCCCCTTCCTCTCACCAACTTGGTGATTTTGATGTCTATGTCATACTCCATCACTTTGGTAATCCATCCCACTCTTTTCTCATTTAAGTCTCGATTGGTCAAGAAATCCTTGACACCAGGATGTGGAACCATGAGATGGATCCTGCTGTTTGACAACATATATCTAAATTTCTTCAGACTGCGCTCTATTGCCAAGACTTGCTTCTCTACGTAGGTATACTTGATTTCGAAGTCCTCCAACCCTTGGTTGAAGAAGGTGAGTGGTTGCTCGAGGTCATCACTATTTGCTTGAGTAAGCATAGCAGATATTACTTCTCCAATGCTAAAAGTATAGAGATTGAGGTCTTTATTGAAGTCAGGGCTGATTAGAGTAGGAGCCTAGGTCAAAGCATGCTTGATGGCTTCAAAGCTGTCTTTTCTTGGCATTGTCCATTTGAATTCTTCACCTTTCCTTAGCATAGAGGCTAGGGGTTTAAATATCTCAGCAAAATTCGGAATGAACCTCTGAATGAAATTTATCTGGCCAAAGAAACTCTGCAGGCCTTTCTTGTGCTTTGGTAGGGACATCTCCAGGATGGAGCAGACTCTCTCAGGGTCAATAGACAAACCTTCCTTAGACATAATGTGGCCAAGAAGTTTCCCTTAATGAACAGAAAATACACTTTTCTTTGGATTTAGAGAGATGCCAAATTCCTTGCACCTCTCAAAAATCTACCTGAGGTGCTCCATATGCTATCCCACCTTCCCAGAGAAAACTGTTATATCATCGAGGTACACCAGCACATTCTTATTTATCAAACCACTGAAAGCCATGTCCATGGCTTGCTAGAAGGTAGCACCAGCATTGGATATCCTGAAAGGCATCTTTTGGTAGGTGAACATTCCCCATTTAGTGGTGAAGGCTATTTTATATTGGTCACGGCCTCTTACCAAAATCTGATTATATCCCGAATAACCATCTAGGAGGGAGAAACATTCAGAGCCAGTTACCTTTTAGAGAATTTTCTCCATGTTCAGAAGGGGATAATGATCCTTTAAAGAGACTTTATTAAGGTCTCTGAAGTTGATGCATAGCCTGATCTCCCCATTTTTCTTTCTAACTGGAACCAAATTGGCCAACCATGAGGAATGTTTGATCAGAAATATAATGCCAGACTCAATCAACTTGACCAATTCTTTCTGCATAAAGAGTTCAATCATCAGATTAACAGGCCTCTACCTTTGTTTCCTGGTTTTGCACCCTCCTCTAATTCAATGGTGTGATAGGTGAGTCTTGGATCGAAGCCTTTCAAGTCACTATAATTCCAGGCAAAGACGTCAGCGAACTCCTGACACAGTAGAATGAAAGCTTGCCTTTCTTGAAACGTGTAGACCTTACCAAGCGCTAGCAGCTTTTCCTCAAAGATTTCAACTTTTTCATAATTCTCCTCTCTAGTAGTGATGCATGCTTTATCATTTCTTAGTTGGTCATCTCTGTTGAAAATACTTTCAAGTGTGACCAGACCCTTAGGGAGTTTATTGTTCTTTAATTAAACAATCTAATTCTGTATTAGTGTTATAATTTCACTTGATTATGGACTGTGAACTTAGCTTCTTCCTATAGGAAGAGAGCTATCTACTGGTCACTTTTGAAGACCTGCCAATTTGTAATATTATCTGGAATTGAAGGCTGAACCACCACTTTTAAATGGTGTGAACCATAATCCCTGCTTATCTCTTTTGAAACATCAAATTGGGTGCCAATAGCTGCCAGCCTGTCAACCTGCTTATTCTGTTCTCTGGGAATCGAGGTAATGTTAAGAGTAAGTAAATCCTCCATCAAATCCTAGACTCTGTGCTTGTAAGACTTCAGCAAGGAGTTCTTGGTCAAGTTTAGGCCTCTTATTTGGTTCACAATCAGTTCACTGTTCCCCAAGATTTACAACTTCCTGATCCCTCTCTATCTTGCCCACTCAAGTCCATGAATCAAAGACTCATATTTTGCAACATTACATGTGCAAGAGAACTAGAAATGGAAAGCTAAAAAGTACCTTTCTTTAGAAGGGGAAACTAACATTGCCCCACCACCAGTGCCTAGTTTACTTCTAGAACTGTTGAAATACAGCTACCATAGGCCAAGGTCTTCTTTGTTCTCCTTCATTATATTGGGCATGATGGTGCCTTCTTCATGCAAGCAATAGATGCCAAGGTCTGCCTCTTCAATAAAATTATAATGATCATGCTCGAAGTTATCGCTTCCCCACACATCCAAGTGTAGATCTGTGACTCCTTCAAGAGTAGAAGATGAAGATCAGTCTATCTGAGACTCTTCTGGATCAATGATAGTGTAACTGACATTCACTGCCTTGGGTGAATAGGGCTCTAGATGGTACTTGTAGAGTGGTTTAGATTCGATTTTCACTTTGGTCCTATACTTGGTTCTGAAAACCAGATATGACCAGTTCACTACTAGATAGCCACCTATCTTGGACGTAAAGTCCCTAGACAAATAGATTATGAAATATGGAGGAACGTCTGCTACCACTATATCATGGGGGATTGAGAATGTCAGGCATGCATGCAATGTTAAACTTAATCCCTTTAGAATTCTGACTATCTTTGTAGGCATCCCATCTAGTTGCAAGACTCCTTTGTTCATTGCTTCATACTTTAATCCCATCTTATCAGCAATGCACTTGGGCATTACTGAAGTGCTGGCCCCGTTGTCGATTATGTAATTGTGTATCAAGAAATCCCCTATGATCAAAGATACATAAAAGGGGGAGTCCTTTCTTCTTTCTTTACCTGATCTAAAGTAGAAGGCTGCCCATTCATCATTAGGACATTATTAGTGTCTGCTGGGATGGCCTATCGATCTAGTTCATGTAATTATTTCTTCAATATGTCCCTTTGTCCTGGGAGAGAAAATGAATCCCATAGAGAAATGTTCACATGCAATTTCTTCATTTAATCAACTATATTAACTTGGGGGTTGATTCCCTTTGTGCTTTCCTTTTGGCTGATCCCAGCTAGAGCTGTAGACTGGGGAGCTAGAGGTGCAAATAGTTGTCTAGAAATTGGGGCCCTTTGAAAAGGGTGCAATGGAGTATTCATTGCTGCTGCCTGAGGGGAAGCCTGTGCTTCTCCAATTGTTCTTCTTTTAAATCTCGTGTTGGCTACAATGCAATCACCCTAATTGTCTATAGTGCCCTCATGATTAATTACACAGAGCTCACCCTCTTCGTGATTTATCAGGGTAGAATCTGGCTGAGTTTGATTGTTACTCGTGCTGGGCTAAGCTGGAAACTCAAAAAATTGGGAAAAATCAGTAGCCTAATTTTATAAATTCTAGAAAAAATTCATCATATCATTCATATGGACAGCTTGCTCTTGACCATGTCCTATGGTCGAACAACTTGGCTGCTCCTGCACTAGATTGTTCTGAGTAGGCACCATGGCTTTAGATGACAAAGAGGGGCCTGAGTTATAATTTTGAAAAGGCCTAGTTGTTGTGAGCTGCCCTTGACCTTGATTATAGCCTTGAAAAGGGTTCCTAGGTGCTTGACCATAATATTGATAACCCAGATTTAGCTTGTTATTTTGAGCTTGTTGTCTTTTAAGAGCTACAAATTCATTTGACATGTTTTGCAACAAGATTTTTACCTCATGTAGTTCATTTGACAGAATAGCAGCTGGCTTCTCAATACTAGGCATAGGGGCTAATGTGTGCACAACGGTTTGTATAGGGGGCAGCATCTCTGGGAGAAGTGGCAAGTGGGGCCTAGGGGCAATTTTCCCAGCTTGAACCAAGCAATTTTTAGCGGCTATGGCAATGTCATAAGCAGCAGGCAATATATGCCCTCCCATAGATTGGATCATCACTGCAATGTTAATGTTTAATGCTTTTAAATAGTACAAGAAAGTGTAGCTGGGAGTCAGCCTTACCAGGATGGGAATCCTATCCCAAGTCTTTTGAAAATGCATGTTGAAGTCTTGCATATACTCATGTGGAGATCTCTTTATAGTCGTCAGCTGCTCAACAAGAGAGAGGCCGTCACTTTTTTCCCCAAAATGACCAGTTAAATGGGTGCCCAATTTGTTCCAAGAATGTATGGAATTCATAGGCAAGGTTCTGTACCAATCAAGAGCCTTGCCTTTAAGGGACAATGCCAACAATCTGATGGCAATATTTTCTTCTGTTATATTGTGAATATTTCAAAGGTTGGCAATATTCTTGATATGCTTAACAACTGTAATAGATCCCACTCCATCAAAAGAAGGTACATTCTTGAGAGCTGTTCCTAGAATTGGATCATAGCATCGGAGGTTTAAGGGGTTATCACCGTGAAAAGATGTAAAAGGCAATGCCATGGCTAGAACGGGTTGTAACTGTGGCTAAGCTAGGTTGGTGTTCCTAGCAACAAGTCTAGGAGGATTTACTAATGGATAAGGGTGAGTTCTTTCAAACCTTAGCCTTTTAGCAGAGTTTAAAGGTAGCTCAATGAAAATAAAAGGGACCCCCCTTGAAGCTGACCTTGTGGTGACTTTTGGCATAGAAGTTTAAGTGAATGGTTTTAAAACAAAGAACTAAGCTCTTACCAGTGGAGTCGCCAGATGCTGGAAATCTTTGAAATGACTGTAGCATGACCAGCATCAATCTCAAAATACTACTGCATTAGAAATTGATAAAAATTATTGTCCCACCAGGCGTGCCAAAATTATTGACGACTGGAGATTGCACCCAGTGGCAATAAAATAGGTTCCTACCCTCTCCCTACAACATGGAAACTCCTCTCTCACTTGTGGGATGGTGAAGCAGGAGAGGAGAGTCTCTAGGTATGGGCTAGTTCCCTCTGATGTATCTTGTTTGTTTTAGGCAGTGCAAAATATAGATATATAGATATACTGGGGGGTGAAAAGGGGGAAGAAAATATAGGAAAACAAACAGCCTACTCTAAAGAGGTAATACACCAAAATAAAGGTTTGACCCTCCCACATCCACTCTCAAAATCAAGAAAATGCAAATATACTCTACACATCTGGTAGAAGAACCAGGCTGCTAGGACTAACAGGGAGGCTATAATGGAAAATACATAACAGAGGTTTACCAAGGTGCTGTGGAATGCACACTTGCAAGCAACTTCCTCTATTTTATCCTTCTCAAATATTGCTCTTCTCCTTTCAGCTAAAAAAATGGTGCCTTGTAGATGGCTGGTCTGTTGGCATTAACCTGTGAAAGCATCGAAGATAATGACTAAACACAAATAATACTCATGACATACACAACAAATCTATCCAAGATGGAGGCAAAAAACTATATTTTATTGATTCAGGTGGAGAATTTGTAGAGCTGTGCTCTTTACAAAATTGGAAAAGATCCCTCAAAATGACCAAGTCTGCCCATTTATATGAGAAAAGCCAAGAGGAGTCTCATTGGGAAGAGGGAAAACACTGTAGCTGACATCAAAAATCTATCGAGACCATGCTTTTTGCCTTGTTTTGTGTGTGGCCTGCTCCTCTGCCAGCTGGTCAGGCCTTTTTCTGTGTTCTGCAGGTTTTTTTCTCTGTAGAATGTTGTGAGCGGTAATTTTACCGCTCAATGTTGTGGACTGCATGCGGCAATTTTGCTGCCATCAGCCAATTTACTGCCATGCATGGCAGTTTTTTTGCCACTGTCGACTGATTTACTATTGTGCGCAGCAGTTTTGCCACCGTCGGCTGAGTTTGTTGCCGGTCTCCTTTTCTCCACTTGTTGTTGAGCACGGCAATTTTGCCACTGACTGCTTCCATGTTAGCGGTCTCTTTTTCTCCGCTTGCTACTGAGCGTGGCAATTTTGCCACCCATTGCTTAAAACTTTGAATTTTTTTGCGGGACTTAGCCAATTTCAAAATAAAAATAGACTTTGAAATGCTTCAAACTGAACCCGATTCCCTTGCAAAATGTGAAGTCCGTGCCACTTCGAAAGGGGATTTTGACCTTTGTGCATTGAACTGTTGACTTAAACTTTTTCCTTTGAACCAAGGCTGTTGAACCTTTCAGTTGAACTAAGCGTGAATCTGAAGATGGACTGCAACCTAAAATTGACTGGCCTTTCATAGCTTTTGAAGAGGGTGACCAAAATTTTGCCAGAGGGGCAAAATTGGGTCAACAATACCAAAAACAAGGGTTCTCAATAAAATTGGATCCTGCACCCTATTTTGGAGAATGCATGAATACCCTTAGACATATATAATTAAATAAAACATTGAGGTCCCAAAGTGAAAACCACTTTGAGGCACTTTTAGATGAGGTAAATAGTAAAGAGAAAAGCTAGTCTAGTAGTGAAAACCTATTTTAGGTGCCATTAGATGCGTGTTCAACCTTATTCAAATATAGATCATGAGACCACCAATGATGAACTTGCCTATGGGTATAAGTTCAATTTTGAAGAATATAAGGGTTTTGATTGAATCATCCAAGAGTTACCAATAGTATTTATCACATGTCCATCCTTACCATTTGGATATTTTGATTCCTCATGCCTCAGAGAACTTGAAGATCTAGTCCTAATAGAAAACTTTGTCATTATAGGCCAATTTAAATCTTTTTAAACCATTTTTTAAGATGGTTCAACTCTTATTTTGTAGGACACTATATAAGTTAACATCAGGACTCTAAATAACCTAAAATGGATCAAACTAGGTACATACCTAACTAAGGAGGAATGTGATATCTTTACCATCCTTCCAAGGGAATTTGTTGATATATTTGCTTGCACCTACTCTAAAATTCTAGGTTTGGACCCCACCTTAGTCATATACCACGTTGTGGTACATCTTGATTCCAAACTTATAAAACAAAAATTATGCAATATGCATCCTTGCATTGTTATGTTAGTGAAGAAAGAGTTCAAAAAACTCTTGGAATTAAGATGTATTTGATCAATAAACTACTCAAAGTGGATCTAGAAAGTTTTACTAGTCAGTAATAATCCATAAGGAATTAGAATATGTACTGATTTTAGAGACATAAACAAGGCCTTCCTAAAATATGACTTTCCTTTATCAAATATTGACATGATAGTGAAATCTATAGTGGGTTTGAAATGCTTTCACTGATGGGTGGATTTTTAGGGTACAACTGGATTTGGATTGTTCTAGAAGACCAACATAAAAATACATTCACCACACCATGGGGAGTATTATATTATCTTTTTATGACATTCAGTCTAAAAAATGATGGATATACCTACCAAAGAGCCATGACCATCATATTTCATGATATGATGCATGATATTTTTGGAGACTACATCGATGACATACTAATAAAATCTATGACTAGGGTTGATCATTTAGTAGCACTAGGGTGGATATTTGAGTGACTATGTGAATACAAAGTCAGGCCCAATCATAAGAAGTGTGTTTTTATAGTTACTTTAGGCAAATTTATTGGCTTTATTGTGTCTCATTGAGGCATTAAAGTTGATCCAACCAAAGGATAAGCCATAATGCAGATGCCATCACTAACCAATTTGAATCAACTCCATAGTTTGTAGGGAAAGATACAATTCATTAGATGCTTCATCTCTCAGTTGGCTGATAAGTGACATCCTTTTACACATTTTTTGAATAAGGGTGTCACATTCCATTGGGATGATGAATGTCAAAAATCTTTCCAATAATTGAAAGACCATCTAACAAATCTATCTATTTTATTTTCACCAATGTTAGGAAAGCCATTCTTACTATATCTGTCTCACATGAAAAATATCTCAATGAAAAATAGTTATGTAGTAATACCTATATTGTAGTAACACCTATTATAACTATTTTTCAATGATTATAACCACCTTTGGGAAAATCTTTACCTTTTTTATTCCACCCATGCTGATGATTATAACCACCTATGGGCAAATCATCCTATTTGTCTACCCTAATAGGGATAACTCCATATGCCACTAATTATAACCACCTCTAGGAAAATTAGTCTCTTCTATCCCATTTTATATTTTTTATTCCCATCATTTCCTCCTTTTGAGGGACCAATTACCAACCCCTTTTCCAATTTCTCTCTTGAGGGGGCACCTATAGTTCATCTACTACCATTGAAGTCTTAGGCATACAAGACATTTTCATTCTTTGAGATGACATTACTATGCTTATAGATTTAAATTCCTCCCCAAACATGGGAAAACTATAGACACCTAAAACTAGCCACCAATGGACTTTGATTAGACTTTAGACTAATTCCATCAACCTTTGTAAATTAAGCCTAGGAATCACTGAATATCTAAAATTTACTTTTACATCATTCATCAAAGCTCAGAATCACATTTAGACATACCTAATTGTGGAACCCTATCATATTCAACAAAAACCTCTCACATGTTCATCTCTAGTCATCCCACAACATCACAACCATCAATTTTTCCTATGGACTTATTAAATGGGGCACACGAATAAAAATCAAATCTTGAAAGAGCTAAATAGATAATCATAATTAATTAATAACTTAAAAAAAATCAATATCCTATTTGAAATATCCATGTGTAATTAATGAATAAATAAAAAATGAAATTCAAAAGTATGAAATATCCTATCTTTTCATGATTACCTTTGCAAGTTGTTAAGCCTTTTGGAAAATATCCTAAGAATCTCATTTTGGAGACCCACGCCTATTCATTTCAAATCATGAGTAGTTGACACCTTTTAACTCTACTGGGGTTGTTTTGACTCACTTGGGTTAGGTTTGAACCCATTCCAATCCTTAACTACCTTGACTCACCTTGGGCTTAGGTTTGATCCATTTTATATAAATATATGACATTACCCATTGAATTTGACAAGCTTGGATATTGTAAAGTTATAATTCAAGTTTTTTCATGCCATTCATATAAATAATGTTATAATTAAAAAATATTTATCCAAGAAAGAATGATCCACATCAAGCCAACATTAATCCATGGTGCCAAGGAGAGAGGGAGCTACACAAACTCCATTGTCAAAGACTCTTTGAGCACAAACCGATAAAGACAATCAATAAAGCATTTGAAGCATTCAAGTAAGGTAAGAGATTGTGTGTCTTTTTCATTTTAGTTGTGTTTTCAATTGTATTTGGTTCATTAATCTCACCCCTAAGATCCAGGTTTGTAAGTGTTAGTATATTTTTATCAAGTTTTTCTTACTTGTTCTAACACTCTACTAACCTCCCTTCTTTGATTTGTATGATCACAATTCAAAATTTTCTCCAACATTATTTATATTCAATGTATCATTGAATACTTCACTCATCTCTTTATTGTATCTCTCTATGTCGCATTTTTACATACACCACTACCCAAAAAATTAACAAGATTCACATGTATTTCCAATAATATGACATAAATTCATTAGGATGTGGGATTTATTAATGTTTAGTTTATTTATTTAATTAATGTTATCATTTCTATAAGTATGATTGATTTTTCATTTACTTCAAGTTTAATTTTTCGCATATAAATGTCATAAAAACTTTTATATTTTAGTGTTTTCTTATGTCCTTTTTAGTAAGTGTTTGAAGTGTATAAAATTATAATTATTATTTTTTCCTACCATTATAGGGACAAAGTAAAGGTTTTATTTTTTAATTTGAAAAAAATTATTTGTGTTTAGTTTGTTTGATATTTTCATTTTCAAGTTATTACTATTTTAAATTATAGTTTATTGCTAATTGTGTTAGGTCTATTAGTATAGGTAATTTTTTAAGTTTTATGGTCAAATGTAGTGGTCATTAGATAATTTTAGTGTCAATAAATAATTTAACATCATCAAAATTAGTAAGTAAAATGAAAAATCCTTTTGTATTTATATAATATTGATTAAAATTAGCATCCAACTCTAAACAAAAGTTCAAAATCATTTGGGGGATACTTCTTACATAAAAATTACATGCATCTAAGACTTAAAATTCTAATTTTATAAGTAACATATAATTTAAGTATGGATGCAAACAAAAGAAGGAGGCTAAATAATACCTCTCATCATCCACTAATGATTGAGACACATTATCTTGTAGTGGTATAAGTTTAAATATATTCATGATATTGTGTGTTGTGTGAATAATTTAATGCTATGATAACATTTATGAAAGACTCATATTTAAGGAAACTCGCTCTTTGAGGACATGAAGAGATATAAGGTAATCTCAATATGGGTGGATCCAAAGATAGTTTGAGATTTTTAGTATTTAGGAGTTTGGAGATTAGGATGTGGAATTTGAGAATTTGAGAATTCAACTTGGAAGATACACCTTTAAAATGGTTGATACAATGTGATGGAGTTGTACCTAGTTCAAGAAATATTTTAGGTAGAACCTTTTGAATAAAATGTATGTCTTTTCTCCCACTTTCATACTAAGAGGAGAATGTTAGTAATTAGTGATTTATTATTATTGAATAATAATTATTGTTTTATTAGTTGAAAAATATATTTTTCAAATGTGAGATTAGAATTAAGTGTGTGAGATATTATAAAATCATATGAAATATTTAAGGATTTAGAATTAATTTTGATAAGGCTTGTGTCCTTAGTTTGAGGATAATGTTAACTTATATAGGTGTATTGTGTCTCTTTGAATAATATGATGAAGAAATTAAAGTTTTATTGTGTGATTATCATTATATAAATTGGAAACAAAACCTCACTATAATGAGTGTACATTGATTATTACATGTTTCATTGTAATTTTTTGCATGGGGTAAGATAAATATTAGGATAATATATGAATATACCAAATGTGTTTATATTAAGGTATAAAGTTCCTTACTTTATTCCTTTTAATCTATAATTTTAAATGATATACTAATAGGGTGAATTTTAAGCAAATAAATTTGATTCCAGACTTATTAATATATTAGTCTCTACATATATTTGAAATAATGAATTGTGCATACAAATTTCAATCTTATTCACATTATATCTTAACCAATATTTGGAATTATCCTTCCCAATTTATCATAATTCATATACATTATATCTATACTATGTGCCTAATTTCTATATTATATTAAAAATATTATCACCGTATTTCATATCTTAGTTTCGTCCATCTTGGATGGTTCTAACAATAGTCAAGCACTATCAGTTACTAGCAATGTTCACCTTCTCCAATGGTGCCCTAGATTATCCAAATGGATTTTTTACAATTAAATTCATTCCATTAGGTTATAACACATGTTTCATATGTTGGTTGCATATGAAAATTACTCAAAGATACATCTATAAGTACAATAAAATCATAAGGATATTCCTATGTAAAACCTATCTAGCTATCACTTGTTCTACATTGAAAAATAATTTTACATTGAGAGATATACTTCTAAATCATTGAGTAACTATCTTAAACATCTAAGTATAAAACACACTTAAAATAATAGTCCCTAATCCAATTCTAAAATACTAAATAAATACTAGTCTTATATATTTTAAAATATCAAAATCCAAAGAGCTACATTGCATTCTAGTAGATAACTATTGAATACACTTATACTTAGGTGGGATAATATCATGCAATTTGATACCTCTTTGGATTATTTTAATTTATGAAATGCTCAACCACTTAGTAGTGTCTGGTTGGAGATATCTATCCCACATTTATAACCCATTTTTATAAGTCAATCAAGTGTTTAAATTGAAGATAGGGATTAAGATAAATGAGGAAAACGTCAAATTTTTCATAGGACCAAGGTTTGTAAATTCCTTATAAAACAAATTGAAAATAAGTTATAGATATTTATGTTATAATAGATAGATAGATAGAAACTATAAAGATAGTTTTGATAGATTATGAAATATTTAGTTGCCTCATAGGTCTAATCATTACCAAAAATGTCTTATCAGGTTTTGATAATTAATCTCTTGAGTCAAGTGATCATGCATCCATTGGAAACAATTTATATTATTTTTAAATAAATAAAAATCATATCAAAACTAAAATAATATATGCACCCTATCCTCTTATTATTTCTACAAATAGTAAACTCAATATTAATCTACATTTTATTTTCATGTCTACACATTTAAGTATATAACTTATTTAATATGTAAATTAAATAGTTTGGATCTTTTAGATCATTAAATATAAAATAAATTAAAATAGGTTGGTTTTAAATTTGGTGTTGCATTCATCATCTTCTCAAATTCTTATTTTGTGTTACTCAATCTTCAATTCAATATTTCAGAAGTATTTTTCTCCACTTAAATAGACCATAACATCATCCATTTCATCCATTATAAATATGCACTTTATTTATATATTTTTTATGTCTATATAATCCATGCACATATGTCATTCTCTACACTTTTGGGGGAATAACTCTTCTAAAAATGAGCATGGTTTCAAGCCTTATTTGATTAAATTTTTTTTTAACTCTTACTTGCCTATTCACTTATTCATTCTCTATGGATGTCAATATATATGACACCTTGCTTGTAAAATTATATCTATGAACCAAATCTAGTTAGTGGTTGCTACTTCTCATTAGTGGTAATTTATCCAATAATTCACTAAAGACAATCTGAACATATTCATATAATAATTTTGTCACTTAACTTGTTTTTATGCCTCATTTTTTTATCAATTTAAATAGTTTTAATAATGAAATAAAAATATTTTTTCTCTTTCCTTTCTATCTCCAAAAAATATTTTCCAAAAATAATCATAATTTTAAGATTATTTTTTACCTTCAATAGGTTTAAGGTATAATTCTTTCTTTCATTCATAAGTTTGAAATTATCTTTTCTTCCATAGTGTAGGATTTTTAGTGAAATTTTTTTTGTTTGCCCAAAAATATATGGAACACATCTATGGGAATAATATCACATTAGACTGTCTATATAAGAACCAATATGAATTTGAAAAATTAACAAATTATATACCAAGATTTGGTGCTACTTTTTGAACCATTAAACCTTTTATGAACTCGAGTGAGTTATTATTTATAGAAAAAATTATTATATACCATTTCATTTAACACTAAAATACACATGCTTAAAATAATAAATGTTGACTTTACACTTCCTAACCTCATATTTTTAAATGGTTTAGAAAATATTATTCATTTTTAATGGTACATTCTCCTCTTTTCAGATTTTAACAATATGTTATTCACCATGTGATCATCTATATGTTTTTATTCTTCTATATGATTGAGAAATGAAATGTAATCTTCATTCACTCAAAAATATGAGTGTTTTAATTATTTATTCTAATTTTTTGTGTCATTTCTTGTGGGAACTCAAAATCCATATGACTATATTATATCAATATCAAGCATATACCTAAGAATATTTCTTCTCAATTTTTACTATATTACCATGTTCTTATTTATGGTATGGCCTTCCTATTCATGCATGTTTTTAATGGGATAAGCACTAACATATCCCTCATGAGTATCTTGTCCCATTCAAATAATTAATTGAACTCATCCACTTTAAATATGCTTTTACTTTTTATTTTTTTATTTTTTTTTGGTTCTTCTTAACATATTATATTTGGATTTCATTAAAATTTGATAAGATTATTATGTGGTTTACAATATTACCATACTCAAATAATATTTTGTGTTTTTAGACATTTATATAGTTTTTAAATTTACTATTACCTACCACGTTTTAACTAGACTGTGTAGTTATCTTGTACAAATCCTAGGTGTAATATTTCACTCTAAGATCTCTTTTCCTTAAGATTTTTAGCTTATTTAGTAATTCCAAATAAATACTTATAATACTCTAATTTTTTTCAACCATTACATCCCATTAGATAATAATATATCTACCTATTCTATTCCTATCAATTTTAAATTCCTTTCACCATAGAGATACATAACCTCTTGTATTTATTTGAGCCACTTTTACTCTCATTGGATCAAAAATATTTTAAAACATGAAATATTATTTTATATAAGTAATACAATAAATCAGATCCTTGTTCTTAATAATTCATGATAATTCTATAAATTATATATTGGCTCATCTTTTAATTATTGAGATGGATCTAATAAGCCTATCTTCTCTAGCCCCTAATTATTCATTATCATTTTCATTTATTTTTCCTATATTATTAAATATTATCTATCATAAATTATATAATCTCTTTTTGATAAAACCTCCTTCCATATTATTCAATGTCATCCTTATGTTGTTGTATAACTCTCAACAATTCCACAATCATCAAAATTCTTTATCGTATTCGTATCTCATCTACCTCTTGAAACCATTCTTATAGTAGGCATATTAACTCTCTTTTCAATCTAAACCTAATTTTATAAATCCTCTAGTAAATATCCTATATAGGCTATGTATAGTCTATAAAACCATATTAATAACCATCTCTAATAAAAAATAATACAACCAAAGTTTTAAGGTTTAATTTTAAAATTTGTTAACATTATAACCATGAGATAAGGAAAGAAAAGTACACCCACTAAAAACCCACACCAGAATATTATGATCTCATTATAAAATATGATATGTGTTGGAATGTTTTTCCCTTATCCATGTAAACACAAATACACATCATATTTATTTATTTATTTATATTTCATATTGTTACTCCAAATACCCCAACCTTCATCATAAATAATTTATTTATCTATTTTCTCCTTGTGGTGTTTCCTACATTTAAATGTTTATGGTAAACATTAACATGTCCTAAGAATATTATCCATCATTTTATCTTCATATAAAAATTCATCTAATGGCATAACTTCTACTCTTGCCAAAAAAAATCTCTCAAGGGGGACATCATAAATTTTTTTTTGTGTTGTTTTTTTAATTTGAAAATTTTCAATTGTCACTGCATTCCCATCATCCAAATAATTATAAATTAAATTTTATCCCTTTGTGTCATGTATTATTTTATATAAAATATTTTATTATTTTCAAAAAATCCTCCATAAGGATAAAAATATGGTTTTCAATCAACTAATTTTTAGCACGTCTTTTACATTAGAATCCCTTATCAAAAATCTGGTAGTAAACATTTTTGATACATAATATTTATACTAATATTATTTATACAAATAAGTTTATTTTTTCATGTCTCACATGAAAAATAGTTATGTAGTAACACCTATTTTGTAGTGATAATTTCACACTACCACATCATAGTTGATATAATAGAGTTTTTATAGTAAAAACTTTACCATAATATTCTTTTTGTATTGATCACTACATTTTGAAGTATCATGTGCCATAGTAATTTTTTTGTATCCCACATCATCTATATATTTTTTTTTCACTCTAATAACACATTTTTATTACAATTTTTATGGAATGAAAACTTTATAGAAAATATTCCTTTCATGATCACGTATTGCATTGACCTCTCACATGATGAAATAATTATATAAAAACACCCATTTTGTAGTAATATTTACAGTCTCATAACACCATTGTTACAACATATTTTTATGAATGTTTTTGAGCCAATGAAATATTTTAATACATGTAAGATTATCCTAAATTAGTGGCTTAGAAAACATCTAGTAAGACATGTGTAATTTATATAAGTATCAAAATTCTTAGAACAAGTCATAAATAAATAAATTAGGTATATAAACACCTTAATGATTCCAAGATGATGCTTCAGTGAGTGAATATATGCATGTCATAGCTATCAATTCTTGATTAACTAGAGACCTATGTTACATTAGGAAAGTATTGCATTTTAAATAGACATTACAACCCACTATGACTATTCTAAATTATCAAATATGATATTTAAATAATACTTACAATATCATGCACCCACCTAACCTTTATTTTATTGGGTTATGGTTCATTGAATTCTTATATATAATGTTATTTTTATTTTTTTGGATTAGATCCCTTCCAAAATTTTATGTGTCTAAACCTAGAAACTAACCAAAGAGTTTATATCTTAAAAATATTCTAGTATTTACCTAATATTTTTTCATTTATTGTCACTAACATACTAGAATTTGTATCATTTATACCAATCAAAAATACATTTAGAGTTGTGGATAATTGGTCTTTTAATTTAAATATTATCTAAAATTTGCATCTTTATATTAACATAACGACCTATAAAATAATATGGTTAGGAAAATATAAGGAAAGGGTTGGGCCTATCTTTCTATTTTTTAGTGTTATGGTAAATTTATAAATTCATATAAAATATAGGTAAAAGGGAAAGGAATATTTTTAAGGACAAAATAGTATGCATATACCTTATATCCTAACTAAGAGAGAGTCATGGTAATTTATCTTATATATTCATGAAACATGAGAAATGGGGGATATTTTCAAGTGGAATTGAGGCATGAATAAGACTTTAGCATTAACATTGAGTGTTCTAAATGAGTTGTCTATAATCATCTTGGATCCTCAATTTATCTTATTTTATACAAAGGGTGATGGTAGTCAACATTGATCCCTATTTCCTTCCATTATCATATTAAGGATATATAAGGGGAAATAAATAAAATATCCTTAAATATAATGTTATTAGTGGATGTGGAGTGTGTTTAATGTGCTTCAGGGATGTAGGATTATGGTATAAGGAAGATTGTGTTTCTTGCAAGACTAGTCATGGTAGATAAAGTCTACTTGCTTAAATACAATTTTATCTGAACCACTCTCAGTGACCATGCCTACTTCCCTTTGAAACATAAGATAATTCAAATGAATTATATTTTTATTTTCATTAAAATCTAAAGCAATTCTTGAAATAAAGTCATTTTGTCTTTCCCTCTAGAGGGAAAACACTAAAATATGTTTGATCTATACAATAAATATATAGAATTTTAGTATATATCACAAAACTAAGAGTTCTTTATTATTGTATATGGCTCTTCATAAGACACTAGGAAAAATAAATATTTGATACAAGTCTACTCTATACAAAAATCATGTAATATGTGATACGGAAACAATTTTATTTTAGACTACATTATTTATTTTTAAGATCATTATTACATTGATTTACTTAGTATTGATGCATTCTATTTAATATTGTTTCATAAATAAATTCTATTTTGTTTTAAGTTAGTTTTTTTAAATGTGCTATATATAAAATATATTTTAATGAATTTGTCAAGTATAACATTGTTTGTTTTATATTTGGATCAAAATCACCATTTTTTAATAAATTTATCTATACAATAAATTCTACACTCCTTGATTTTTAATATGTATCATCTAGTTTTCATATTTACATAAGATTAAAAATATAAAAAAAATTATTTTCATTTCATTTTAATACATAAAATTTCTATTTATTCTTATAGAATCATTAAGAAATTAATTAGTCATTCATGTTTGTCTAAAAACATTAAGAAGCATCTCCTTCATAAAATAATATCACTCCTAGAATTTATGACACCCCAAAGATTCATAAGGATACCTATTAGACTTAACATTGATAAAACTAAATATAATACTTATTCTTTAACTTCCTTCTTGGATAAAAAATTAAAACTATTAGTAGGAAAATACTCTTCCTTTATCAAATACTCTACAAATTTTGTTGATTTTAAAAAGGAAAACAAGTTATCTAGTGAGGATATTTTATTTACCTTCTATGTTGTATCAATTTCCCCAAAATTACCTATTGATGACACAATCAGAGTGGTAGATAATCATTTTGATGAGAAGACTAATTCACTAGTGGAATTAAGTTTAAAATTCACCTTCTTTATCAATTATGAATAAATAGAAGGTGTTGTAATGAGCTCCCTTATTTCCTAGATTGTAGCCAATTTTTTATTGAATATTTCAAATACTTATCTCTAAACTCTTTCCCTTTGAAACATAATTAGTGAAAATAATACATAGATGTCACATATGTCAACTAGCCACATGGTATATAGAAATTAGAAGAGTTCAATACATTTAACTAAAGTTTTTTATATCAAGTTCACAATGGAATTGGAATTTGAAATAAAAATTCCCTTATTAGACATCCTCATTTCTACAAACTCTTATGGGTCTTTCCCCATAATTGGTTTGCATAGAATCCACCCACATTTATCTCTATATAATAATAAATTATTACTATCATCTTTATAAAAAGGGTGTCTTATAAACCTTGCCAGAAGAGATTTGAGTATTTATAATGATGATAATTTAGAGGATGATTGTAAACATTTGACATAAGTTTCAAAATTGAGTCTACTAGGAATGCACTTACTATAACTAGAGTTTTGGTTGAAATCCTTAAGAAAGCTAAAATATTCCTCTATGTTGAGGGAATTTATAATAAAATTACAAAAATATTAAAGATTAAAAACATACATACTAATTTTTACCTCATATAAAAATTATATGGTTGGTTAAGTCTTCCAAAGACAAATTAGAACCATCTCTAAAAATCAGAGTGTACAAAATTGATTACTTTTGCAAGATGACATATATTTGAGATATGGGTTATTGAAAAAACATGAGGGTCAATAAAATTTTTAAATATATTAATAAAGAAATAGAGATTAAATTAGATTTAGTAGAACATTATTTCAAAACTCACCATCATATTTATATTAATAATACCAATGTTGTGGCCAAATTAGTCCAATAATTTAAATGACATGTTGTACCCAGCATACCCCCATTCTTCATTTATCAAAATAGGAACCACTATTTCTGAAATTGACCTCCATCCCTATTTACTAAATAAATTTAAGTAAAGGCCTCATGTATTTCACTAACTTTATTATTCAGTAGGCATATAAACCTATGTACCTTTTGACTTTTTTGGCTAACCTACTAATGATCTTTGGAAGATATGTATATGCAAGTTTTGGGTCATCTTATTCAAATAAATACTTAAATTTAACTACTTATCACAAAAGGTTCTTTGATGATTTTGTTCGATGATTCATCTTGTCACTTTAATTCAACAAATCCATTTGATAGGTTCTTGTCTTTAGTGAGTCTCTTCAGAGATTTTACTTGACAAATCCATTCAATGCATTTCAGTCTTTGGTACTCCACATTCTACATATCCTATAGGAATTTAGTTCTTCAATGGAGGATTTGTTTAGAACAAATTATTATATAATTTAGGGTATGGGAATTGAAGCTGCATTATCTAAGTATTTTATTTTTTTGGTACTTACTCTTTGGCCACTATTCTTCAGAAACCAAGTCTCTAGTTTTACACTTCAATTTATTTGGGTCTTCAAAAGGACTTATTTTGTAGTTTTGTGTAGAAGGTTCATCTGACAGATTTAGGTCTTTGAATATTTTGTTTAGCACAATATATTTTCACATTTTGGTCTTCGATGAAATTGTTTAGAACTTTTTTTTGGTAAAGTTTCCAGACACATTTAGGTCTTTAATAATTTATCTTGGTGGAAGAGTTATGATAGTTAGGTCTTTGGCAAAAGTGTTAAAATATTTTGTTTGAGATGATCACAAATAGTGTTATACTCTAAATCTTGACTATTGAAAGATTCATTACTTGGTAAGCTAAAGCTAAAGAAGTGATGAAATGATACTTAGAAAAGGGGAACAATGTGTCACTCCTACTCAAAAATAATAGTGCCTACATGGCATACCTACCAAATGAGGTGGTAAAGTTTGAATTAAAAAACTAATTAAAGTTATAAATATTGGAAATTAATGGTTCATGAACTATAAATCAATGCCAAAGCTATATCAAATCAAGTTTAATGATAACATTCCGATTTGATCTCAAGATAAATTATAGATTCACTTACTCTCTTATGATAGAGCCCTATCCACCAGTGTCTTCGACTTATCAACATACATAGGAGAGATAAGTGATTTAATTACAAACAAGTACTAGATTAATTGTAAAATAATTATAACCTCATCCAAGGCCTTCTAGGGAGCTCTCCTTTTTTCAAGGATTCTGCAGAGTACACAAACACACTATTTGAACCTATTGTATTCAGCAACTACTATAACAACTATTAGGCACTATGGGATGACATATAATAGGTTGACACACACACACATGAGGATAATTTTAATCCATATTAATTCCAATTGGCTATAGACCTCCTCTCGCTCAAGAGATAAGGGATACATTTCACAACTATGAATCTCAAATTCATACCCTATATCAACCTTATAAAAGACTTGTTCTTCATAGGGAAGATATCAAGAGGAGAGTACCAGCATCACTTCAAGCACAAGATGGCCAAAAAATTAATCTCTAGATACTCATTTCAAAGGTACCTCTCTATTTTCATCCCATGTCCCACTTTTGATTTACATATAGTAGTGGCATAGAAGAAATAAAATTTTCTCGAGAAGGCACTTAACAGTTGGATGATTCCCTAAGAGATAATGAACTTGAAATACAAGCATCCCAACCCAATAAAAAAGTTTAAAATTTGAATTTGAATTGGGATGGACATATTGAATAGGCTATTTGGGTACCCTATTATTGAACTCCTCCAACTAGAATGGGTTTTGATGTTAGATATGTTGAGGACATCATAATTGACCTTTATTATAGGAGAAGTGATTGGATTAAATTTATGAGATAAAATTTTAAATAAAGGTAAGAAGCCTCTAGGAGGCCACTTTCACATGATTTCTTATTTTATCTACATAGTCCTAGTGAAAATATGCATCCATAATAGCTCATTCTAGAATCCCCATCCAAAATTTATAAAGAACAATATTTATGACTCCTACTACTTTATGCACATCTACATATACACTCACCATATTTTTCATGTTTTTTAGGACATTTACCCATAGGTATGGATGGACATCCATGAATCCCATTTTTTAAGATATCAAAGATTATTATAGATACATTACTAATCAAGGGGGATTACTAGTTATAACCTGACTACATAGTCATTATGGTAATTAACCATAAGGTCACATCCATATGACTACCCAAGTAAGTCCCAAATAAGGTGGAAGAGTAGGAAATAACCTGTCAGATATGGTGGGGCATAGATGAGGATATGCACAAGAATAAGAAAACCTACCTTCATAGATCACACCTAATGATTGGAAAAAAAAATTATACCAATAGGAACCACTTATATGAGGCTAGAAGATATATAGAATACTAATATTTGGCTTCACTATTGCATAGGGACTCAAATCCCCATTGACAAGTACAAAACCACATCAAGTGGCTAGGAATTGGATATCAACATGATCCCTATGATCATTAATTCCTATTACTCAATGATCATAATGATGATCAGTTATTTTAAAGTGAATGATCAATATATATGGATGATATAATAAATCTCATTCAAAAGGAGCCTTCCCTTTCCATAAATGAGGCATGAACCACTCTCCCTCTAGATAAAAGATTGACATATATGATTTTTGGAGTAGAAATACTTCTCACCTAGTAGGGGAATAAGGGGAATAAGGGTAATCATCTTAGACATCCCCTATAACACTTAAATAAGTGAACAATGAACATGGGTGCCAAATACTTAATTGGGGGAAAAGCAAGATGAGCCCATCTACCTAGATTACTCATATTTTAAGGGCCTTACACAAGGTGACATTTCATCACCTCTATATATTCTTGTTCTAGTTACCTCAACCATATAATCATCTCCTTCTATAGCTTTGAAGATCACCCTCTCTTGTATAAAGAATTCAAGGTCTCATTCCTTCCCATAGAGCCCAACCATGGAGGGACCTTTGGTAGAGCTAGATACATAAGATGTGATTAGAGAGAATATTTATCATGACGAGGTATAATTACAAAGATAAAAAAAAATTAACCTCTAAGACTCAAAGGTTAAGGCACTATTACATCAGAAAACATGAGGTGAGCCCACACCCTCTCCAATTTATATCACTCCTATTATTTCCCATGTTTTTATTCCTATAATTAATTCATTTATTCATAATATATTCACCAATCCTAGCCCCCCTCCTCTCTTGGTTCTAAAAATGGAGATTGATCATATTTGACCTATTAATCAACCAACCCTATTAGTACCAAAATTAGAGGGTCCATCCTCTACCCTTATATCCCCGACTTCCATAATTGTTATTCCTCCAATTTCTCCTCCCACATCCACTACTATTATTCCTACTACAATCCCTTCCACTAATAATCTACCCCCCAAAAAAATAAGATAAATTACATAAATAATGTGAATGGAGTAGTATCCACTCTTTAATTGCATGTTGAATATACAGAATTAGGTCTACTAGTTTCCCCTTTTGTCCTTCTCAAGAAACCATTGTGATAACCATTAAAAATGCTAAGAAGAAAAGGAGGCCAGTAGACATAATCCATCCACTACCACAATATGGTTGAGTGGATTGGTCTAAGATCATATTTCCTTCACTCCCTAACCCCATCTTGGAGGAAACATTGAATCAAACATCAGGTAAAATAATGGGTAAGACTATAACTTCAAACATTCAACCCATATACCCAGACCAACTAGTCCTCCCATAGTGGGAAACAAACATGTAGTTAATGGCCTATAAAATACATAATATTATGATTTTCAAATTTACCACTATGAGTAAGGTTTTTGAGAAATCCACAAGGAGTGTAAAAAGGGCGAAGAAGAGGCAACTAGAAAATAAAACTAGTAGAGTAGTCATATTAGAAGAGAATAAATGTTAAATGAAGAGGAAAGATAAGAAACTAGGGCAATCCCCATATATAGAAGAATTCAAATACAATATGGAAACACACAAAGATGTTCTAGTATAAATGCATGATGGGAAACAATGACATGAAGAGAGATGGAATAAAAACTCAATAAAATAAGAGAACAACAACAAATTTTTCATGTTCAAGCACAAATTGAAATGGATGACCAAAGTGTAGCATCTTGATTGTAAAATACCATTGAGGCCATTAGTGAAATGAGGGAGGAATTATCACTCCATATAATAGAGACTATCAAATTATTGATTTTTTTAAAATATATCAGAATAAACTTAAATTAATAATTATTTTTAAAACCATAAAATCCTATGCACATTTAACCTTGATGACACCATTAGAGGCTACCAATACCCTCAACTTGGTGGACATTAGAATAAAAGAGGTAATGAAATGGGTTGAAGTGGATGAGGAAATAATGTAAAATTATTTAGAACATGAGACTCACTCTTTTAAAATTTGGGATGAGATGAAGCTTTTTTAGGCTAAGGATTCAATAGGAATACTCATTGGCAAGTCCAATTTTGATCATCTTTTGTAGCAAGATTTAGATAATTTCAAATAGAAAATCAAGGGAAAGACCATAGAAGATATAGAGGTAAAGCTCAATTTTTATATAAATATGGTCACTAAATTTTAGATCTTTAGATATAACTCCAAGAATATAAAAGCTAAACATGAAAAGGTTTTAGATCAAGTAAATAGGTTAAATAATGCTCTACTTATTACATGGATATAATTAGATATCATTATGAAACTGGGAAAAAATACTATCAATATATAAAAGCAAAGAATAATCCTAGCATAAAAACTCCTATTTTAGTACAAGAATATACTTAAGTTCCTCTAACAACCTCATCAACCATGTTAGCACTTGATTTTCCTTGAGTTAAAGTCCAATTTTGTATGTATACATGCATAGTTTACACATAGTTTACTTACAATTAGAATATGTATGTAAATTTGTTTGAGCTATTATAATAATGCACATGTTACATTGTATTTCACATGTCAAATCAATTTGATATAAATGTAATTAGACACAAACATGAAAAATGTACAATTTTGAGTCTATAGTTAGAAATGAGGTTCTACCTATAATATGTAACTATGAGTGTACATATACTTGGAGGATGAGGCATATCCCCTCTGAGTCTATATATTAATGTAATTTTGCATTCCAAAGGGTTGGAATATTTTATCAATACAATAAGAATTCAATTTTTAATATCATGCAATTGGATTTGTGTTTTCTCCTTCCACTTATGTGATTTTAATTTTTTTGCTTTTCTAGTTGATATAATATAGTAATTTGAAGCATTCAAAAAATATACATAGATACTAATTATTTTAGTCAATACATATTAGATTTAGATGTTTTAAAGCTATTTAAATTTCATATATTTTATAAAAAAATGGTTTAAATTGTGTTTTTGTTCATAGTGTGTATGAATTCTTTATTTTGATATAGTTTTCTAAGTGTGTGCCATAACTACCTTAGACACCTTCTTTGTCCATGTTATAACCTTCCAATTAAGGGTGTGGTATAGATAATATAAATAAATAAATATTTTTTAGATACCATCATATTTTCCACATCATCTTCCCTTAGACTTCATAAATATGTTTACCTATAAGTTTATAATAGTTGTAAATAGTAAGCATTAGTTTTGAGAGCATTTATCTAGTAAGAAACTAACCTAAGAAGTAACACTTTGAGATCACATAACCTTATTTTATGATCTACCCTTCCCTTCATTTGAAGTTTATTTGATTGATATATACCTAATATATATTAGATACCCCTCATCCATCTCATCCACTTAGATCTAATTTCACCACTAGGATTCATTTCACTACAAGGAACCTGGTTAACAACATGCATTCTCTACTTACTATTCCACCCTAAGGTTGTTTAACCTATAACTACAACTCATGCCTTAAACTAGAGTTCACCTCCACTAAGAACCTAAAATTTTAGAGGCTACCTTATTTAAACTTTAGTTAGTACATAAGACCATATCAACAAATGGCTATGAGAAGCAATATAAAATTTGAAGTATGATAACAACCTAAATAATGATGGTGGTCTATAACTAAACCAATACTAGGATACATTAATTAATTTAATTAATAATGATAACTTGAATATAATCATTTCTTTTATTTTCTCCTCAATTCTCTAGTTTTTTGTGTCACCTTAGTTTCGAGGATGTTTTAGGTCCTATCCCTTCTTATTTTCTTTTTCATCTACTTCACACTCTTGTATTTACTATTATCAAAATTAATAAATACCTTATTTTTCAATTAAATTCTAATTTCTCATCAAAAATTTATTTAAACATTATACTTCATTATAATCACATAATTTTAGTGATGATATTTGAAATGAGTCCTCCCATTCCACTTCCTACTAATGGTAAAAGTTCTCCTGATTTTGAAGTTTCTTAACAAAAGGTTATGTATAAAATCATTGATAATTACTTTCACTCTTTTGGTAGAAGCTATTTTATGTCTAGTAATGTTGGGCATAAGGTCATCATTTCATGAAATACCAATGCTACTTCCCCTCATGCTTAAGGCAAAACCCCTCCTGTGTCTAGTGATTCTAGGTAGAAGGCCATCATTGCATAGATGAATGACATTGATCCCCTCAATTCCCATGTAAAAGATCTATTGTGTCTATAATTTATGGGAAAAAGGTTGCAATTTCATGAAATACTAATTTTTCTTCCCTCCTACTCATGGTAGAAGTTCCCCTATGTCTAACAACTCTAAATTAAAGGTCATCACTATACAAAAGATAGATGTTACTTCTCACGCTCATGGAAAAATATTTATTATGTATAGAATTTATGGGTAGAAAGTCATAATTGCATGAAGGATAGATGCTTCTTCCCCTCCTACTCATGACATAAGCTTCCCTATGTTTGAAAACTTAGGGTAGAAGGCTACAACTATCCAAAAGACTAAATCAATGTGGAAAATGGATGTTGTCCAGATGATAGACCCTATGTAAAATATTGTGGTAGAAGGTACAAAGCACAAAGTCAACTCAACTACAATCTAACCAACTAATGGTAGAACCCCTATTTCTAATAGATCCCTAAACATCATGAAACTAGAAGTTATAATAAACCCTAGAAAGCATTTATCTTTTGTTGAAGAAGCATCTCATTAGATAAATCCAAAACTAGATCCCATGCCTCTCAAACATGCATCTTCTGACCCTATTATGACCTTTGATGAGGAGGATATCAAACAAGTGATTATATTAGAATAAACCTTCTCAACCAAATTTATCATCAATAGATTCATGGATTACTGGCTAAAACTTCAAGAGCTCCATGCTTAGATATTGAATCATTGACAACACCTCCTAATAGGTACTCTTGATATTTATCCTTGTGTAAAAAATTTCTTTATTATTATCTTCTATAGTATTAAAGACAAGGAATAGATTCAATATAATTTATATTGCTTGAACCACCACCCCCTGGTCATCAAACTATGGTCCCCTACCTTTAACCCCCTCATAGAACCACTCAATTTTAAACCCATTTTGGTTTGCCTACCTCACCTTCCTCTTTAGTTTTGGAATGAATCTAGTCTAAAGGATATTGCTAATTCACTAGGTGAATA
>JARHVA010003037.1:1487500-1647500 GCA_037957365.1 Torreya grandis | reverse complement strand
AAAGTAATAACATCAAAATTATGGGAGTGTTCCAATACCAAAAAATATGATGAGTATAATGTTTGTTAAATTGTTGATATTGAATAAATAGTGTGAAAAATAAGATTTACCCCATTATGTAGTGATAATATAGATTTTTCATAATTTATTTGGGATGGATACTTCTGATTGAACTCCTAATGATTATGGAAGGTCAAATATATATCCAGCAACTGCAAAGCCCATAACAAGTGAAGATAATGGTTTTAACTCAGTGGATAGAATTCCTCCCACACTTCATCAATAATTTATGGATGATACTATTTCCCTTGATATAACATCAATCAAAGAAGACAAATAACTCAAGTAAATCCTTCAAGAATATGAGGAATTGTCAATGGAGAAAATCAACTTTGATATAAGTACTCTCTTCTTCATTAATACTCTACTATTCAGACAAACAAGAATTGTAATAATCTGAGATGATCTATCAAACCCCTAACCTCAACCTATTTCTAAATGACTCTCTTCATAGGAAAGATGCCTATTCACTTATGGAATCCTCTGATATAATGTTTCAAGAAAAATCTTATTGGTTAGAAGGGATATTTTTAATCTCAAAATGGAAAGCTCATGCTCCTATAAAGTGTTCGACAAAGTCTCCCATTCTAAATTATGTCCCCATTTAAAATGATTTAAATCCTAATTCAAAATACTAACTAAATTTGAAAATTCTTACTTTGGATAGGCTCTAAAACTACGTAACACTTCCCTCTAGTCACATGGGACTGAGTCACTCTTCCAAATAAATTAGGTGGGCTAGGAATTAGAAGACTAAATATTATGAATAAGGCTATCTGAGAAAACATGGTCTAGAGATTCATAAATGAAATGAGTATCTAGACAACTATACTTAGAGCAAAATATATGAAGCATACATTGGCTATCTCTTTGCTTAATGATCATCTAAAAATTGCTCATCAAAGGTAAGGATATCAACAAATAAGGTAACATATGGAATTTAGGTAATGGAATTAATATAAGGTTTTTAGAGGACCCTTTCATTCTTTATCATCCATTATCTGATCTTCATTCCTCGTACCTAATTAGAGATCAAATACAATAATATTTTGGCACCATGGTGTCTAAATATACCCAGCCTCAAAATAACAAAAGAACCTGGAAACATCTAAAAATTTCCAATGTTAATTATGATCATACAACTATCATTTTATATCTTAGCATTATCATTCAAAGTTTTCATATCCCTAATCTCTTCAAATAGGATGTCATATCCTAGACTATAACTCATAGTGGAGAATATAAAGTGAAGCTAAGATATAACAAAATTATCCCTCCTAATCAAGAGATTTTCAAATGGTCCAAAATATGGGATAAAGACTTGATTCCAAAAGTTAATATATTTCTTTGGATCTATATTCAAAATAAGATCCCAAATTTAGATAATTTAGTTAAATGCAGTCTCACATTAGTCAACCATTGTGTATTCTATGAGTCAGATTGTAAAATGATCACATCTCCTCCTCCAATGTTCCTTTGTTCATAAGATATGGGGTATTCTCCTTCATAAATTTGAAATACATTAGATCCATCATGCATCTCTAAGTGACTCCTAGGTTGCATGGGACTCAATTTAATCCACTAACCTTCACAAGAAAATATGGATCTTCTCTTTTCGTTTCTTAATTTTGGAAGTGTAAAAAGAAATAAACAATAGGATCTTCAGGGACTCCACTAGAACTTTCAATATGGTTGTTAATAAAGTGTTCAATTCTATTATTTAAAACTTTAAAATATCAAAAAAAGATAAGGATCAACTATTATCTAATCAAGAGGAAAGTATATATAAAATTGGATTCCATCTCTATCATCCACTACTACATACGACCCTAGAATGGAAATTAGGAGCAAAATAAAATGGATCACCCCAAATGAAAGATGGATCAAATTTAATTTTGACGATCCATACAAAGGAAACCCAATAATTATTGGTGGTGGTGGAGTGAAAATATATTACGTGGGTTATTTGATATTTTAATTTGAAGGAAGAATGGTTCACCAAACTAACCATAAGGTTGAATCTCTAGCAATACTATAGGGTATCCAAGTGGCCAAGGACATAAGAGTCAACAAGCTACTAGCTGAGGGTGACTCACTTAAAACAATCAATTTCCTCAACAATCTCAATAAATCATCATGTATAATTGACTATATCATCAAATAAATCTTGGATATAAGCAAGGACTTCCAAGAGGTGAAATTTCAACACACTTACTGTGAAGGCAATCACTTAGCTGATATTTTTACTAATAGAGGGGTGATGATGAATGCATTAAAAATTTATAAAAAGGAATAGACCTTTCCTCATGATTTGATTTAAATTATTACTAGGGATAGAGTGAATATGTCACAATAATGATTATGAACTTCATAACACTTCGTAAAATACCAATGTTAATAAAAATCATAATACTAGTTTCATTGTCTCCTTGGCATTTGAGACCTAGGGTGAATTTGAGAAACATCAAATGTACAAAAGGAAACTAGTTATTATATTTTGTGAGACAAGGTGAATTTAAGAAACATCAAATGCAAAAAATGAAACTAGTTTCTATCTTTCTCAACTATACCTCTCATTTCCTCCATAAAAATAATCTCCACATACTCCACATTCAATACACCATGGGAAGATATCTTAATAGAATTGAACCCATGACAACTAATAATCTCAAAACTGATAAAGAAGTTTGAGAAATATAAACATTTAGTGGGATGAGAAACTTCATCAATAATATATGCAGGTATGATTAACATCTATTGATAAAATTTATAGAATAATGAAAAAGTTGTGTGGTTACTATAAATAATGTCTCTATTGATATCATTGAAGGTCTAGCAACTTAAGTTATATGTTTTAAAATCAAAGATGTCAAATTCACCAAGTTTAAAAGAGATTATAAAGAAGAGAGGGACAAACTCCTGAAGGAAAGTGAGTATATTCCCAAATGCATTAGTGGATTCTTGTAGAAGGGCATCCTAAAACCCTTTGATAGAGTTGTTAAGAAAATAATGAGGCACATGACTTTATATGGAAAGTACACTTTAGTCCATCACTTCCATTTACCTATTATAAATCATTTTCACCATATCATTCCACTCATTCTACCTTTTTTATACTTCATTCTCTAGAATTTTTTATTTTTGAAGTAAAAATGGGTAATAAAAAGTATCCCCTCCATCAAGCTATGATTTCATTAATCCATAAATTATTTCAACCCTCTAAACCTACCCCTATATTTCCAAAATTGGAAAAGCCAAAACCAAAGGTAAATATTTGCCCCAAAATCCTAGGAATATCCACCAAAACTTTAGCTTCTACCAAGAAATATAAAAATCCCATTGAAATTAATAGTGATCATAATAATCAGGATTATCTCCTAGTAAGATCAAAAAAAATGAAAGAAGGCCACAGACCTTGTGTATGTTCCCTCCACCCCTGATAAAAGGATAAAATATGTCAAAAATGCTACTATTCCCTCCCTTACTCCTTCCCTACCTAATCCCAATTGAATATTTTCCCCCACCCTCTCCCCTACTCCCATCACCCCTACTCACACTCCCCTCAACACCTCCCATGACCCTGATGAAAATAATAAAGTGGAGGATATTAAAAAAATTGAAAATGCTCAAATAAATTCTCCCTTCTACTATTATTCATGAGACTACTTCTGATTGACCCTATCCTACTCCCAGTCCATCATAATCCAATTACCTGCTAGATTCAAGAGCTAATGGAGGAGAAAAAATATCAATCAAGACTAAGAAAAATTGAGGATGAGGTGGATTTCCATAAATAAATCCTTGGTTGGTTCTTGAAGTATTAAAATAATTTAAGGACTAAATCAACAAACTCAGCCTCAATGATGACATCTACTGCATTAAATATGACCTCCTTGAAATCAACTCAAAATTCCTTAAACTCAAGGAAAGATTATATAATATATAAAATCAAAATGAATCTAAAAATTAAAATTTTAGTATGCTCATTAAATATAGTAGACTCACTATTATGAAGAGCCTTCAAAGCATGGAGACCTTAAACTCTCTCACTAAAGGAAAAGATGATAATGTTGAGCCCTATAGAAAGGACAAAAAGATGAAGGGTATTGATGATGAAAATATTAAGCTACATCCTAAGAAGAATAAAAATATCCCTCTAGAGAATCTTACTTAGAACTGGTCTAAGGCATATGAAGAATAGATGGGACCTAGAATCTAATTTGATACTTTTTTGCTACTTCTCATCTATTTTTCAAATAGCTGTTAAATATTACTTTGTCTCTTTTGGCACATGTATTGTAATATCCGGTCTCTAGACTTCAATTTATCTTTTTTTTAAAGGGTAGGGTCCCTCATTAAAACCCTCTTTTACTAATATTAAAAACAAGTGAAGATAATGGAAAAAACTAATGATCAATTTTTGTGTTGAAGATATTAAGGGTAAAAATTGCTAATCTTATTTATACATCACTAAAAAAATGGATTCGGGCTAAAATGTGAACAATAATGGTAATGGATTAGGTAAAGGGTAAAAATTCATAATATAACACATTATTATAGTTTCTCACTTTCTCAACCATAGAATTATATAAAATGGTGAATCTAAAAATAATCAAGCAAGTACACAAATCCATTATTTACATTTAGACGTGGAACATTGGATTTTTGGTGCCAATAATAATGGAAATGTTTATAACAATCCAATCAATTCCATTCATGATTAATTTATAATGTATACAATAATTTATTCTCAATAAATGTCTAATGTAATGAATATTTATAATCATGTGTATTTTATTATGAAGATGCTAGTTCAAGTAAACTTAAACACTTTATCCTAATTTTTTTTTTTTTTTGATGTCAAAGATTATAACACCATTCCTTGACATTTTTTTTTCTATTGATGAATCCATATTAGAGTGTTTTATAAATATTATACAATATCTTGCATCGTATCATAATAATATATTTTCCTTAAATTCAAATGACTATGAATCCATATTAGAGTATTTTATAATTTTGATACAATCTCCTCCATTATATCATAATAATATATTTTCCTTGAATTCAAATGACCATGGTGGCTTAATGAAGGATAACATATAAATAATGATGAATATGTAAACATAAATTATTAAAATGAATTTTCTACCACAGCTTACAAGTTATGATACATAGGATATGTCTATATTGTAAAATAGATATATAATAAATGTAAATATTGGAACTAATTTTAGACTTAATACATTGAAAATTGCTACTTTTTTTGTATGCTGAAGAATAAATAAAATATATTGATTTATTAATAAAATATCAAGATATTGTCTATTAAACATATGTTGATATTCCTACTATATCCACCTCTATTACTATGCACAACCTTTTATAAATCTCTATGTCAATATTCTAAATCAAAAAAATGCATCTTAAATCAGTGCTATTAATAAAATTAGAAATTCAAAGTTTTCTTGATGCAACATTTTTATTATAATAATTGAATAACCTAATCTTATTTACAATATTTTACCCATTTAGAAACCAACTAGGGGCATTAGAGTGTGAAAATAATTTTGAGATATGAATAAGGCATGTCATAAAGATGATTTTACACAACCTAGTATTGATATGATATTCAATTCTACTAGTGGACTTGAGATTATTTTAATTAAGGATGTATTTTGTTTATGTAATCAAATTATAATTAACTTAAATTAATTTAATAAAATCACCTTTACCATCAATTGGGGTATGATTTTCTGTGTGGTAGTTCTTTTTGGACTAAAAAAATTAGATGCTACTTATCAAAGTGTTATGACTTACATATTTATTTATCATATGCAAGACATTATAAAAGATTATGTATATGATATATTCGGAAAATATAAGAAAACATAAAATCATGTGCATGGATTTATTATTTACCTTGACAGGAAAAGGAAAACTATTGTGCATTTGAATCCTAATAAGTGTGTTCTTTGTGTGACTTCTGTTAAATTTTTATATTTCATTATTTCTAAGATAGGGATAAAAGTAGATCCAAAAAAAGTGGAAGTTATTTTTTAAATACATCCTCCTAAAAATATTAAACATATAAGAATTTTTTGAAGGAAAAAATAAATCTATTACAATATTTATGGCTCAACTTACTAATTAAACTCAAAATTTTTCTATATTTATTAAAAATGATGACATGTTTAATAAATGGGACAAGCAATTTCAAGAATAATTTAATGAAATCAAACTCTATATTCTGGATCCTCATGTTAAGATACCACTTATTCCAAATAAAATATTGTTATTTTTTTATTTCTACTACAGAACATGATTTAGTAAATTTATTGACACAAAATGATGATGGTAATAAGGAAAGATAAATTTATTCTATTGTAGAAATTTTGTTTAATATAAAAATAATTACAATGCAATGGAAAAATTATATCTAAATATGTTATTTGAAACTCAAAAAAGTACATGGTATATTTATCAATAATGAAAAATGTGTAGTTTATAAAGTTAACACTTTGAGTAAATGCTTTGAAAAAAAATTATCTGGTAGGATAGATAAATGGATCATGGTGTTCATAGAGTTTGATCTTGATTTTATTTCAAAACATTAATATAAATGACAAGTTACCATAGATTAATTAGGTAAAAATCTAATATTTATCACATGCATACCGATTGAAATAAAACATGGACTATGAAATTTTATGGATATAAGTATTCCTCAAGTGCAATAGTTGGAAATTTTACTATCAATCCTTGAAGGGAAACTATGTGAATAACATATAGATTAGATTTTTTACATACTAACAACATTGTATAATGTGTGGTACTTGTTTTTTGAATTCATGTAAAATTTTAATTAAAGTAAAATATATTAAAATGTAGGGGAACTATTAATTTGTGGTTAATCAAGTAACATGTAATTCTTATAAACTAAAGAATAAAAGTGCATTCATTAGATTTTTTTTTTTAATTATATTTCTCAGTTTGATGAATTTTAAATAGATAATATTTATAAAAAGAGTAATATATATGTTGGTGTTATGTCTAATGTTATTTATTTATTTATTATTAATATACACCATAATCAAGTAATTTTGTTTATTATTAAAATATATAATTTTATATGTATATATATATATATATATATATATATAATGTGTGGTACTTGTTTTGTGAATTCATGTAAAATTTTAATTAAATTAAAATATATTAAAATGTATGGGAATTATTAACTTGTGGTTAATCAAGTAACATGTAATTATTATAACTAAAGAATAAAAGTGCATTCATTAGATAATAAATTTTTTAAATTGTATTTCTCAGTTTGATGAATTTGAAATAGATAATATTTATAAAAAGAGTAATATATATTTTGGTGTTATGTCTAATGTTATTTATTTAGTTATTATTAATATACATGATAATCGAGTAATTTTATATTTATATATATATATATATATATATATATATATATATATATATATAGTAAAATCATTTACAAATATGTGCATCAATGATGCAGAAAGAGTTATAAAGTTCTCAAAAAAATAACTAGTTATGGGGGCATCCCCCCAGCATATCAAAGCATATTAATTGACAATACAATATAAAAATAACCCCATGGAGGTGGCTTGACAAGCATTAAAGACAAAGAAAACACAGAATAGAAAACCATCCAAGCTTCATCACCCTTTGGCACAATAGTCTTAAGCATCAGACACCCTCTAGATAGAAGTGCATTCCATTTCATAATCCTCGTGTCATACCATGTTAATAGGTCCCTTTGCAAAGCTCTTTTTCACTTTAGGTCCCATATGAATCTTTCCTACTGCCAATTGTGGGGGTATCTATCAACTTTATTCAACAATGATTTCATGTTGTTTTTTTGACATAATCTATGACTTCATCCACCTTTGTATAACCTCCCCTTTCTATATGATTTTATAATTTCTCTATGAATAACTTCATATTGTCTTCAATCAGTTTATAGACAGCCTTCTACTCATCTTCATCCTGAATAATGGGGATAGAGCTCAAGTGAGAGGAAGTTATCAAATCAATCTTGTAAAAGTAACTCAAGTTAATATTTAAGTCAAGAGGGGCTAAAGAGTCTTAAGATTATTTAATAATGAAACTATCAAGTCTATCCTTATGAACATTTTTACCATATCTTCATTTGCCATAAGCTAATTATTCACCCCATTTTTATCTATGTCTAAAGAGTTTACCCAATATCACATAGGGTTATTAGCTTGGTTGAATTATGAGTTTTTTTATACAATCCCACTCATGCTTATTTATTTTCACTTTAGCATTTAACTCATGATAGACCACCCAATCTGAGTGTAAGCTTAGCTTGGGTTATCTATTAGAGTCAATCAAGTAGTTAGAAGTGATTTTGAGCATTCTAGTTCTTAGAAACTACTCTAGCTATTCTTACAACACTTTTAGTTGAAATAATATCTAAAAATAAACAATACAAAGGATGAAATATATAGATAATTTAGTAATCACCCTATCCTTGTGCTGAAATACCTCTAAGTTCTTTTACTTCTAAAAAAACCACAAATTCTCAGTTCAAAAAATTAGCCAAAATTAATGAAAGAAAGGATGAACATTAAAATTATCATATATGTATCCAAAATCAATATTTAACCAACCAAATTCATATTCAAATACCACACTCCATCACTTAAGACAATTTTTCCATAGGTTATATGCATAAGGACATAAGAAGAAGACATGTTTAATAGTTTCAATCTCACTACAAAAGGAACAAAAAGGTTGGGCATAGCCACTTTTAATCAAAATAGACCCAACAACCAACATATTAAACATCAATAACCACCAAAAAAAATATTTTTTGTTCAAGATAAGAGGCCCAAATAACATTAAATCTAAAAGACCAAGCACATAGAGGATCATAGATAGACCAAATCTAGTTAAGAAGGGGACCTTGGAAAAATATAGATTGATGTATAAAATTTGAGTGGAAAATTCAAATAGAGTGGGTCACTTTATCCACTTAACACTATCCCAAAACTTTCCCTCCTCATCTATGAAGGTAACATTATTATTCCCCTACAATGCTTTTTAAAGAAGAGTAAAGGTTTTATGCTAGGTAGTAGGAAATTAAAATCTGACTCTAATTTATAACCAAGATGCCCAACCATAATGTGAATAAATATTCTTGAAATCCCTCAACCCTTTAGTGAACCATTCAAAGGTAGAACAACCTCTGATGAGAGCAAGGAGCCTTTTGTTGACAAACAAGTTCCGTCTTATAGATCTATAACCCTGATATCATGTCTCAAACCTATTAAAAATGTGCTTTGCTATGATGAAAGGTTTAACTATGTCCCAAGATAACAAAATGGATGTAAAAATAGGTTAACTACCCACTTTGATATAAAAAATACCAATGAGTAGATATGTAATATTTAGTCATTTCCAAAATGGTTTCCCTTTAAGAAAACCCTTCAAAATGTTATTCTTGACCAATATTTTCTAGGTTTTATCCCATTTGAATTATTTGATTATCCATTTCACAACTAGGGTTATACCCTTAGATCCTAAGATATTTTAGAACCAGGCCCCTAATATTTTTTGGCTTTGAGTAAAATTGTGAAGTGATTGCATGTCTTTTCTTCCCTCCTTGCCCATCCGACCACAAGAAATATCTTTTAATTTTGTAGATTATATTAAACTGAGAGTTTTTGAATATGAAAGAAGATGCATATTAAATAATATACAAGGAGAAAACCTTTTGATATACATGAATATTTATAGGTAAGGAAAGTAAGTGTCCCTATCATATTGAAATTTTCTTATTGATTTTGTGAAAAATCCACTCCCACATGAGCTTAAATGAAGGGATAAGTGCAAAGTGAATACCCAGATATATGAAAATTTCATTTGAACCTCTCCATGTCCACCCAAAATTTGAGATCCAATCAAGAGGGATATTCTTCCATCCCAACATATATGATTATGCATGACCACCTTAGACCTAAAAACAGAACAATACATATCCAGTGTTGAAAAAACCTAAGTCAAGTTATTTTTCTCCAATTTAACAGATAGAGTAGTGTCATCAGATTATAAGACATAAATTAAGAATTCATCATTTGGAAATGAAATTCCTCTGACTGGAGATCTAATATTAGAGAATCTAAGAAGGCAGTTCAAGGCTTCAGTAGCTATTACAAAAAGAGATGGGGAAAGAGGACATCATTATCTGATGGAGCATTGAATATCTAGGGATTCAATCAATTTCCTATTCACTTAAATGACAACTAAAGCATATTTAAATATGACACTAATCTTTCTATAAAACTTATCCTAAAATCTAAAGGATCTTAGAACTCTCTCAATGAAGAGTCATTCAATTCTATCATATGCTTTATCAAATTCAAGTAGAGTCATGCCTACATCTTGATTAGAATCTTAGGCATAGTACATCCATTCCCATCTCATAATCAAATTATCTAAAATATATCTACCTTTAATAAAGCTAGTTTAAGTCTAAAAAACAATAGAGGGTATTAGAGAGGAGAGTCCCTTTACCAAAATATTTGCCAAAATCTTGTAATAGAAATTAAGGAGGGTAATTAGTCTCTAATTTTTAACTGAAGAGAGGTCACCATCTTTGGGGATGAGTTTAATTACTCTTATATTGATGTTTTAGCCTAGGGTACCATCATTAATCAATTGTTTATATACCTCAAGACAATTCTTAGCCATCCACTGCTTATTAGATTTTTAAAATTCAACTGGGAAACCATCCATTCTATGCACTTTATAATTATTGAGTACATATATGGTTGTTTTTATTTCATCCAAAATTATATATTCATCAAGGGAGATTTCTTGCAAGTGTGACACCTTTTTTTGGAATGCAAGCATCATAAATCTCCCTATTTTGCTCACTGAGAGCATTAGAGCCATAAAAAAGAAACAAACTAGATTAGAACTCATAGAATGCTTCTTTTATACTATAAGGGTTCTACAAAATTTGGATTTTAACCTTTATGCAATTTATTTTTCTTCTTTGATGCTTGAATTTCAAAAATTGAAATAAAAATTTAGATCCTCTATCACATGTTTAAGCCAAGTTAGTCTAAAGTGAATCTACACCCATAGCTAGGTAATTTTGGGAATACTTGAGTTTATGTTTTAAGATATTAAGCTCATCAAGTAGTTTACCATTAGTAAGGTTATGTTGGAGAGAGAATTCATCATGTATTAATTTTTCTTGAGTTACCCTGGTAGTATTTTTGTGCATTTTAGCCTTTATCATCCCATAGGTTCTATCAAAAAATTTGGAGACTTCCATGCAAGAATTCCACTAATAAATTCTAGACACAGAACTTTAGGAAAATTTCCCAATATTCCAAGAAGATTGAAGACCATACATATATACTTGGTTAGAAAGGTGGGATACATTGAACTTATAAAGTCCTTTAAAATATGAGGCAACTTTATTCTCCTCAATGTTCAAATAAAAGGCCATTTCAATGGGGTGGTGATTATAAATTGTTTAAGGTAAATAATCACCACATTAGCATCCCTACTAGGGATCACAGAAAGTGAGTCCCCATTCAAGTAGAAGTTATCAAATTTAGAGTATTGTATTTTATTATTTCTCTCATTATTACACAAGGTAAACCAAATTAATCTACATTGATTTATACCTTTTTCAAGTGGGTCTAAAATTATGTCCATTCTCTTAATTTTAAACAAAATAAAAGTTTATTACCTTTCTAGGCCTGATGATCACCCCCAATTTTGTCTTTTTTTCCTTCCAAAACGTTAAAATCTCATCCAAAGATATAAGGGACCTTCTTAAAATTAGTAGGAAGCCAATTCCATAGATCAAGTCTATCTCCATAGTCATTTGGAGTGTAAATGTTACACAATCCAAAACACTAGTTTTGGATTTCTAGCAGGACCTAAATAACTCTATTATAGGGGGAGACCTATGGTCAATAATACATTCCTTTATGTCAAGGTTAAACAAGATATAAGCCCCTAATTTTCCTATTTGATGATTAGTATAAAACTAAGGTGAATTTGGCCAAATGAAATTAAGGACTAAGGATAACTAGGAACCCATAACCTTAACTTCTTGAAAACATAAAAAGTCCAACTTATCTCTTGAGTACCTAAACTATCTCAAAATGGGTTTTTTATCAAGGGATTCAAATCCCATAACAATCTAACTGAAAATATACATAAATCAAAAGAGTATGGGGTTTAATTATATTGACCATGGGGATTACCCCCATTGTTATACAGTATTTTAAAGAAATTTAGAACTTTGTTTTCCTTACCCTTATTCTTGAATGTAGGGTCATGGCCATCAATAGGTGTTTCTTTTGATTTTTTTCTTTTATTTAACTAAAAATTGATCCATCAATGTGGATCCTGACTCTATTTTTAGTCCATTTTCACCCCTTTTAGACATCCATTTTTTAGCTACATTTGGGTCCTCGAGGGATAGGGGAGCACTCACTGATACATCCATCTCAAACCTAAACCTATATGGTCCTTTCTCTAGATAAATGACCATAGGGGACGAATCACTTCCATTTTTACTAAGATTGGCTAAGGATAGGTTGTCAGGGTTTGAATTATGACTAGTAAGGGTTTTAGCTAACAAAACTACATATTCCTCAGAGGGAGAGATAGATAGGGTTCTCTGTTTAATAAAATCATCATCCAAGTTATCTAAAAGATAACTAATCATGGCTAGTACAAAATTCAAACTATCAATAAAAAGTGGTGGGGAGCTAGGTAACTAAGGAGTGAATTGAGAATCAAATTTTCCTAGTTCATTCATAGCCTATAAATCACTTTCCCCCAAATACTACTTAAGGGGTACTATCTTTTAGTGGTTCACTATTGTACATAGGGTTTTCAAATACCTACAAATCATCCAACATAGAATAATTTTTCTAGGCATCTTTTTCTCTTTATTTTCTATCAAGATTTTATTTATTAACTAACATAAGACAATTTTTCTTGAGGTTCCCATATTATTTACAAAATAAATAGGCATTAAAGCCACCCAACTTTTTGAAATCATAGGTATGGGAAATTCATTTAGTTTTGAAGTTAAGGGATTCCAAAAAGAAATCTAGGGGTTCTAAGGAGATCAAAACCCTAAATTTCATATGGGCTAGTGAACTCCTAGTGTCCTCAATTATTAGAACTTCCCTAAGGGGTTTCAACACTTGTGGTAAAAATTTCCATAGTTGGATAAGCACACGGTCAATATCTACCCATTTTGGAGTAGTTTTAAAAACAAGGTCATTGCAATCAATGTTTAGGATCTAAGGGAATGCCTTAAATATAGATTGACCAATATTATGCAATGTTTTATTAATATCTCTTCACTACATATTATAATTTTTTAAAAAAATCATAAAAATACCTTTCTATATCATTCAATAGAATCTAATTTACAAACCCAATTTATTAACTTAAATACAATTGATCCAATTATCAAATAAGTTTCTATATGGGAGATAATTATTATTTAAATAAATTAAAAAATTCAACATTTTAACTTTATTTCTTCCTATTGAAGATAATTTTACATAGAAGCATTTGGAAAAATAATCAAGGACTTAATAGGGCTAGGACATTTACTCATTTGACCTTCATCTCATTCTTACTCCCCATGTTCCTCATAGTTTTCCATAAATTTTGATCCTTATGAATGCTTCGATGCTATCCTATCATATAACTTTGTTGAATAGTTTTTTTGGTGGACTAGATGCTTCTGCTTCAGCCTAAGATGGGAAATATAAACCATCCTTATGATTTCATACCTTATCAATCCCTAGAGAACGAACTGGATTATTAAATCCACCATTTTCACCCTTCTCTACACGTTTGAGGCCATCAATTATAATGGTTTCCATATACAACTACAATTAATTCATGGATTTTGAAATTTTCAAAAGTCTAGGGGATGATGGTTTGGGTAGGGGATACACGTGCAGGTATGAACAACACACCAAAATCCACCAAGCAAACTTAAATGAAAACAAAGACCCACAATAAAAGAGCATAAAAACAATAAATAAATATTAACACATGCAAAAGAGATGGTTTAATTAATTAACCACCATGGGAACCAAGGATAGAAGATCATGAAGCAAAAAATAAGAAAAGGTCAAAAAGGTAATTAGCCTAGAGAAAGATTGAATAATCATTAATGGAGGATGACTCTTCATCTCCCCATCACAGGGTTCTAAGCTTCTCCCTCCAAGGTTTTTCTTATTAATAAATTATAAAAACTATTACTTAGATATAAAATATGAAATATCTTTATGTATTTGTAGGATAAAATGGAACAAAATTTATAGAATGGTATGCAAATATATTCAATTATTTATCTAAAAACATAATCCTTCTGTAATCAAATATTTTATTCTTAGAGATCTATTATTTAATTTTTTATGGGTTCAAATTTGTCAAATATATTAGATATGAGGAAACTATAATTTATTAAAATGGGTCCATTATAATAAGTGTGGAGGAAATTTATTGGAAAATACATGTCATTTAAACACCCAATATTAGTCAAGGGGTAGTTATAATTTTCAAATTTCATCATTTTATGGTACATATGTGTTTGTATATTATTAGTTCATATTAGGCTCTTATTGGTGCATAATTTTTTGTTTTGAACATGTTTTTTCCTTTCTCTTATCTTCCCCATGATTCATAATTTTTTGGGATTATGTTCCTATAAATATATTAGTGTGGTTCTTGTATACTAGAATCTTACTACTATAGTTCTATTCTACCAGAATCCTCCCACTATGGTTCTAGTCTACTAGAATTCTATAACTATGTTTTTGGTTTCCATTTGTATGGTTATATTTATCCTTATTTTATGTCTTTCATACCTTGTATTCCTTTTTTCTCATCCTTTACCAGCCATTATCTATCATATTGGGTGCCAATAGGGTCTTATTTTGAATTTGATAAGTCTATAAACATGTAATTACATTTGTTCACATAGGACATACAAGAAAGGATATATGAATGTGAATAACACTAGTGGTAAGTGTATTTAAAGCAACATTAAAAAATTCATTGAAATATCATAATTTGATTGTTTAGAGTAGAATTTTATTATAGCTTGATACCTTCATTTTCATTTCAACTTGTTTATGCTAGAATGAAAAGACATACATATTAAGAATTACATCGTCAAATTTATTTCTACATAAAATCAAATGATATCTTCCAAATTATTTTTATAGTAATGCCTTATAATAATGGAGGGACAACACATGCCCATCATTAACTCCCTTGATTTTAATAGTATTTAAGGATCTATTAGGGTTGTAGAGTATGATAATAGATTTCAATAGATTTGTTTGGAATTATAGAAAATTAGGGTTTCTCAAAACTCAAGAGAAAAGGAAAATGTTCCTCAAATATATTTTATAGTTTCTAAAAAAATTCAAAAACATACTAGTATAATTTGATTATGCACGTAACATAGTGATATGATTTTGGCATTCTAGAAATTATCTTTGTTTGCTCTGAATTTTTGTATGTTTTGTTCACCTAGTTGTGTAAACTTGAATTATTGTATCTATTTCTATAGAATATCTCCATATTTTCACAATTTTAGGTATTATTATATAACCCACTCTTTGGATTTTTTAATTATTTTATAATATTCCTTTATATAATTAGTTCATATTCTTTTTTTTTTTATTAAACCTAATTATATTTAAATACAAATTAATGTGGGTATATGCATTATATATTGATATAAAACCACTTTCACATATATAGGTTTATTTAACACATTATTTATTACACCCTTTATGGTAATATATTTTCTCTAGTGTATTATATTTAATTTATCCTAGGTATTTATTGATATGGTTTTTACACACACCATAGACAATGAGGTAGCCTCTAACATCTTAGGATCTCAATGGAGATGAACTCCTATCCAGGGCATGAGTTACAAGTATATGGTATTTATAACCTATTGATGGAATAGTTGGTAGAGTATGTAAGTTTTTAACAAGGTTTTTTGGATGGAGATGTGGTTTCTTAAAAATAAGTGAGAATCTATATGAGCTGGATGGATGTCTAGTTGTTAATCTATGATGGTTTGTTATTAAAACAAACTTAAAAAAGGAGGGAAAGGTTAGGAAAAAAATAAAAATTTGTCATCTTAAGAAATCACTTATTTGGTTGGTTCCTAAGTGGAGAAGTTTCATTCATAAAACCTATGTGTATTGTTTGCAACTATTTCACACACACAATCAAACACAGCTAGAAGTGTATGGAAATATTTATATAAGGAGATCATGAGCCTCAATCAAATATTTCTCTATTTAAGGTAAAGGTTTCACACTCTTATTTAGGAAATTATGGCTAAGGTTGGGTGAGGCATCTAAGATAGTTATTACACAAAAAAAACTATATCAAATAAATCACTCATACACACTCAAAATTATGAGTAAATCAACTTTAGTGTCCAATCCAATGTATTTTACTAATCATTTGATAGATATTACACATCTAAGATTGATAATTTAATCAAGATAATTTAGAACCCTTTCAAAACTTTTACACACTAATGATTATTCAAACACACAACCAAATAAATAATCATCTAATTACACTAATAGTGGAAAGAAAACATGAAAACACATGAGAAGATAATCTACATTTCTTAGCTCCTGAATATTCAAAATTATCTAGCCCTCTGATGATGGTGTCTTATGGACTAATTTTTGTTAAATAAGTTGGGGGAAGGGGTCACCTCATCCACCAAATTCATGCAAATTCATTTACATGTGATAGTTAGAACATGAGATCTAATTATGGTCAAAATTGTATAAGTGTTTAATTACAATTATCAATTAGTCATAAGTTATCCTTTACAAAACTATGAAACATGTGCATGTGTAAAAAATATAAATGAAAATTTAAAATTATATCTTGAACTATAAGAAAATAAAAATATAGATACACCATTACAAAATTATCCATGCAAAATTTTAGCCTTTCAAGGCTCCATCATTTGTATAGTTGTATGCACTTTGGTGGGTGTTGTGGTTGAGGTAAAAGAAATTGAAACTGTAGATGTCAATGTGGAACTAGAAGTAACATCTTGAGGCTAATTCAATATCCTATTAACACTTGCCTATGGCATCATGATGCTATCATATGATGTATAAATTCAAAATAGGTGTTCAGTTGACCTATTTACTTAATCAAGGATTTTTTCATGCTCATATTTAGTTGTCTAGAAGTTATTATTAAAAATATCCACCTTGGTGACCTTCTTAGTATCACTCAATTTAGATTTCTCTATTTGTATGATAACAAAGTTAAGGGCATTAGATGCCACAAGTGGTGTCATAAGTTCTAGATGGATGTAAGCCTTAATGCCTATATATTCATCTATCATTTTCAACTTATTACCATCATTCCTTAATGAATTAAATAACTCATTTTTTTTATTTACATCTAGGGTTAATTTATCCCTCATAAAAATAATGATTCTAATGAATTGTAACATCTAGAGGCTGCTTCCTAAACCTCTACCTTGGTGCCTATTGGAATATGTATAATTTTTGCTTTCTCCCTCAACTGATCTACCTCGGCCTCAAGTTATTCCCTCACCATTTATATTCCTTCATGAATGGACACTATGGCCTCTTTGTGTGCTTTATTTAGGTCTAAAAAATTATCAATATAAGGGGATTATCATGGCTACCTATTTTGTCTCTTGGTGAGGTATAAGACCTCCTATCTCTCCACAAAAATAAATTCTATGCCTTTGTCATCCTCTAGCTTCCTCTTCTTCACCTTATGTATGCTTCCAAATGGATTGTCAAATAGAGTGGTTATGGAAGGGAGCTTATTAAACTTGAAGCTAGGTAATTGGGAGGCCTTACATCTCAAATCCATAACCTAGGGAGGAATGTCCAATTGTGATACATCTAATTCTTATGAGGTTATGAATACAAACTCTTCTTTAGCTTCCTCAACTGTTGATTGTTTCTTATATTCTTTGACAAGGAAATAAGGTAAAGAGGCCCAAATGATCTTAGACCAATCCAGTCCTCCAAATTGAGGGAGTGGATGAAACGTGACCATTTGGGGCTTAGACCTCCTACCTCTTTTGGTACTTACCATAATAGTTTTTTGTGTATAGGTGGTGGATAGCATGGGAAGGGTGATCTATGTGGATTATATATGGAACAATGGGGTTTCCATGGATATCTATAAATATTTAGATGCCTTATTTTTCATTTCTCTAATGGTGGTAGTATCATAAGGGACAAAGGAGGTAGCCATAGTGGAAGTTGACGGGATGGAGGTGATGGATGGATCAATGGTGGTGGTAACATCCTTATAAACCTTTAGAGTAAGAGGGGGAACTCAAATAATTTGGTTGTAGTGAATGGGTCAATAAAGGTGGAATTAGGCACTTCCATGTTTGGATTCCTTAACATAGAAGGAATATAGACACTACTAAATATTGGAATAGTAGATAGAGTAGTCTAAATAGACTAGGTACCTAGGAGATATTTCACGACTGGCTCTTTATCTTTGTATTCTTCAAGGATCAAAGCCTTATATATTTCCAATTCTGAGTCTTCATTAGAATAATCTTCATCTCCAACATATTCAATTTCAATATCCTCTCCCTCTACCACTTGTGAGTGTCATTGTATAGTAGGTAAGCCTTGAGATAATTCAACTATGGGACTACCAGTGGGAGTCCTAGGCTTCCTCTTAAAAAAACAATGGGTCTTTAACTATGTGGGGGAGCCTTGTTAGATTGACACAACTACCTCCTCTATTTCTACCCTTATAGATGTGTAAATCTAGGCCTAGGGAAATAACAATAGTTATTTGAATTATGCTTGTAGTTGGATCTTCTTGTGCTTGATCCTCCTCATCAGAGTCCAAAAAAATGGGATATCTTACCTATGATCCCTTTAGGTTAGGTTCATCTACCCTACATTCTTTATTCACAACTTTTAGATTCAAAATTAGAGGGTATCCTTGAGATGAAGAACCTACCTAGTCCTTTGATTTCTTCATAGACTATCCTCTCCAAAAGTCTGATTGCTCCCATCATTTATAAAGGGCCTTATTTTTATCTAATTCCCTCATAGTCACTTAAGGGTAATATTGTATCATCATCAAATTATATTCTTTCATTCCCACAATCTTGTCCCTTTCTAACACTTCATCATATTTTCCATTTAGAAATAAAAAGTCATATAAATATGGCTGGTGACTATAGGAGATATTGTATCCCTATATATGCTTCTAGATAAAGCCATGGGGATCCTAATCCCTATGTGGAATCATGTGGATGTGATAACTCGTCCTCTTTCCACCCACTTCTTCAAAGTGTTTCCTTATGGTGTACACCATTCTCCCAATGACTACATGGTGGCCAAAATATGAACTTTTCTTCTGTCTAGATAGGTCTTCTTCAATACTTCACCATAGTTGAGAAGTAATTTATTTATTTGAAAATGTATCTAGAATGTACTTTGGGAGACACAGAGGGTCAAATTTATTTCTCTAGAACATTATAATAGTGAATTTCATATACATGAAATAATCCCCTCTGGTGGCAAGTGTCTTCACAATGTTTTCTCTAATTCTAAGCATAGACTAATCATGGATGGCTTTCCAAACATAAGGATATACATCCTACATAATAATTACCATGTTATTTTTATAGTCATACACATGCATAAACTAAAAGTGGTCAAAAATCATGTTTTAGTACAATCAGTGGTTGGACTCCATAGTTCACTAAGAAGTATGTAGCAGGTTCCCATAATGATGTTTAGGAAATAGGACATCATTTAAAAATGACCCACATGCATGGGTCACTTATCCTTGTGAATTATTTATTACCTCAAATATAAAATGATTATTTCTCCTAGTGTGAATGCAAATCATGAGTCAGCATCATGTGTAACAATGACACCCAATCTAAATTAAAAAAGTGAATGCCTGGAATATCATAGAGTCTATTTAATAGTTTCATGCCAATATATATTCTCATCCTAAATTTATCTATGTAATTATGCCCCTTTGGTTTATTTCCTTTGAAAGTGATATTCTCGTTGAGGAGTAACCACGAAGATACCACCTTCTCAATTGTGTTCTCAACATTCTACTATAACAATGTGTGCTTGTCAAAATATGTGTCAGGTATGCACAAAGATAGGTATATTTATAAGTTAGCTACTAAAATTAAAGTGATGACTATTTTATTGATCATATAATGATGGAAATCATCTTGTGTTACCTTAATTGTAGAAAACAAATCATGAAGGAGGTCGATGCATGGCATCATCTCTATCTTGGTAGTGGTAAAATGTAGTCTTTATCATTTGAGAGACAATAATTATTTGATAAATAGTCGATCAAAGAGATACATATCATCATTTAATGAAAACAAATCCATAGAATCCACTATATTCCATAACTTTGAATAATTTATATACCTATTATCAAATAGGGTAGCATCAAAATTTATATCAGTGAAATCTATGTAATCCTTAATTGAGTAAGGAGATGGTGAATTTTATCCCCAAAATACCCTGGATGAAGGTGTTATTTTTGTATACGTGTTTTATGTTTCTTGCAGTATTATTCTATGTACTATGTGTATTATATGATCAATTATGCTCTCACTTAATCATCATTTTACTCGCAGTCCATCATAGGTAGCAGCTAGGGCTCTTCATTGCCTAGGATAGTAGTAGATTTAGAGTGCAAGTTTGTTCGATGGAAATGAAAACTTCAATGGCTACACATTATGTATATGGCTTATCACATTGAATAACAACTTGTGTGATATTAACTTACCAATGATCACTTAATTTATATTTCCTATATAGATTAAATTCTATTCATTCAAGTTTGTATGGGTCTTTATCAAATAGGTAGGAAGTATTTTATCCTTTTATTTGACTAGGTATAATAAGTAATTTTTCACTACGAAATAGTGTATTCATGTTTTGTGTTGTAGACTAGTCTTTAAAAAAGACCTACAACACAAAGTCTGAAGACCTAATTCCAATCAAAAAAAAATCCTCCTACAAAAGATTGAATAAATTCTTATCAGACAAAATGTCCAAAATAAAAAGGTCACAACAAAAAGGTTGATAAAATAACCTATTTCAAGGAAACTATTTTGGACAAAATGTTTGTAAAGAAAAACCTAAAGACCAAATTTTCTTGGAATAAAATTTATGATGACCAAAAGTCTAAATAAAATGAAGTGCTAAAAATATAAATGTCGAAGAGTTACTAGAAAAAATACCTAAAACACAAACCTAGAAAACCAAACCTATTACGCAAAATGTACAAAATAAAATGTCTGATTAAAAGGCCCGATGAATAAAATTTTACAATAATTTTCTCTGGATTTACTGTCCCAAAAAATTTCATAGTTCAAAAACATATGAAAAGTCATTAATAAAGTTAGTCCATAAAATGCATAATTTCATGCTAGAATGTTGAATCCTCATAAGAATAAACACTAAGAATTAATCTATTCAAGGACTAATATAAACATATAGGAAGCAAGCTCAATTGTACAAAGCCAAAAACTCAAAAAAAAATGGATCCCCTCTTTCTTGGAGCAAAAAATAGGGGGTATTGGGTACAAAAAATGGAAAAATACAGGGGTAATACTCCAGAGTATTTGATAACCTATAACTCTAGTTAGCAACCCTAAATCAAACATGAACTAGGTCATAGATAAAATACCAAAATAAAAAATATGAAAGAGACTTCTAAGTGGATTCATATGACATACTTGCCCTCTTACCCCTAGATCTGTGTGTGTTGAACATGAGATTGATTTAATCCTTATTTGTAACAAATTTTCAAAGGTTTGATGGAGCTATAGGTTTCATTCTGGTTTCCATTAAAACTCATAAAAAATTAAGGGAAGCTTAGACATTACTCTCCTACTAGCGAGGAATCCATAGCCTTGATAGAGATACCTTGGGTTCTTTCTCTTCCTCTTCATCATGATGCATGGCATATTGACCTTATTTCACTGTGTAATCCCTTTTTATTTTCTTTAAATATTTCTTGGCTTGATTTCTTGATTTCACTTTTTTTTAGAGAGAGATTAGAGCTAGAACCCAGGTGAGCTGGTTTGGTTATAAAAATCATTACTATAACATCCTTTCCAGCCACATTTATACCAATAATTATAACTTCCAATAAGTATTTAGTGTAATAATTGTTTGGTCCCATGAATAATAAAACATTCTACAATCATGTGAATTAATTTGAGAGCAACTTCCACATACCTGTAAATGTTTCAATTGTGACATAATACAAAATAATTCATGATCGCCTTCCTTCATGTTGAAAACTCTAAACATAGAAATATACCCAATTTGTTCATAGGTTCCATGTTGCATTTATTTTCAAAAATTCCCCTTTTTTTTAGGTTCATAAACTCAATTGGTTTAGATTTTAACTTGGTTAAATCAGTGTATACATGATTCATATTGTCATAGGAAATAATAAAGAAACTAATATAGAAAGCATTGAGATCTAATCTAAGAAAGTAGTAAATCTAATCTAGAAAAAGAAAATATATTCTATGAAAGTGGGAAATCTATTATAATCCTACCTCTACCTCAATTCTTTCATCAGTCAGTCATACCTTAAGGTTTAACAACCATGATGTAATGCTTCAAAAATTGTCTATTGACTAGATAAGTGAGCTCATTACCTTGTAAATACTTTAGATGGAATGAAGTATTACCTGATATCTCTAAAATTTGATATGGTCCATTCCATAGTGGGGTAAATTTTTCATGATATCCTTTATTTTCATGGTCTTTATCCCAGAGAAGCACCAAATCTAAAATATTGAATGCTTTGACCTTTTCTCTTTTATCAAACCATCACTTGACTATGTCTTGGTATTTGTTAAATGTCTATAGGGATTCATTCCTTAAATATTTTATTTCTATTATATCTAGTAATTGATACTCAATTTTATCATTTAGTTCTATGTTGCCCTACATGAACTGATAATTTAGTAACTTTAATGTAATTGGTAAATTTGGTCTGCATCCATACACTAGCAAGTAGGGTGAAGCTTTGAGGACCTATTTGTAGCTAGTTTGATCTACCCAAAGAGTGTACTTTAATAGATTATTCTAATCCATAGACATGTCCCTAGTTTATTTTTTAATTGCATCTATTAGGTTCTTATTCATCAATTCCACCAGTCTATTTCCTTGAGGATAATAGTTAGAGGAGGACCTAATAGTGATATGGTTGTCATGTACCCACTTAGTGAATTCTACTGATATGAAAACTGGTCCATTATCACAAACCAAAGAAATGGGGGTACCAAAATTAGTTATAATGTATTCTTCAAAGAATTGAATCACATCTTGTGCTCAAAAATTATTTGTGTCTATGGCTTCAGTCCATCTAGTGCAATAGTCTATAGTAGTAAGCACAAGCTTATGGCCTACTGAGGAATTTGGGTTGATGACATCATTGAATTTTAAACCCCATTGGTTAAATGGCCTTCCTTCAATAACTAGTTATAAGGGAATTATTGTGTGTACTTCCCTATTAGCTAAATATTAGCATTCATGGCATGTTCTCACATTATCATGATCATCTTTAATGATAGTTATCTAGTAGTAGACCATTCTTAAGATCTTGTGGGCTATGGTATTCCTAGATGGATGAATATTGTGTATCTTTTGAATTAAATTCTCTATAATATCTTTAGCTTCCTCTACAGACACACACCTAAGATTAATGCCTTCATAGTTTCTTTTATAGAGGACCCCCTTCTTGATCATGAATTGGGTAGCTTTGATCCTTAAAGCTCTTCTTCTTTCTCTATTGAGCTCTAGGGGACAACTTCCTATAACCAAGTACGATATTATATCAATATATCATTCTCCTTTAGATGTTTGAGCTTCACACACCTCTTCAATAATGATATGTAGGTTAGGTTTAGTCATTAGTTGAATGATGCCTTCATCCTTGACAATCTTTCAAGGTCTAATTTCTATGTCAAATTCCTGTAGTTTTGCCATCCACTTGCCTCTACATTCTCCCAATTCATTTTGTGATAAGATGAGTTTTTCATGAGGATCAAACATAATAACAATGGTCTTATTCCTCAAAATATAATTCCAAAATTTATTTATTGCTTTGACAAGAGAAAAAATATACTTATCAATCATGGAATACTTAAGTTATACATCTTTTAGATTTGTGCTCATAAACACAATTGGGTGTTCAATCTCATCCTTCTTCTATGTTATAGCAACAATAATGGTATATTCTAAAGTGAATGAGTAAAAGTAGAAATCCTTTATGAAATTTGGATTGATTAGTACTAGATCTTGGGATATTGTTTCTTTAATGTCTTATAAAGACTTTATAGATTTAGATGTCCATTCTATTTTAGCATCTTGCTTGAGCATGGAGTTTAGAGGCCTAAAAATCTCTATGAACCCTAAGATGAACTTCTTCAAAAAAATAATTTCCTTACAAAATGATTTTATATCCTTCTTATTATTTTTTGGTGAAATTTTTGAAATGGATTGAACTATGTCTGGATCAATGGTGATCCCATCCTTGCTGATGATATGACCCAAAATCCTACCTTAAGTGACTCTAAATATGCTCTTCTTTAGGTTCAATGAAATACCATACTTTTTTAATCTCTCAAATATTGACTAAAGGTGGCTTATGTGGTCATTCTTATTTTTTGAAAACACCATAAGGTCATCCATGTAGATAATTATGCATTTTCTAGTTAATAATTTGAAAGCATAATCCATGGCATGTTGAAAAGTAGTTTCAACATTTATTAGGTTAAATGACATCTTCTTATAGGCATAAGTTCCCCACTTCATAGTAAATATGGTCTTCATCATGTCTTATTATTATACTAGTACTTGATTATATCCTAAAAATCCACCTAAGAAGGACATAATTTTAGAATGACTTATTATTTGTATCACCTCATCCAAAGAAGGTAGGCAATAATTGTCCTTTTTAAAAGCCTTGTTTAGGTTCTTGAAATCCACACATAGTCTGATCTCACTTCTCTTCTTTCTCATTGGGACCGAATTGGTCACCCATGTAGAATTTATAATTATAAAAATGATTTTTTCACTTAAAAGCTTCTCTCTGAATGAGAGGTTCCAAGATAGCATTGATCAGTCTCTACCTTTGATTAAGTGCTTTGTGATCTAGATTTAGAGGAATTATATGGGTAATGACTTGAGGGTGATATAATTTTAAATATTTATAAGTCCAAAGAATAAAATCTCTATATTGAGTGATTAAATCCTACATTTGTTGTCTTTATTCTTGGGTACAACTAAGACCAATATTGACATATTGTGAGCTATGTTCATCTCCTAGGTTCTCCTTTATAAAGTATGATCTATCAACCTTAGGTGTTATAAATTTATAATCTTTAGGATTTATGTAAAACACTTGTTTTAAAGAGACCAAACCTACTAGAATATGATTCTCTTTAAGCTAGATAACACTTTCCTTGTCTGGTTCTTCTTGGTAGAGATGATTTACTTCCTTTTGATCAATAATTTAGGACTCGACTCAAAATACCTTGAATTAGTTAAAAACTAAATAATCCATTGATCATCATCAAATAATTGAAAATTTTCCACATTATCAGGCACCAAAGGGCAAGGTACTAGTTTAATAGAAAAATTGTTTACCTTGGATTCTTGGAGAGGCTCCAAATTAGCTATGGCAACAACTAGTGAATCTACAACTTGATTCTACTCTCTAGGAATTGCCTTTATATTGAAATCATCAAATCTTTCAATTATGTCCCATTCTCAGTGTTTGTAATACATTAGGTAAGATAACTTATACTAATATTTCTTTCTAACCTAGTTAATCACCAGCTCTGAATAACCTAATAATAATACTTGTTTTGCATTGTTCTTTAGTGCAAACTATAATCCCATAATTAAAGCCTCATAATCAACCCTATTATTGGTGCAAGGGAATTTTAATCTATACACTACCAAGAATTTACCTCCTTGTGGATTATTCAACTTGATTTCTATGTCTAATCCTTGTTTAGATCTAGAACCATCAAAATTTAAGGCCCATAACTAAATGAAACCTTCAGACTATAGTTCTTGTTATTTATTCTATGTAGTGAAAGTGTAAATACCAAGGCTAGGAGATTCATAATTTACCTCTTCATTCTTGATGTTCTACTTTGTAATGGGATATTTAATTCTTGGTTCCCTGTCAATCTTAATTTGATTCATAATACCTCTCTATGATAACCAGATATGAGAGAAGTCTATAAATAGGTATCCATTAACCATATTGAACCAATCCCTACTTAGAAACATCCCATAACCTTTAAGTATGTCCACCATAAAGATTTTTATGGTCATTTAAATCCATAGTTTAAATGCTAATTGAATGTGTACATCCTTTAATTCACCAACTACTATCACCACTATCTTATCTAGTTCTGAAACTATCCTTTTTGAAGGGATTTGAATCAAACCAAGATTCTAACATATGGAAGTAGGCATAACAATCCTAAAATCTCTACAATCAACTAAACAACTATGAATGTTCTTACTAAATGTTCTAATATTCAACAAGAATGGTGAACTTCTAGTTTTCTCTCATAGATGACATTAGTGTCAATAGCTTTCATTTTATCGATAGGTGCTTTCATTTTCTCCATAGGTTTCTTCCCAATAAGGGAATTTATCAACAAATCCTTTTGTTTAGAAATCTAAGATAACTCATGAAAATTTATATTTGGTTTTATCTTCTTCATGTCTTTGATGATGTTGTATCCTCTTATGCTTGGTTCTTTCTTGATCTAAGGCTGATCATACCTTATTAGAGGAGGTGGATTGTTGGCAGCTTTAGGATTAGATGGGATTATTGTATTATTTGTAAGAATATATGTAATAAAATGTTATTTGTTCCTCATATTGTATCCACCTTTATATAATTTCTAAAAAGCATCAACTTCATCCATGTTGTCCTTTAGCACATGGTCATCTTCACTTAGAAAGGAAAAATCATGAGTTTTGAAGAACATGACAATTCTAGAATGGCCATGATCATGATGGGATTTAGGCAGATTATACATCTAATCTTGGCTTACCACCTCCCTTTGAAAGATTTTAAATGTTGCACAAAATTCAATACAATTAATCTCACCATGCTGTGAAGTATTATGAATTTTACACTAATTAGTCATAGTTGTATCTATTATGTTGATCTCTAAAAGTTTGTTAGGCTTTTCCATATTATTTTTAGGCATGTTGAATGGTCTATTATACCTCTATAATGTAATATTATGATTTCCATTTTGGGTGTTAGCATTACCTATCTTCCTTTACATGCCTAGGAAGTCATTGCTTAGATTTTAAACCATATTTTGAATAGCCTTGAGTTTTACTTTCAGGGAGTCAGTGCCTTATAGAATAGTGTTAGGAGATAAGACCAATTTTTGATTTTATTGGTAACTATTACTTTGTGTGTGATTTTTCATGAATCCATAGTTTGGCTACATTGTTTATGTCATGGGAGGTAGTGTGTATAACTAATTTTCATTGATCTCTAGAGTATTTTACTTTGCATGTGAAATAAATTTCAACATTGGAAGGCCATTATGGATGTTGGGTATAATAGCAAATTGAGGGTTGAGCTACCTATCAATGTTAATGGATTCTTCATATTTCCATACTAAATTTTTGGCAATAACTACTATTCTCAATAATACCATAATAATTGGATTTAGAGAATTCTTGTACATCTCCAATGCTAATGCTTCATCTAGATTATAGTCTAAGTTTAACCAATTATACATATTTTGAAATCTTGCATTGAAAATATGGATAAGTTTATTAGGATCTATCTTTATGCTAGTGAAGATATGATATATTATGCTAGGACTGGTAACCTATCTAAATTATGAAAGAAAAGCTAATTGACATGCATCCCAAAAAGTTATAGAACTTTTTGTTAGATTTAAATACTAGTCATAAGTAACATCTATTAACATAAAATGGAAAATCCTACATGTGACATCTTCATGGAGAACATTCATCAACCTTAAATCTAATTTAAAGTACTTAATATGCTCTTCTACTATCCCTAGTCCTGAAGGAGAAAAGTGTGGTAGACACCAATCAAGATTCCTAAGAAAATCATGCATGTCTAATAGGATGGAAATGGAAGATCCAACCAACTAATGTGGCTAAGCCATTAGAGGATTAATAGGTAAACTGTTATTATAGTTGAAGGAGTCCTAGGTCTATTAGGAATAGTTGGTATAATTATAGATCTCTTATGATGTAACAAGAGTAAGACTAAAATGACAACCTAGGAATTATATCTGGTCACTCTCTTGGGTTACTCTAGTGCAACTCTATGTAGAAACTAACCTCTTTTATTGGAGGTTCAATGCTTCTTTCTAGCACCAATGATCTATTGATATGGTTTTTATCCACACCATAGATAGTGAGGTAGCTTCTAACATTTTAGGATCTCAATGGAGATGAACTCACTTCTAGGGCATGAGTTGTAGGTATATGATATTTATAACCTATTTATGGAATAGTTGGTAAAGTATATAGGTTATTAACAATTTTTTTTGGATGGAGGTGTGGTCTCTTAGTGAGAATATATATATGAGTTAGATGGATGGTTATTTGTTAATCTAAGGTGGGTTTTTGTCAAAAAAACTTAAAAAAGGAGTAAAATTTAAGGCAAAAATGAAAGCTTTGTGATCTTAAAAAATCACTTCTTTGGTTGGTTCTTAAGTGGAAAAGTTGCCTTCAAAAAACCTATGCCTATTGTTTACACTTATAACACACACATAGTCAAACATAGCTAGAATTCTAAGGAAATATTGATATAGGGACCTCATGATACTTAGTTTAATATTGTTCCTTTTAGGGAAGTGGTTTCACACTCTTAGTCAAGAGGTTATAAATTAGGTTAGGTGAGGCATCTGAGGAAAATTTTGCACACACACATAAAAATATATCAAAGAAAGAACTCATACACACTCAGAATTATGAATTAATCAACTTTACTATCCTAACCAATGTATTTTACCAATCATTTGATAGTTGTTTCACATCTAAGACTAATATATTAGTCAAGATAATTAATAACCCTTTCATACCTTTTACATACTAAGCATTATTGAAACATACAACCAAATAAATAGTCATTTAATTACACAAACATTGGAAAGAAAACATGAAAACAAATGAGTAGACAATCCAAATTTATTAGCTCCTATATATTCAAAATTACCTAATCCTCTAATGATGGTGTCTTATGGACTAAAATTATATAAATAGGCTTGTAGGAGGGGTCACCTTATCCTCCAAGTTCATGTAAATTCATTCACATGTGATAGTTACAACATGATTTCTAACTATGGGCAAAACCATATAAGAGTTTATTTACAATTGTCAATTAGTCATAAGTTAGCCTTTACAAAATTATGCAATGTGTGCATGTGTATAAAATACAAAGGCAACTTTATAATTATAGCTTGAACTATAAGAATGTTACAAATATAGATACATCATTACAAAATTGTCCATGCAAAAATATAGCCTTTTAAGGCTACATCATTTGTATAGTTGCATCTACTTTGGTGGGTTTTATGGATAAAATTATATAATTTGAAACTATAGACGTCAATGTGGCATGAGAAGTAGTATTTTGAGACTGATTCTTCTTTGATTCAATCTCCTGGTAATAGTTTTTTGTGGTGTCATGTTATTGTCGTATGATGTCCAAATTCAATAGAGGTAGTCAGTGAATCCTATTAAATTGCCCAAGGAATTTTGCATGCTCAACTTTAGTTATCTAGAAGTTATTATTAAAAATATCCATGTTGGTGACCTTGTTCCTAGCATCACTCAATTTAGCTTCTATTTCTTCTAATGCTAGGCCTTGAAATCTCTACTTGAATTTATCCATTACCTCTTGTACCAACTAATTAAAACTGATCCTATTGATCAATTTAACTATAGGGTCCTTCACCTTAGATAACTTCAAATCATTCAAAATTTGGAAAATATGGGCCTCAAGTGCTTTATATTTGGGGAGTAGAGCCCTAACTACCTACAACAATTCCAAAGATTCCTCCATTCATATGACAACCAAATTAAGGGCATTAGATGCCTCAAGTGGTGTCATAAGATCTAGATGGTTATATGTCTTATTACTTGTATATTTTACTAGCATTTTTAACTTATTACCATCATTTCTTAAGGAATTGAATAAATCACTAGTTTTACTGATATGAGGGGCTAATTTATCCCTTATGAAATCTAACGCTTCTAAGGAATCCTGAAATCTAGAGGCTACTTCTTAAACCTCTACCTCAGTTCCTACTAGAATATGTATAGTTTTTACTTGCTCCCTCAACTAATCTACCTCAGCCTCAAGTTATTTCCTCTCCATTTCTATTCCTTCATGAATGGACACCATGGGTTCTTTGGGTTATTTAGCTAGGTCTATAAAATTCTCAACATAAGGGGACTATATTGGCTACCTACTTTGTATCTTGGTGAGGGAGAAGACCTCATGTCTCTCCTCAAAAATAAATTATTTGCCTTTGTCATCCTCCATATTCCTCTTATTCACCCTCTATATGCTTTTAGATGAATTTTAAAATATAGTGGTGATGGAAGGGATCTTAGTAATCTTGAAGCTAAGCAATTTGGAGGCCTTACTTCTCAAATCCATAGCCCAAGGAGGAATGCCCAATTATGATACATCCACTTTTTATGAGGTTATGACTACAATCTATTCCTCAAATTACTTAAATATTGGTTATTTTTTCTATGATTTCACAAGGATGTCAAGTAAGGAGGTCCAAATGATCTTAAACCAATCCACTCCTCCAAACTAAGGGAGTGGATGAACTATGACCATTTGAGGCATGGTCCTTTTACCTCTACCGATGCTTACCACAATAGTTTATGTTATAGAGGTGGTGGATGGGATGGGAAGGGTGATATGAGTGGATTATATGTGTAAATGTGGGGTGGCCATGGCTATCTAGACCTTTCTAGATGCCTTCTTCTTTTTCATTGCTCTAATGGTGGCAGTACTAGAAGGGACAAAGGAGGTAGCCATGGTGGAAGTGGATTGGATGTGGGTGATGGATGGATCAATGGAGGTGGTAACATCCTTCTAAAACTTTGGGGTGAGAGGGAGGAATTGAAATAATGTTATTATATAGAATGGTTCAATGGATGTGGAAGTAAGCACTTCCACCTTTGGAGTCCTTAACATAAAAAAATAGAAACACTACCAAATATTGGAATAGTAGACAAAGGAGTAGTTTGAATAGATTGGGTATCTAGGAGATATTTCATGTTTGGTTATTTATCCTTATATTCTTCAAGGCTCAAGGTATTATCTATTTGTAGCTATGAGTCTTCATCAAAGTCCTCTTCATCTTCAACATCTTTAATTTTAACATCCTCTCCCTCTGCCACTTTTGTGTGTCAAGGTGTAGTAGGCAAACCTTGAGATAATTCAACCATGGGACTACTAGTGGGAATCTTAGGGTTCCTCGTATAAACAAGAGGGGACTTTATATGTGTGGGGTAACCTAGCTACCTCTTTTATTTCTACTTGTATAGATGTTTCAATTTGGGCCTAGGTAATAGTAGTAGTTACTTGAATTATGCTTGCAATTAACTTTTCTTATTCTTGCTCCTCATTAAAGTCCAAACTGATGGGATCTCCTACCTATGCTCCCCTGATGTTGGGTTCATCTACCCCAATTTATTTCTTCATATCTTTTAGCTTCAACTTTAGATGAGTCCTTGGGATGAAGAACCTACCTGGTCCTTTGATTGATCTATAAACTATCCTCTCCAAAAGTATGAATGCTCTCATCCTTTAAAAAGGGAATTCTCACTGTTTTATTTCCTCATAGTCACTCAAGGGTCATCTTGGATCATCCTCAAATGATATTTATTCAATCTCACAATCCTAGCCCTTTCCAAAATTCCATCCTCATCTTTTACAATTAGAAATAAAAAGTCATATGAATAAGGCTAGTGGCTATAGGGGATATTAAATCCCTGTATATGTTTTTAGATAAATACATGGGGATCCATATCCATGTGTGTAAGTGTGGGTTAGTGATATCTATTTCTCTTGCTGTCAAATTATCCAAAATATTTCATCATGGTGTACACCATTCTCCTAATGACTACATGGTGGCCAAAATACAAAATTTTCTTTTGTCTAGATAGGTCTTCTTAAATACTCCACTATAGTTAAAAATCAATTTCCTGCTCTTCCAAATTATTTATAACATACATTAGGAGACACGTAGGGTCAACCTTGTTTCCCCATATAATTATGACAGTGAAGTTTAGATACAAGAAATAATCCCCTCTAGTGGTAAGTGTATTCACAATGTTTTCTCCAATTTTGGGCATAGGTGAGCCATGGATGGCTTGACAAACTTGAACATATAAATCCTCCTCAATCCTTACCATTTTCCTATAGGCATATACATGCATAAACTAAAACTAGTCATAAATCTTATTCTTAATACAATCAGTGGCTAGACTCCATAGTTTGTTGAGAACTTTGTAGCAAGTTCTTCTTGGAAGTTCTAGGTTGCACCCTAGATAAAATTATAAGTGTTTAATTCCTACTCTCAAACCTATTCCAACATCGGAATAACCTAGGTTTTGGGTTGCCTAGTTTTGGGTCAGACCTCTAGGGTTTTTAATGAGGCTAACTCTCAAATGCATCACTTGAATGCTCTCCTAAGACTTAATGGGTTGTGATGAAAAGAGAGAAGGAGATAAATAAATTAAAACCTAATTTAAGTGTGGTGATTCACCATGAATTCATTTGTTCATTCACTCTTACTTGATAGTCTAAACACACTATTGAGACAAGCAAAATACTTAATCTACAACTCTAAATGTTTGTTATGCATCAACATTTCATGCAGAGGTTCACCAAGTGATCAAAACCTAAGGGAAGTGATGTAAAATCCTAATTCAAGGCACTAAATAGTAAATGTATCCATTTTCTATCTTTAATAAAATGATATTAAACACTAAACATGACCTACATAACAAGACAAACTACCAACTAGGTGAGATCAGGACTTGATAAGGGAGAGATCTCTACCACATATTCAAATCAACTGACATGAACACACTATATAATAATAATGAAATATTAAAATATTCATCTATTTATATCAATCGGTTACTAATCTCAATCTTGGTAGAGTCTATCCTACCCAAGAGAGGTATCCATTTCAAGGCTTAAAATGTTAAATTTATAGTAAAAGGGAATGAGAGAGAGGGGAAGGGATGCATGGGAGAGTGGAGAAGAGGTTATAACAATCAAGATAATAGATATACCAACTCCTTAATCTATTCATTCACTAATTTCCATAGGATTCTATTTGGTGTGGAAGGATGGATCATGAAGGTTAAGACCACTATAGGAAGCAACCACCCCCACCACATGAATCTTTATCAAGCTCCTCTACATTAATACCCTCCACTACAAGGTCAAAATATTCATATTTATGCACTTGACATAGACATGATTAATTATAATTTGAGTAGTGATAGGTACCTTTTATTAAGGCTATGATCACATTTAAAATATGAACACTCCTTCAATAATCACAAACCCATCCCTCTCACAATATCTAAGCATAAAGCTTTCTATAGATCAAAAATTGATACACTTATTGGTTTTCCTATAGTTTCCATATCAATGAATATTTTCATATGTTTATCCTCATTTTTATAATATATTAGGTCTAAATAGACCTATCCTACATCTGAGCTTTAATAGTGATAGAGCTTCACTATTAACAAACCAGGCTATATGGTCGTGTCTTCTTGGCAGTATTTGATCGACCTCTTATGGAGATATATGCCCTGTGAAACATTTATTCCTCATTAAACTTGGGTCATATTTGACCTCCAATATAAGTCTTTAGATTTCAAATTTTAGCAATAACCATCAATCCTAATTCAAGACTTCTCATTGTATCATCTATCATTTCTTTATTTATTCTATAGGATCATACAGTCAATCCTTTGACCCCTTGACCTTATGTACATAGTATATCTCCCTTTTTATGAATGAACACTATTTATATATCTTCTGATAGTCTAACATGATTGAGAAAATTATCACTCTCTCATTAGCTCTTATTATCCACTAACCCTTTGACCCATTGCTCATCATTACATCTACTTTGTATGATTCCAAGTGCACCATCGATCTACCTAAACCCACTATCTCTATCAGTTATCATATACCATTAAATATCTTATTAGATACTTAACATCTTTCCACTTATTAGCTACATTTTCATGCTGAATTTTTGAATTGATGGTCATTGTTGATCTCTTCGATATGATCGAATGCATGCATTAGATATTTGGGACCCACAGAGATCTCTAATCTCCCACTTGCTGATAGATTTGATCTTAGCTTCTGAGATTTGGACAATTTTCATCTTTGATTTCATCCCTAGAACATTTTTATTTAAATTGCTATTCCATGAAGCTTAAACCTGATGTCTTCATACATGTTTTACTTTGTAAGTCTAAATTTAAAGGCTTATATATTAAGATAGCAAGCTCATCAAGACATCAAATCTATAGAGGATGATCTAGGCATGAAAACATTCATGTCCATGTAATGTTTTATCTTGAGAGGCTTTCAAAGTGAATTTATTAAATGTGCAACTAGATTGACCTATTTATTCTTGTTGATGCCTAAATAAGTAACATAGGTACCCAGAGTGTTTAAGAAACACTTCTTAGTTCTGAATTCCTAAGAACTCAATCCATGAGTTGTGGGTTGTGATAATCCTTTTATCTATTTGTGGAATAGAGGAAAAATAAGTGACTATTTCACAATATTTATATTATTTGGTGGATGGGAACCACCATGGATAAATATTAGATCTATGCAAATTATGAAGAATATATAGAGCTTCACTATTAACGAACCTAGATATATGGTTATGTCTACTTGATAGTATTCAACTGAGCTCTAATTAATATATATATGACCTTTGAAACCTTTGTTCCTCATCTAACCAAGATATATTTGACCTCTATTTTAATTCTCTAGCTTTTAACTTTTAAAAATAACCATCAATCCCGATCTGGGAGTTCTCATTATGTCATCTATCATCTCCTTATTCATTCTACAGGATCCCACTATCAGTCCTTTGACCCCTTGTCCCTATGTACATATTACATCTCCCTTTATATGAATTAAATTGAGTTATAGATCTTTTAACAATCTAACATGGTTGAGAAACTTATCACTCTCTCATTATCTCTTAGTATCCACTGACCCTTTGACCCATTGCTAGTCATTAGATCTGTTTTGTATGATTTCAAGTGCACCATCGATCTACCTAGACCCACTATCTCTATTAGTCATCATGAACCATTAAATATTTGATTAGATACTTGAGATCTTTCCACTTTTTAGCTACATGTTCATGTTGAATTTTTGACTTGATGCTCATTATTGATCTCTTTGATATGATTGAATGTATGTCATTAGATATTTGGGACCCACAGACGTCTATAATCTCCCACTCACTAATAGATTTGATCTTAGCTTCTAAGATTTGGAAAATTTTCATCTCTACATTCAACCCTAGAACATTTTGATTCAAATGGATATTCCATGAAGCTTAAACCTAATATCTTTGTGTGCATTTCACTCCATAAGTCTAAATTTAAAGGCTTATATCTTGAGATAGCAAGCTCATTAAGACATGAAATTTTTAGAGGATGATCTAGGCATGAAAAAATTCATGTCTATGCAAATTTTTTTCCTAAGAGGCTATCTAAGTTCACTTATTAAATGTGAAACTAGATTGACATATTTATTCTTATTGATGTTTAAGTAACACAGGTGCCCATAGTGTTTAATAAACACTTCTCATTTTTGAATTCTTAAGAATTCAATGCATGAGTTGTAGGTTGTGATAATCCTATTATTTTTTGGTAGAATAGAGGTATAACAAGTGACTATTTCATTATATTTATATTATTTAGTGGTTGGGAGCCACCATGGATAAATAGTATATCTATGCAAAGTATAAAGCATCTATGCCAATAATAATGCATTATGATCAAGAACTAACCTAATAGTTAATCTAAGATGGATATTTACAATGAAAATTAAACTAAGATGATCCATTTAAAAAGAATTAAAAGGAATGGTATGGAAAAAATAAATGTCATTGATCCTCATTTCAAACATCATGATAAAGTTTAGATTTCATCTAGACATGCACTTAGCCAATGTGTAACATGAAATAACTTAAGCCCAAATTCTATCACACATCAAATAAACTCCTAATGAAGGTGGAAATAATGCAAATAACAACCTAGATCATTTTAAATATTTACCCCTACAAGTAAACAACATTAGCCCAAATGTAAAAAGAGTAAGGGAAACAAAACAAACTTAAGGACATTTAGTCAACCTAGCATTGGAAAAAGTTAACAACCCTGAAATCAAATATACACATCAAGAATTATTAAGAACCTATTAATGCCTCTAAGTGTATCATATGTGCTCTTAGTGTTTAAAGAACACTTCTCATTTTATAATCCTAAGACTTTAAAGCATGAGTATCAAGTTTTAGTAATCTTAGTTACCTATGGTGAAATAAAGGCAAATAAAATTAAACTGTTCCATAAATTTATATTGATTAGTGATTGGGAGCCACTGTGGTCCTTAATCTATGAGAATTTTGAAGCATCTATACTTATTTTAGTGAATTATGATCAAAGTTTTATTAAATATTAACCTAAGTGAATATTTAGAATGGGATATAAACTACAGTGATTTGGTCAAAAAAAATCAAAAGGAAGGCTAGGGCAGAAATAAAGTATGTGATTTATGATCTTTGCCTCAAACATCATGACAATATTTTAATTTCAACTGAACTTTAATTTAACCAACTATAATGTGAATTAGTAGATGCTCAAATCCCACCATAAACTAGGGGAATATCTGGGGAAATCATGAAACAATACTAGTATGAAATAAATTTTATTTAAAGGTTTACTACTGCATTCAAATAGCATTTACACATCCTAATGCAGGGCAAATAAAATGAATCAAAGTCTAAGAACATTCAACTAATCAATAATTAACATAAATTAACAACCCTTTATCAAATATGCACATTCATGATTCATAGAAACCATTCAAATTCAAGGCTTAGAACAAGCAATTGAGAGATAAGCCATGTAATAATTGATACAAATAAATCTGAACAAACTTTTTAGTATTCCTTGATTGTATTAATTGTTCAAGTGTATACAATTTTAAGCTCAAAAATCCCTCTCTTTAAAAAATGGTAATACTACCTTTTATAGAAGACTAAGGTAGTACACCAGTTAGTCACGAGGTTACAAATGTACAAGAGATAAGGATAGTTATCCTTTTTACAAGGTTCTAGAATATATTCTCTTTTCCAAAATAGACTGACCTATTGGCAAATGTGCTAACAAAATTTCACATGACATTACAAAAAATAATATTATGCCTTTAAAAATTACAAAGTTTATTATAAAGTGGAATATTCTTAGCTAGCTAAGTGGGACTTGTGGTAAAGAGCTGCCTTGTTGTTCCTAAAGAATTTTCATGGTTTTCTAATGTTGCTCATGAACTATCCTAAAGTTGACAGTTGGATCTAATAGGAATTCATCCTCCTGGTCTACCAATTCATCAAAACATCTTTCATTTTTGGCCATTGCTTCCTTGATCCTTCTTTCTTTAACAATTATCCTATCTATAGTTATGATCATGCCCATGATCCTACTATTATCACCTCCAAACTAGCCCTAAATTTTGCTTCTAACCTCTTTCATAAAAAAAGTGACCTTGTGCTCTTACTCATCATCTCCAATGATGCCTAGGGAGATAAGTGTGGAGAGTGTGGCAAGCATGGTGCCAAGAAGTTACTCAATTCTACTTATCGGTTATTCATCATCCCCAATGACTCTCTCCAAGTTCTTTAACCATGTATTCAAACCCTAGATCTTATCAACAATTATTCCCATAATAATATTCAAGTGGGTAAGGATTATGGTTTTGAAACTAGGGATCCTATCCTCAATAATTATGCTAATGAGTTCCTTGATTTTGTCTTTTGAACTCTACCATTGGGTTATCAATCCCTTGGCTACCTCATCTAAGCGAGCTAAAGGGATATGCCTTATCTTCATTTATTTCAAGGAATTGAACATATCATGGAAAAATGCCTCAAACATATTTATCATTGCCTTTTGGACTGATATGATGGTCTACCTCTCTAGGTTTTCCTTTTGTTGCTCTAGCTTTTTAATTTTCCATGGATATGAGATTTGTAAATTACTTGCTAGTAGATTGTAAGTAGCCTCTAGGTCAATTTTTTCTCACTCTATTTGCAATTAAACTCTTCTTATCTCAACTATGATTAATTTGAGTTCAAATTAGGGCTTCTTATGAAGGATAGGTATTTTTTGAAGCTTTAATGGCAATGGCTATTTAGACTTAGGATTATTCATGTCTCAAAATTGATTTAGACACATGTCTTTATACCTTTGCCTTTTCAAGTACACAAAATCTTTAGTTTAGTCATTTGTTTCTTATGTAGCATCTATTTGGCAATTTTTGTGGCATTTTTCATAAATGACATTAAATAACTAGTCAATATACTTTGAAAATCATACTTTTGCTTTGCATCATCATATCTTTACTCAAGGATTAGTATAGGTTGTTGATCATGATCTCAAGGTTTGAGAGTTATTGGCTACATTCATATCAAGCCTCATGATTGTCCCACTTGACACTTTCATGAGTCTTCTAAGCTATGTATTCTATGTAGTTAATTCATGCTTGCCACATGTTGATCTCATGGGTATTTGAGGGTCTTTTGAATAACTTTTATAAATTTTTCTCTATCTGATCAACTTGCTCTAATTAACCATGAGTCATTGATCCTACAAGATGCATAATGTATAATTAGCATCTGGACATAGGAATGAACTTAGGCTAAATAATTTGGGATAAATTATATTTATTATTAATAAACATGACATAGACTTTAGGCTAAAATATTCTAAGCCAAGTTTTAGAATGCATGTGAAAGGGGTTTGAATAATAAAATACCAAATGCTAGGTTTTAACCTAGAGGATTTATCCTATTAATAAACATGATAAAACCTTAGGTTATAAGCATTTTGACATAAGTTTTATGTCACAGGGACCTCCTAAAATAAGACCTAATATAAGTCTCTATCCTAAGGTTTATTGTATTTGAATAAATGCAATTATAACCTTAGGAAATAGACTTTGGTTAAGGCTATGTCTATAAATATTTAGACTACAAGATCATTTTATCATTTAAATACCTAATGTCCTAAGTGTTTGAATATTTTTTGAGGGGTTCCTTCATTTACAATAAGACTAACATACTTTAGCCATGTGTGTAAAGCATAATCATGTCTCTAAGTAATATAGTTGATGATCTTAAATTTGATGGCCTCACGAACGTCAATGATGGCCTTACAAGCATCAAATGATGGTCATGAGAATGTTAAATTTAAGTTCATGAATAATTGGGTTTGATGAGCTTAAAGTTGATAGTCTCTTAGACATCAATGCTTGCCTCACAGTCATCAAATGATGATCATGAGAATGTCAATTTTAAGCTCATGAAGTTGTTTTGGTCCATAGATCTTGGATTTAATATGTTCTATCCATTCATCTAGTCTCAACTAAGCATGGAACATTGATTAAGATCTGGGTAGATGCACATCATTGGTTCTTGTAATCATAAAGGAGATCAAGTTAACTCGGGACCATTTCATCAAAAATAGACTAAGATAAAAGCCTAAATATATAAGCATAATAAAATAAGTCCCTTCAAATATTATGGTCATAACCTAAGATTTTAGCCTAACTTTTCATTGTATTAAAAAAATACAATTAACCTTAAGATAAAAACTTAGGTTAAGTCCAACACAGGACCCCTTTTAATGCTAATTTCAAATATGGGAGTGTCATATGGCAACTCTGTAGGCCTTCTTATCTCTTGACTTTTCAACATTATGTTAAATTAATTGGATTTACTCTATATGGGTAACTACAGACCATCTATCTTGATCTAGATACTTGTATTTGATTGGTTTAAGCTTTTATAGTAAAATGGGATCCATTTAAACTTGAGGATGATCTTATACCATTCAGTCATCACTATTGCTTAAGCATGGATCATCAATTTTGATCCTGGTGATCACACAGGATTAGTTTAATGGATCAAGGCTTCTAAGTTCATCAGGCCTCCTACACTCTATTGGATCTTTATTCATAATGAAGTGAGAGTCTTGAGATATGCAAAGAAGTGAGGGGCTGAAGTTGGGATGTAGGCCAATATAGGAACTTAGGCTAAAGTTTCAAGACTAAGGAATTATTTTTGTTAATAAACATGAATGGGGCCTTAGGATTAAGACTTTAAACCAAGTATATAACAAAGGGGACTTGGCTAGGGAAATGAAAGACCCTATGGACATATACGTTAGACTCAATTAAAATATAGGGATCAAAAGAGGGAAAATAAAAGGGGCCCAAACATGCCTTTTAGGCTAAGATTTGGTTATGTTTAGAAACATGACCAAGTTTTAGAAAAAAAATTAGTCTTATGTATAATGTTAATTAAAAAATGATCCTATCAAATCTATTCCTACCAAAATTTGAAATTGAACCTATGGTCTAAACTAGGGTTTCCTGAAAGAGGGTTACAGGACACAATTCCAACTGTGACATCTTACAAACCAAAGGCTAGAAAAACCTTGAATGAGGATTAGATCATGAACATCCCAATGTGATCCATAAAAGGATTTATATAAAAACTTCAAATTAAGACATAAAATTCAATTTTTAGCAACATTAGGCTAGGTTAAAGTAAAACCATGAACAAATGGGCTAATTTCATCAGGCATGGATGATCTTGAAATTTTAATAAAATGTAGAATATAAAGATTTTAGTGTTAAAGTTCAAAGTAATCACAAGGGTCTCTATTTTTCAAAAATGGGAATATTTTGACCTAAATAAATGGTGACTTTCAAGGGAAACATAGAAATATGTTAGAACTTAGAGACTTTGGTTCAGAAAAACTACTAGGTCATTCATCCCACTTGACTAATGCCATTATCAATGTCAGTTCATGATTGAAACAAGCCTTACAAGTACAATAGTAGGATCAAAATTTAGAACATAGATGTGTTGTGTGTATTCTTTTATTTGACTTACTATTTTCCATGGGATTCAGGGGATAACTTCTAGGTTTCATGTCTTTAGTCATTAACATTGACTTAGAGCATGCTTAAATATTCATTAAGAACCATGCTTCTAGTTCAAGGAAGGCTTAGGAATTTTTATAATACCAGGTAGACATCTATAGCTCTGATAGAGATGCATTTGGATCTAATCATGACATTGATCCACTACTAGCCAGGCATCCATAGCCCTAGTGTAGATTACTAGAAACACCTTTGCATGGAAAGTGTTTTATTTTATAATAAGTTCTTATTTTTTATATTTTGGGTCTTTTAGGCTTTCAAAAAAATTTGAGAACCAAGGTATCTAGTTTTAAAGATTTTTTCAAGTGTCCAATCTTCAAATAATCACCTATGGTTACGACCTTTGTCCTAGGCAAGGATGTTTGTTAAGTGCAAGCATGCCTATACCTTAATAAATTAAGCTTCCATTATATATGCAAAATTCTTCTTAAAACCAGGTTTAGGTCAAGATAATGTTTAAGTTTTTATCGTATGGTTAACTTATTCATGGGTCTTTACTAGTTTATTCAAATCATAACATCAAGCTCATATTTCAAATCCATGGTCAACATATATATGAGGTTAATACCAACATTTTTGAACTTCTTGAGTTTCAATAAAACTAAGGAACTTTGAGAAAAGGGTTATCCAAAAGGGACTATTTAAATAAAAGAACAAGGAAACAATAAACAAATGCATAATAAAAATTGGTAAAGCATGAAGAAAAAGAGAAGTAAACAAATATATACAACCTATGTACAAACAAGGGACAAGAGTGAAAGAACTAAAAGAAACTAACTAGCCTACCTATGCTAAGTCTAACTATCTTATAGATTTCCTCCATGAAGACCCCAGGGGGAGTAGAAGAGAAGTAATGTTTGAGATACTACCCATTGGTGGGAAATGTGAACTCTGATCCTTGTAGGTTTTTAAGTCTAAAGGTGTTATATCCAAGTGTATCTATAACTTGACAGGGTCCAATCCATAGAGGTGTGAACTTGTCATGTTTTCCCTTAGGATTAGATTTTTTGTCCCAAAGAAGAACCAAGTTTCCTTATATGAACACCTTGATCTTTGATCTCTTGTCAAACCACATCTTTCATATAGTTTGGTGTATGCTAAAGTTAGAAAAAACTTCCTCTCATGCATCTTCCATCTGAATAATGTCCAATAGCCTTGAGTTTGAAAATTATTGGTCTTCCTCCATAAACTCTTGTATAGACTTATAAGTTGGCAGCTTGAGTATGATGGAGAATATAGTCTCCTCGCCATATACTAGCAAGAAGGGAAATGATTTAAGAGCTTGTTTGATTATTGTTTTATCTACCCAAAGGGCATACTTAATAAATTTATGCCATGTTCTAGATTTGTCTGCAATAGATTTCTTGAAGGATTTCATCAAGTTTTTATCTATTGACTCAAATACTCCATTACCTTGAGGATAATGGTTAGATTAAAAATTGAGAATAATGCTATTATCATATGCCCATTCTATCATCTCTATGGATATGAATGTTGACCCATTGTCATATACGAAAGAGACTAGGATTCCAAACCTAGAGCATAAATTTTCTTCTAAAAACATGATCACTTCTATTCTAAATTACTTGTTGGATACTACCTCAGTCCACCTAGTGTAATATTTGGTTGTTGTCATAACATAATTGTGACCTTTTAATGAGTTAGGGTTAATTACCCCTATAAATTCTAGCCCCCACTATGTAAAACATTTGTTAATCATGATTAGTTATAAAGGCAATGTTACCATAGGATTTTTTGTGTTGAATATTTTGCATGAATGGCATTGCCTCACATGTTTATGGGCATCTTCAAAGATAGTGGGTTATTAGTAAATAGACCTAAGGATCTTGTGAGTTATTTTTATCTCATATAGATTCCCACTTCAAAAATTCTCATAGAAAGTAATCATTACCTTAGTAGCTTCTTCCCTAGAAACACATCTCAGGTATGTACCTTCAAAGTTCTTTTGGTATAGGACTCCATTTTTGATGAGGTAGTGAGCTACCTTGAACTTTAGAGCTCTCCTCTATTCCCTGGTTAGTCCTATGGGACAAGTGTTGTTGATTAGTAAATGAAAAATGGAGTCATACCATTCATTATCTTGGAAGCTTTGTTGATCAACTTACATAATACTTAGCTTATGGATGGTAGTGGAAATCATTTGAATCAAGCCTTGACATCTTACCAATTTTACAGTCTTCATATCTATGTCATATTATTGAAGAATAGACATCCAATTACCTATTCACTCTCCAAATTCACATTGGCTTAGCATTAGCTTAGTAGATGGGTCTAGTAGAGTGACATGCACTTTGTTCTCGAGAATGTAATGCCTAAATTTCTTGATAGCTTTAAATAATACAAAGGCTTGTTTAACATTAAAGGATAATTTAACTCAACATTTTTCAAATTATTACTCATAAAAACAATTGGATGGTCAGATTTTTCTCTTATTTGAGTTAAAACAACAAAATTAGTGTTATCAGAGGAAAAAGAGTGGAGTTAAAAACACTTTCATAAGTTAAGACTTATTAATACTGGAGCTTGACTGATTACACTTTTGATGTCCTTAAAGGCCTTCTTAGATTCCTCATTCCATGAGACTTTAGCATCCTTCTTCAATATATCATTTAATGGCTTGAAAATTTCTTTAGTGACACAAAAAATGCTCATCTTAGGGTTGAGGGAAATCCCATAACTTTTGCACCTTTCAAATACCTATTGTAAATAGATGAAATGGTCCTCCCTATTCTTAGATAAAATAGTTAGATCATCCATGTAAATTATGATACACTTACCAATTAATCCTTAGAATGCATGGTCTATGGCCCTTTGAAAAGTGGCTCTTATGTTTATCATTCTAAAAGTCATTATTTTGTATTCAAAGGTGCCCCACTTAGTTTTGAATGTTATCTTTATTCTATCTTCCTTGTCTACCACCACCTAATTGTATCTTAAAAAACCATTAAGAAAAGACATCATTGCTGATCCAAAAATAATTTGTATTACCTGGTAAAGAGAGGGAAGAGGATAATTATCCTTTTTATATGATTTATTCAGATTTATAAAGTCAATACATGGTCTAATTTCACCATTATTTTTCCTAATTGGTACTAAATTGTCAAACCAAGAAGAGTGCCTAATGGTAAGTACAATTCTAGAATCTAACAATCTCTTGACTTCTTTGAAGATCATAGGTTCTAAGACATGATTCAAAGGTCTTTATTTCTACCTAAAAGGTTTGCAATTCTCTTTGAGAGGTATAGTATGGGTGATGACTCTTGGATCAAAAATATTCAAGTTATAATATGAAAAAGCTATCACATCTTTGTATTTTGTCAATAGCACTTTAGATTTCTTGTTCTCAATACTACTACAAGCTTTTCCAATTTTAATTGGTTGAGGTTGATCTTGAGGTCCAAGATCAATAAAATTGTAATCTTTTCCACTTAATTTTGGAATATTATAAGCTTTAACTAGCATATATTGATCAAAAAACATTTCAAAGGCAATCATCCCTTTGGGGATTTTGTTTTCATTTAATTGAATGACTTTACCATCAAACTTGCCTTCTCTAAATGCATTTTCATTAGCCTCATCAATGATTTGAGCCTCAAATGTTCTTGAACTAGTCATGAAGTTTAGGCTATGTTGGTCATCACTAAAGACCTATAGATGATTTACATTTTCCATTATAGAAGGGTAAGGTATCATCTTAATTCTAAATTTTGGTGAATCTTGGTCATGTATGATATTAGCTAAAATAGAGGCAAGGTCATCAAAAAAATTATTTTCTTCCCTAGGGATAGAAAAAATATTGAAGGCATCAAAAGATTACACTAGATCCTAGACTCTAAATTTTTACCTCTTGAGGTATGACAAGTTTCACTAATACTTGCTTCTTACTTTATTTACTACTAATTCTGAATCACCATAAACTAGTAGTTCCTTGACCTTATTTTTTATGGTAAGTTGCAAACATAAGATGAGGGCTTCATATTCTGCAAGGTTATTGGTGCAAAGAAATTGGAGTCTATAATAAGCATGATATTTCTTACCAATAGGGTTAGTTAGAATAATTCCTACTCTAGATCCAGCTTTACACCTAGCCCCATTAAAATGCAACTTCCATAACCCAAGCACAATATTAGAAACTTTAAGATCACATACCTTGGAATTTTCTAGGGTGAAAACTTCTAAATTAGAATCAATTATGTTGACCCTTTCATTGACAACATTATACTCAATAATCATATGTTTCATTCTTGGCTCCCTTTCAACTCTAATCTAGTTAGGAACTCCCTTCAAAGGTAGTCATAGGTGTGAACAATTTGTGTACATATATCCATTTAAAGCCTTTTTCTATTCTCTACTTAACTTTTTGGACTCTTGGCTTAGAATCCAATTGCATGTATATATTTAACAATTATCAAACCACCTTGGGCTTAGACTTATCTAATTGGGTGAAAACCATATCAGACTTAATGGGAGTTAAACCAAGTTGCTTATAAACACATGCATGCATGATATTTGTGAAGGCAGCAAAATCCAACAAATAGTTATACAAGTTCTTACCAAACATTATGATAATACGTAAGAAGGGTGGGGACTCTATTTTAGATGTGTACATAGCTACATTAGCATTATCATTCTTGGTCATCTTGTTAGGATTTTTAACAAGGGTTCTAGCAATAAATCTCTTTGATCTTTGATTTGTGTCTATTCATACAAAGTAATATTATCTTTAATTTTGTTCATGTCTTGTATAATATTATAACTATTCCTATTATAATAATTGGAAGTATCAGCACTAGGCTTATAATTACTCTTCTTTGGAGGTAATGGATTATTGTATGAAGTGGTATCCAAAGGAGTAACAAAGTTATTTGGAGGAGTAGAAGTAGTCAAAGGCTACCTCTATTATTTTTTCCTTAGAGGATATGTCTTCTTTAAGATAGAATTGATTCATCTTCCCATATGCCACCTCCTAAAATGTCTAATCATAATACCATCTCAGTTAATGGCCCAGGAGAGCATTTGACTCATGACATGTTTCACATTGCCAAGCTTCCACAGAACCCCAAGTCTTATGGAAGACCAAAATTCAAGCCACCCTACATAGAATGGAAATGAAAAGGAAAGGATAAGATCCATAGTCTATCTGTTAGCATTTTCATAATGGCTACTGTCCAAGAATAAGACCCAGTTATAAATGATGAAACTTGGTTATAGAATGACAAACTAGCCAATTGTTACAAAAATGTCAAATACTCCATTCCTAATAGGATCATGGAGAATAAAGCCTATGAAGAAGGGGGCCTCAAGCTAAATCAATAGGGAACACTAGATCCAATTATCTAACTCAGTACAAAGAAACCTATGGTCTCAGATTTGAACTACTTGGGGTGACCCCACGTATCTTATTCTCATTTTAATGTTAATGACTAGTGACTAGTGACGATGATGAAAAAACTAAAGTAGAGTTTGATCACAGCATTTATGAAGATATTACAAGTACAAATCTATTTGGCACCCATATCATTTGTATCCTTAGCCTAGTTATTTGTAGTAATATGTTTCCTCTTTATTACTCTCAACTTATATCCTAAGACCAACAAGAATCCATAATGTCGGTAGATGGGTTTGAGAATGATGAGGCATTTTTTAACTTTTTAGGCTTAAGAAACATTGTTCCATTGGGAAACCATAAATAAGGGTTCTCAATAAAATTGTATCCTATAACGTATTTTGGAGAATGGGTGGACACCCTTAGTCAAAACAAAGAAATAAACCATTGAAGTCCCAAAGTGAAAACCTATTTGAGGAACTTTTTAACTAGGGTAAAAGTAAAGAAAAGGTTAGTCTTTTGGTGAAAACCTATTTTAGGAAACATTAGATGGGGGTGTTCATATTTCCTCAAACATAGCTCAAGAGATCACCAATGATGAACTTGCTTTTGGGTCTGAGTTCAATTTTGAAGAACAACATGCCTTTGATCAAATTATTCAAGAGTTTCCAATAGTGTTTGTCACATGACCATCACTACCATTAAAAGGTTTTAATTTGTCTTATTTAGGATAAATTTAAATCCAATCTAAATAGAGGACTTTGTAGTTTTAGGCTAATTAAAAACATTGCTAACTATTCTGGAAGATGGTTCGACTCTCCTCATAAAAGACATTACAAAAATTAGCATCAGGACCCTAGATGACCTAAAATGGATCAAATTAGGTGCATCCCTCACTGAATAATGTGAAATATTTACATCCCTTTTGAGGTGATTTTTTGACATCTTTTCTTGGGTTTATTCAAACATGTTAGGTTTAGACCCCACCTTGGTTATACACCATATTATTGTACACCTTGATGCCAAACCCATCAAGCACAAATTACACAAAATGCATCCTCATATTTTTGTATTAATAAATAAAGAGTTGGAAAAAATCTTATAAGTGAGATGTATTCAACCAATTGATTATTCAAAGTGGATATATAATGTTATGCCAGTCAGTAAGAAGCCTAAAAGAATCAAAATTTGTACTAATTTTAGAGATATAAATAAGACTTACCCCAAAGATGACTTTTCTCTATCAAACATTAACATGATAGTAATATTTTTTAAATCAACCCATTTTGTTTCCACTTATGCCAGGAAAGTCATTCTTATTTTATTTATCTACAATAGGCAAAACTCTGGGGTCACTTCTAGCTCAACATGATGATAGTGGAAAGTAAAATATTGTGTAATATTTAAACTATACACTAGTTGTGTATGAACACAATTATACGTCTATTGAAAAATATTTTTTAGTTATGGGCTTTATAGCACAAAAACTATCGCATTACATGTTAAACAATAAGATCATAGTTATTTCCAAAGTAGATCCACTCAAGTATCTACTATCCAAGACAATTTTACAAGGTTGTATGGCTAAATGGATCATGCTTCTGAGTAAATTCAAAAAAGAATATGTCAACCAAAAGGTTATCAAGGGACAAGTACTTATAGATCATCTTATTGAAGCTCCCATTGTAGATATTGAACCCCTCACTATTCAATTCCCAAACGAGTCCATCATGACCATCATTGAAACACCTCCTAAGGAGCAGCACCTGAAGCTATATTTTGATGGATCATTCATATCACATGGATCAAGGGTAGGCCTATTATTTATTATACCATAGGGGGATGTTATCCCTAAATCATTTAATATCATTTTTCCTTATACTAATAACATGGTTGAATATAAATCACTCATTACAAGGCTTCAACAAGTAGTATAATGGAATATTCAACATCTCCAAGTTTATGGTGATTCTCAATTAATCATTAGTCATGTTACAGACCACTTTTATACAAAATATGACAATTTGGTGCCATATAAGGCCATGATTGATAGTTTCAAATTGTATATTATCGATTACAGTTTGAACACATAGCAAGAGCCAGTAACAAAATAGCGGATGTCATGGCCACCATTGGCTCTTTGATCCATCACATAGACAAGACAAAGGAATACCAATTCATTGTTGAAAATATTTTAGTGTCTACTCATGAACCCTCAACCATCATAATGATATATGATATTTTTGGTCCTAGATCTATATGATATTCAAACCTTTTTACTTACATTCCTAACCACATCATGCCACTAGACCTATCACACAAACAATAAAAAGCCTTTGCTTACTAAGCCCCATGATATACCTTACTTAGACCAACCCTTTACTATCTTAGTTTTGATGGAACTTTGTTTTATTATTTAAATTTAGTAGAATCAACATTATAATTATGGGAAGTTCATGGAGTATGTGGAGCCCACATAAATAGGGCCATCTTAGCCAAAAATCTCCTATGTACCAGGTTTTATTGGCTAATTATGGATGTAGATGTATTTGTATATGTAAAAAGGTGCAACAAATGTCAAAGGCATGCTAATCTAATTCATGTCCCAGCGAAAATTCTCAAATTAATGCTTACTCCATGGTCATTTGTAACATGGAGTCTCGATCTCATTAAGAATATTAATCCAAGCTATTCTGATGGCCATAAACATATCCTTACTACTACCAAATATTTCACTAAGTGGGTCAAAGCTATACCCCTCACTTAAGTGATTTAAAAATAAATTTCCAAGTTAATTTTTAATCACCTCATTCACCATTATGGTATCCCATAAAATATTATATTTTATAATAGTAGATCATTTAAAAATAAGGATGTCAAAACATTGTGTGTTGAGTACAAAATTACTCAACATTTTTGTACTGCATATTACCCACAAGGTAATGGCCAAATAGAGGCATCTAATAAAACCATTATCAACATCCTTAAAAATATTATCAAAGATGTTGGCCATGATTGGTACCTCTAAATATTTCATGCCCTTTAGGCATACCACACTAATTACCATACCCCAATAAGAGCCACTCTATATTCCCTCATTTATGGTACTGAAGCCATTCTTCCCATTGAGGTTAAGTTACCTTCTTTGCACATATCATTAAAGTTTGTCTTGAATGATAAATATTATTGAGTATCTATCCTACAAGATCTATAATTACTTGTTAAAAAATGCATGGCCACTATCAATAGCCTTCAAGCATACCAGAACTAACTTTGTAGCCACTACAATTGATGGGTCAAACATAGAGAGTTCAAAATTGGGGATCTTATTCTCAAAGAAAACAAAAAGAACACAATGGCTAAGAATAAGCACAAGGTCAAGTTCAAACCCAATTGGATAGGCCCCTATATCATTATTGTAAATTATGGCTCTAGAGCATACAGACTTATTACACCATACGAGATGAACTTCATGAGCCAATGAACATTATACACCTCAAGCATTACTTTTCTTAAGAGACCTAAAGCATTATCTATGAGACTCATTTCAATTATACTATAACATTGACATACTTATTTATAACATACCATATATTATTCTATCATACCTTTCCTATCAACCAAATTTTTTTTCCCCTCCCTACCCAACCCCTTTGACCTTGGTTCCATTCCATTGGTTCTTAAGGCACCTTCAACGAGGAATTTCATATCAAGTTTTAATAATTGATTTAGTATTCTAGACAAAGGCCATATTTTAGACTAGTATGCTAGTGGTTTTGTAGTTGTATCCTTCATGTTTTTTTACTTCTAGATATAAGCCTTTAAAATCAAACAAGCAGATGAAGACGGTCATGTGGATGTCAAAATCAATCCATGATAAAAAAAACCATTGGAGTTCAAATTGTGATGGTCTCACGAATGTAATTTATGGTCTCATGATGTCAATGACAAGCAAGCAAGTCAAAATAAAGCTTAGCAAAAAAACCATTAGGGTTTAAATTTTGACAGGCTTATGGGTGTCAATGATGGGCTCATAGACGTCAATGATGGGTACATGGATGTTAAATGTATGATATAGAAAAAACCATTGGGGTTTAAATTATGATGGACATGCAGACATCAAATGAATTCTCATGAATGTCAAAAAATAGGCACACATATGTCAATTTTGGGCCTCATAAATTAGTTGTTTAAGTTCAAATGGTGGGTCCTAAGAAGATTAAGGGCTCATGTTCAACTGTACATCCAGATCTAATGGTGTGAGATGGGTCAATGGGTCAATAAGTGAAGTTGATAATCAAAAACCAATAAGCAAAGATGAGCCCAAGACATTTTTTATGAAGGTCAAAGAAGCAGTTTTTAACTTGGGTAAATCACATATATAGAACAGAGATTCAGATATGATCTAGGTGGAACCAAGGTGAATCTTTCAAACTTGAGGTCACCATTAAAGCTTAGTCTAGCTCTTGTTTTGAGGGTTTACACCCTGTCATCCCCTTTCTCTAAGATGAAGGATTGTTTCATGGCTATGTTCGTTGGTATTTGAAAGGGGTCCAGGTGTGTAATGAGACCTTGGTTTCCATGATGCATAGAGATAAAAAAGGTCTTTTTGGACCTAAAATAAATAAAATCAAGTTTTTATCCATTCAAATGATATAGATATGTCCAAGTGGATATATTGATTATCTAAAAACTAATAAAGGAGATTGGTTTTTAGTCTATAGTAGATCCATATTCATAATTTGAAGTAAAGGGCACACTCAGGTATAAATATGATAATCAAATCATCCACAATTTAACAAGAACATACAACCACCTATAGAAGGCATGGCATGAATCTATTAGGTTCAAGGTATGAGAACTTTATCTTTATGTGAAATCAAGTGGAAGGTGGCATGGAGGATAGATATAAAGGGACTTGGGAATTAGAGAACATATTAGAGCATTCAATGTTGATCAAAGCCTTTATAGATATTTTCTACTTGAAAGTATCATGACTCATCATGTCAAATTGATTTTTGTCTTCTAATGAATCTCTTAGCCAATAAAAATAGCTTGAAGACTACTAGAGCTAAGGTAGGTTAACTTGTGATGATGGACTAGTCCTGATTGGACCAAAATGTGGTAGAGCATCCCTTGAAAGGTAGTAGCTCATTGATTGATCTCAGCTAACATGATCCTCTCTCTCTCCCTCCTCCTACATTATCCCATTCTCTTATCTATTTTAAGGGTTCTCATATTATATAATTTTCATTTTTTTGGGACATAGGGACATTCTCTAAGATATTATAAAATATGCTCAGCTTGATTAGGATAAACCCTATCAATCATTTATAATAAATACCTCTTGATGTAATATAAGACTTTCTTTACCTATCTCTTACCTTAGGTCTATGTTTGGTGATTTTTGAATGATAGCATTATGTGAAGGTGAGTCTTTCTCATCCATTGTCCTCCTTTTTGACCTTATTTAGGGTGTTTTCAAGTTGTTTGTAGATCTGGATTAGTATTTTTCTACCATTAATGTGATATCTTAGTGAGTCTTAGAAATCCTCATTGTTTTCATTCATTGCTTCATGAACCTCTTCTATGAAACACTTATACAATCAGCTAGATTTTGAGGTTGTGTGAGCTAGCATTATCTTATGAAAATCTAGTGTAGGTTAAAGCTTATGGTAGTTTCCCATTTTTATTTGGTGCATAACCTTTTAGCCTTCTTAGGATCCCTTTTTCCCCCTTCTAACCCTTTTCTCTATGCAAGCATTAGTTTGGGTGATCATCAAGAGGAAGTTGATCTTATCTAGATGTTCAACCCCACTATAGGCTACCCACAACCTAGGGTTGTCCCAATATTATAGCTCAATTGGAAGAGCCTTGAATAACCCTTTCCAAAGGAGTATATTGACACTATAACAGCACCATACATGATCAAACCAATTTAATGGGAAAGGTTTAGACATGATTCAAATATTTTCTAGTTGTACTATTATGACATAATTTTAATCTTATAAGTATAATGGGAATATTCAAGCATAATATTTAGAATATTTTATGTCTAATAGGCATTAATTTCTCAAACATGAGTTTCTTAACCCTTTCATAGTTATTGATAAGAAAACATTTATGCATTAATATATCAATTTGATTAAGCTATCAATTTGTTCAATATAACTCGCATAATTGAATATGATATAAATAATGTACATGTCAAATTAGCTCATAATTTATTATAAATAAATAATTTAATTGTTAAGAGAAATCATTTCAAGTAACTTCTAAAATTTTCCAAAGTTATTCTAAACATATATTATTATTTTCTTTGCCAAGCAAAAAAAGTCTTACCTCTTTTATAATTACAAACAACAACTTACCATCACATTCCTATTTGTATGTCATAACTCATCATTTCCAATAGCCATCAATCTCAAAATTCATAGTTAGTAGGCATGTTAACATATCATAACCATTTAATATTCAACAATCAAAACATTAGTTTGTAGAACTAATTGTAATATTTCTTAGTGCTACCTGTTGAGGTTGTAATAATTACTCTCAAGACTTGGATCATGGCACCAAGATTATTTTATATATTATCATCTAACTTTCCTAATAATTAAAATATGAATTGACAACATTGTTTCATTATTCAAGTATAACTTTACACTTAATAATAAACAACCTTAAGTATTAAATTATTACTGATCGATTGGTGAGCCACTCGATCAATATAACCTTTGAATTAAGCAATATAATTAAAATTATTTTAAATGGTTACTCTCATGTAGTGGAAATTCCATATTAAATAAAGTTAATACATTAATATCCTAATACATACAATTACTTAATATTATTTTAATTTCATTCATCAATGATGGTACATATAAACAAGAAAACATATTAATAACTTTCCTTTGAATGCATGATAATCATCTTATCCCTTATTCATTTAGTCCTCAAGTCGATAATTTTTGCCAATAACAATCAGTTTCAAGAGACCATCCTGTACCAATAATTCACATGAACTCGCATGATATTAAATTAAAAATAATAAATTAGAAATTTTTTTTAATTTAATATTCAACCGCCACTACTACTAATTCATATTTATTTTCACAATGTCAACCAAATTATGCTTTTTATGAAATTTAACTTCAATTGTAACCGTCTACATAATATGGTAATTTCAAAAACCTTAAAAATGATACAAATGATACATCATCCATTAATGAACATGTTTCAGAAACATATATATTAAATTCATAACTTGGTATCAAAACATACACTCTTGCATCTTATCCACTAAAAAGTGGTAATCCTCTGTTAATATAAACTTGCATAATATGAAACTTTATCTACCATATGTCCTATATTTACTACTGAGACATTTTGTCTCCTCTTTTCTATTCAAATGGAATTATAATCACCAACACAACTATTATTCATTTTTTCCTTATTCCCAAAACTCAACATAACACTTGATTTCAAAACATTCCCAAAACTATGTCCATACATGTATATCAATTTAATTCATTACTTTATTAATCAAATACATAATAATTTTATGAATAAAATAATAACTTTATAATAATAATGATAATTAAGACTATAAATATATGTCACTAACTTGGTCTACAACCCGATCAATTATATTTAAAAGCCACAAGGAAAAAAAGAGTAAATTACTCACTAGATATCATAGTAATGAACAAATATTGTAGGGACCTTCATTAAAATCCAATGAATAAATTTATCATTATACATATTGTAACTAAATATTAAATAACAACTCAATAATAACATTACAAACTCAGTACAACTGAATGTAAATAAACCAAGATTAAAACTCAAAATTTACACCTCTACACACATATTTCAACAACTTAACGAACACATATCAGTTCAAAGATTCAACAAAGACAATATTTGATATATAAATACAAACTCAGTGAATGCCCAAGGTTCAAGATTCATAATAAATCCAACTATATCTTGTAATCCATTATAATGCAATAAATTCTTCTATAGATAAATATAAAACAATTCAAATACACACACACATAGTTGGGTATGAAACAATTATAGCATGAAAGTAACAATACATATCTGAGATCAAATTTCATCCTCAATCTCCAAAGTAGCAACATTTCTAACTAGAGTGCCAATGAAATGAGAACATCAAATAACCATGACACAATTGTAGAGTTACTAAACTAAATGGTTAAGGTCACCCTTCCAATCCTATGAGCTCCACATTGGTGGCCTTAGATGCCCTAACCATCAGTTTGATGGTGGATCCAGACAGCATAATGGCATTAATTTACCATAATGGATACAAGATACCAACACCACCAAAAGACATAATATAGAAATCAAGTAAAAAAATCTCTTATAACCAGACACAGACCCAAACCAACAAGGAAAGGCTCAGATCAATCAAAAGTATAGATAAAATAAGCACAATTCAAAATCAATAATCAATTCCACGTTGAACCCAAATAAGCATTCATAGCTCAAAATCAACAAGGAATTCTAGCTTGAACCCTAACAAGAATGCACAATGCATCTCAAACAAGGTTTGAAGCTGTTAAGTAAAAACAACCTTAAATAAAAATGCATTCCAGAATAATGTGACCCAAGCAAAGTCAAGGTTGAAACAATGTATTGAAATAAATGCATATGGAAACTAGTGATATGGATATCACTTATAGTTATTTCAATAACACATTTCTTTCCTATAAGTATTACTCATAATACCCAAAATAGTTACAGTGAATAAATAATTTAACCATTACAGGAACTTACTTAGAAAACTCATTACACAGTCCATAATGGTGGTCATTCTTGGTAAAATCTTCCTTTCCCACTTTATATTCCCTCCTCCATGGAAAAAGAGAGGCTTATTAAACCCAGGACTCTAACAAAATTTGTATTCAAACCAGAAAGACTCAAATCATGGGCCGAACAATGCAAAAATACCTAGCACTATGTTCCCCACATTTTGTCACTTATATTTGACAAAATTATAAACATAAAAACCTTCCCAACTCCCTTCAATAATCCAGATGCATAATGAAACCCTAGAGACTTTCATCATAAAACCATTCACATCAAAATAACAGTGGCCACTCAGAGTTTTGAAGACAAGCTTAGCAAAATAAATTCCATTAATAGTGTCAAAATTTGATAATATAAAACACTTGATAACCAAAATATTCATAAAAGTGTCATAATGACCTAGCTCGAATCATAATTTTGACCTTATCTTTTATCATTATCATCTCATGCAATATGATGGCCTAAGTCTAAAGCTATTATTTCAATCAAAATTTATTGTCCATGCAATGAAGTTGATGGACTAAAATCCACTCTATGAATAGAACTCAAGGATCAAATCTAAGGTCAAGGTATAAAACCAACACAATAAAGACAAATTACAAGTTGCAGAATTATGAAGTCAAAGCCAAATCAAATAAAAACAAGATTGAATCTAAAATGTGATCAATAAATGTTGTAACATGCAACACCAAAAATGACATAACATAGAATTAAGATAGGGTTATGTATTAATTGAATAGATCTTGACAGATAATAAAACAATAGAATGCCAACAATCTAGTGACCCTTGGAATCTTGAAATGTCTCATAATCTAACTATCAAGGTCTTATCCGACTAGTCACACACCCTTGACTTTTGAAATCCACCAATATAAATTCAGTGAGGCATGATACTTGAGCATGAATATTTACATATTTTTGAATTAAAAATTATTTTAATTGTTTATCTATAAACACAAGTTAATGGCATAGGGTAGTGAGAAAACCTAAATTTTTTATTCCATATCTAACATTTTATTCAAGATTTTTAAAGTAATGTATATTGAGGTTTCACGACACTTTAAGACCATGGCATTACCAATATTGAACCCATCATTTGGTTCCCACCTTAGCATCTTGAGTTTCAAGATCAATTGTTTGAATTAGTGTAAATGAGATTCAATAATTCTCAATAGTCTTAACACTAGTCTACATTCATGAGGGTTGGAGCATTTATCTATTAGTTTAGGTTTTTATTTTTCCCTATTTATTAATTAGGAAAATTGTATTTCTTGTGCATACATGGATTTTTCCTACATTTGTGGGATAGGCTAGTTTATGTGGAGGTGTGTGTCATAGATATGTCATAGGTGTCATAAGAATGTCATAACTAACTCCCTTGATGGGAGGTACTTCTCTATTCTTAGCACCTTGTCACCACCTTTCATGGAGGAGTTACAGTCTATTATTGGGGTGCCTTGTCCACCTTTTTTGGAGGAGTTACATACTCTCCTATTTGTAGTCCTCACTTTGGCCATCTCATGTTAATCAGATTTTGGTTTTCTCCATTTTGTCTTGTAAAATTTATCTTCTTGTGTTATTTTCAAGTTGCTTTAGCATCTATGTAGTGTGCACTTGCTTCATCTCGTGTGATCACATCTCTATTGCACTCGCATTATCTAGATTCTGCCAACAACTCCGATATGGTATCAAAGCAAGAATGGTAATCGTGTGTCTGGTTATGCTTTTAGTTTATTTTAAAATCAAGAGGAGTGGAGTTCTCTTTATTTTTTTATTTCTAGATCTGATCTAAAATTAAAAATATATATATATCATTTCTGGTATCATTTTCTTGGGAATCATTGGCCTTTATGTGTCTTGGTTGTCTTCACTTTAGGGGCTGGTTCAGCACTTAGCTTGGGCACCATTATTGTGTGCAATGAGCAAAGGGAGGAGCAGCACTCAGTAATGTCCTTCCAGCAGTCCTTCCAGCCATGCCATCAGGCCGTATGGCGTGCAAATCTACAGGTTCTTTCTTTTGCAAGCATATTCTAATCTGCATCCTTTTTTTGGGGCACCACTACCTGCATTCTGTCTTATTTTGCTATTATCTTTCCAGCAAAGTAAGGCACCTTCAACAAGCACTCAATTGTACCATGCCAAGCAGGTCATACGGCATCTAAGTCTATTTTTTCTGAAAATGGTGCATTATTTTTGGTAAACCTGTTGTGCGTTGAAGTCTGGAAACTCTTTAACCTTTTCTTGCCTAGCAAATTAGAAATGTGCCCTTTTTTTTGGTGAAAACACACTGCCACATCTACTATTATTTTGCCTTTTTTGCAAGTATATTTTGGACTGTGCCTTTTTGGTGCCCCTTCTTTACTTGGCATCCCATGTGGCGCCCCTTAGACACTTGGCAATCCTTCATTATGCCTATGCTTTATTTTTTTTAGTTTAAAATTGATTTTTAAAACAAAAATTAGTCAATTTTACTGAATATTTAATTTTTTAGACAATTTTGTAATTTGGGGGTTTTTATTTAAAACTTGTATCTTCAACCTACGAAGATGAAGGGTGAGGCCCGGGTTGGTAGGAGGCCAATTCTCCCTCACACAAACCTCCTTTCGATTCCTCATTTTGTGCCAAATCTAACGAGTGGTTTGAAGGCCACTTTCTCTCTCATAATAGGCATTTTTTTAATGTTTTAGTGTTTTTTTTGTAAAAACACTAGTTTACAAGAAAATTGAACCTTTAATATCTTGCAAACGGTAGCTCAGATTTGGGTGCCATTTTTTGAAAAAGTGTTTGTAATTCAATTATCCACATTGTAGGCTTTTTATTTGTTAAAAATTTGCTATTTTATAAAGTGCCTAAAATTTGGGTCTCTCGGGTGCATTTTTGGCTGAGTCTGACGTCCTGTTTGCTTTAGTCTTACACTGATTGCTCTAAGACGCATTCTCGACTGAGTATAATGTATTTCAAGTGTGCACTTGCATATTTGGGGGGGGCTTAACATTTTTGGGGGTTGTGATTGCTTTTCACAACTTGCATAACTTTGCTTTCATTCTCCTTTTTGCATACTTTCACAACTTGCAATCAACACAACTTCACCTAAATTCAGCTAAAAATAGATTATTTTCAACTTAAACCCCTAACACCCTTCAACTATCATGAATGGAAAGTTAAAATTTCAATCATTCTTAGAAGCAAAGGGTTGTATAGGATCACCATGGGTACTGAAGTAGAACCCAACACTGATGCTGAAAAGGTCAAGTGGTAGAGCTGTAGTGATGAAGCCTATGGATTACTGAACTTGTCTGTGTCTCCAGAATTTCTCTTCAATTTAGAATCCTCCAAGACTCCCAATGATATATGGGACACCTTATAAAACTTATTTGAGAATCTTGATGAGATGAGAGGTCATGAGCTCGAAAACGAACTCATAAGTCTAAGTCCTAACAACTTTGACACCCTACAAGAACTCTTCACTAAGTTTAAGGCCCTTAGATTGCAATTGAAAGAATGTGGAATAGAGAAGAAAGATGATCAACTCATACTTTCTATTCTCGCAAAGTTAGGTCCAAGTTATTTAGTCTTTGTCTCCACTTTCCATGCCACAAAAAGTGCCCTTGGCACTACATGGAAAATGCCTTCTTTGGATTCATTCATTTCCGACTTGACTAGGGAGCAAGATAAGCTAATTCAAATGGTAATAATGAAGTCTACTCAACCCCAAGCTTTGATAGCTGTAAATGGTAAGGATAAGACTTCAACAAAAGAGAAGAAGAAAAAGAACAAGGACCAGGAGAAGAAGAAAGAAAACAACAATCATGCCAAAATCAACACTGAGTCTTCATCTTCCAATGCTAAACCTAAGAAAGAGAAGGTTAAGTGTGCCTATTGTAAAAAAATAGGGCATGATGAACACAAATGCATGAAGAAACAAATAAATCACCTAACTCATCTTCTAGAGAAGAACAACATAGGTGTTCCTGAGTCCATCAAGCAGAATTCATCTACCCAAGATTCTACCAAGGCAAAAGGCAAGGGTAAGGAGAAAGAAAAGGGCAAGGCCCTTGTAGCTATAGTAGATTCTACATCTTCATGGGTCATCGACTTGAGTGCTTCTCACCACATGGGCTCTTCATTAGTTAATTTTTCATCTTTAGAGCCTTATAGCATGACTTCAATTAGTTTGGGTGATGACACATCAGTTTTTGTTGCAGAAAGAGGGTCAATTGAAATAGAAAGAGGAACATTCAATAATGTTCTAAGTGTTCCTTCTCTTTCAACCAATCTCCTATTAGTGTACCAAATCACTCACATTGGTCGGGGCATGAGAGTTGAGTTTTCACTAGATTCAGTGGCTATCAGGGAGTTGCATAGTGATACTACAGTGACAGTGGGTAGGGCAGATCACCAAGCCAAATTATACACCTTCTCACATTTTGCATTAGATTCTTCTCCAACATCATTGCTAACTCATTTAGATGGAGTTAGCAAATTGTGGCATGAGCGGTTTGGCCACCTTAACTACCGCTACCTTGAGCAACTTTGCAAAAATGACATGGTCATTGGCTTGCCTCGTGTCCAATTCTCAAAATGACTTTGCGAGGGGTGTTCCCTTGGAAGCATCCCAAAGAAAAATTTGATAAATGCAAAGCTTGGAGGGCTTCACAACCTTTGTATTTAGTCCACAGTGATGTATCGAGACCTTTTTTCAAACCATCTTTCACAAGGGCCAAGTACATCCTCACTTTCATTGATGATTTCTCTAGGTACACTTGGATATATTTTCTCAAATAAAAGTCTAAAGTGTTTGAAAATTTTATAGACTTCAAGGCTCTTGTTGAGAAACAGAGTGAGAAATCCATCAAAGTTTTTCTAACTGATAATGGAGGGGAGTATGTCAGCATCAAGTTTGAGCAGTTTTGCACCACAGAGGGGATTGATTTGCAGTGCATAGTCACTTACAGTCCTTTACAAAATGGGGTTGCAGAACATAAGAATAGGTTCTTAAAAGAGATGGGTAGCTATATGATTCACTCCAAATCCTTAGCACCATAGTACTGGGCCGAAGCCATCAATTGTGCTTACTACATTCAAAACAGGGTTCCTCATAAAGCTTTGAAAGGGATAACACCTTTTAAAGCTTGGCATAAAAGGAAACCTGATGTTGAGCACCTCAAGGTTTTCAGATCCCCAGCCATGGCCTACATTTCAAAGAAGAAACACAAAGCTATGGAATGTCAGTCCAAGCCTTGCATCTTTTTAGAATATTTGGATGGTATTAAAGGGTATCGCCTTCTAGATCTAGTCACTCATGATTTATTCATCGAGAGAAGTGTCCACTTTCAGGAGAGTCCTAGAGACTCAACACTTGACACTTATTCTCCCTCATCAGATCTACTTCTTCATGATGATTCCTCATCAGATTCAAATTAGCCATAGTAGGTTCTTGAGCTAGAGACATCTTCTTCTTCTTTGAGTTTAGACAGCGAGGACAGTGATGCAGGGTCATCCACCTCTAGTCAGTTAGAGAATGAGGAGTTAGCACCTGACTCACCCACTTCTGGGCCACTTTGGGCCAGACAGACACTTGAGAGTGCTGGCACTTGGGCAGGAAATCCCGCAGATGACAGACATACTAGGGGGATTTTTAGAGAGATCCACATGCCTTCTTTGCTTTAGTTTCAAATCCATAAACTTTTTGAGAGGCATCTGGGGCACCTGAGTGGGATAGTGCTATGGAGGAAGAATATTCTTCTTTAATCAAAAATCACACCTGGGATTTGACTTCACCTCCTAAAGTAAGAAAGATGGTTTGATGTAGGTGGATATATCGGACCAAGTTTGCAGCAAATGGGTTGGTTGATAAGTACAAGGCGTGATTGGTTGCCAAAGGTTTCTCACAGGTGGCAAGCATTGACTACTCAAAGACCTTTACACCCATTGTAAAGATGACTTCTATCTGACTCACCTTGGCTATTGCCACAGCACATGGTTGGAATGTGCATCAGATGGATGTGAAGAGTGCCTTTCTTCATGGAGACTTGGAGGAGGAGATCTACACGGAGCAGCCGCTAGGATTTGTTTAGGATTCTTCCTTAGTATGCAAACTTAGGAAATCTATCTATGGCCTCAAATAGGCCCCTCGAGCTTGGTATGCCAAGATGGATTCCTTCCTTCTCACAATAGGTTTTACTAGGTGTCATTCTGATCCCAATCTCTACTTCTTGTAATAGGATGATTTTCTCTTGATTTTAGTTTTATATGTTGATGACCTTTTGATCAGTAGGAGTTCTTCATCAGCTATTGCAGTGGTGAAGACATCTCTTTAGGATAGATTTGACATGACAGACTTGGGTTTGTTGTATTACTTCCTTGGCATCGAGATCTCATAGTCAGATTTAAGGATTTCTCTTACACAGCCTAAGTATGCTCTTGACTTATTGGCTAAGTTTCACATCGTTGATTGCAAGCCATCTCCAAATCCCTTTCTATTAGGAGTCAAGCTTGAGGCTGATTGTTCTTCACCATTGGTTGATGCCACTCGATATCGACAACTTGTTGGTAGTCTCATCTACTTGACTCACACTAGGCCTGACATATCATATACAGTGGGACTTGTCTATAAATTCATTTATGAACCTCATGAGATGCATTGAAAAGTAGCTAAGAGGATCTTGCATTACATACAGGGTTCACATAGATATGGGATTTATTACAGATTTGGCATAGAGGTTGACTTGGTTAGATATATAGATTCAAACTGGGATGGTGATTCATAGACTCGCAAGTCCACTTATGGTTACAATTTCTCTCTAGGTTCAGGTCCTATCAGTTGGTCTAGCAAGAAGCAAAATGCTATTTCTATATCATCCACAGAGGCAGAGTATAGGGGAGTTATTAATGCAGCTACAAAGGCTATTTGGCTTTAGGGGATTCTTTCTGAGTTTGGCATTCCTATCAGGCAGCCCACCATCATTTATTGTGATAACCAGAGTACCATTCAAATTTGTAAGAATCTAGTTTAGCACTAGCGAACCAAGCACATAGAAATTCACATGCACTTCCTTCGAGAGCTTATTCATAGTCAGGTCATTGACTTGATATTTTGCCAGTCTTTAGAGCAGGTTGTAGACATCTTCACCAAACTTTTCACTGAGAGCAAGTTCATTCATCTATGAGCTCTTCTTGGGGTGCAGTCTACATCTGTAGCAGTATCATCTTCAGGGGGGCCTTCTAGCCTCTTCTTTCTTTTATGTCTCTCTTTTGGGGAGAGTTTTTTCCTATGAGTTTTCTCCTTTTCTCTATCTTATGATAGATTGTATTTGTACATGGGTACCTCATCAGGCCTAGTTTTCGGGACCCATTTTATATTTCCACACTGCCCACCTGAGTTGCGCTTATGGGGGGTATTAGTGTAGGTTTTTATTTTTTTCTATTTATTAATTAGAGAAATTGTATTTCTTGTGCATACATGGAGTTTTCCTACATTTGTGGGATAGGCTAGCTTATGTGGAGGTGTGTGTCATAGATGTGTCATAGGTGTCATAAGTGACTCCCTTGATGGGAGTTACTTCTCTATTCTTAGCACCTTGTCACCACCTTTCATGGAGGAGTTATAGTTTATTCCTGGGGTGTCTTTTCCACCTTTTGTGGAGGAGTTACTTACGTACTCTCCTATTTTTAGTCCTCACTTTGGCCATCTCATGTTAATAAGATTTTAGTTTTCTCCATTTTGTCTTGTGAAATTTATCTTCTTGTGTTATTTTCAAATTGTTTTAGCATCTATGTGGTGTGCACTTGTTTCATCTCATGTGATCACGTCTCCATTGTGCTCGCATTATCCAGATTCTGGCAACAACTCTGATATTATCTTCCCAACCAAAGGGATTGAATGGTCACAAAAATTTTGGGAACAATCACCCAAATTCCCCATGTGTTTTAGAAATCAAGTTAAACTCTCCAATTTTTTGAAAAGGAAATATCATCTCTAACAAGTTACATGGTAACATATTTACTCACATACTAGTGTGTTCCTTCCTTGCTCTTTCAAATTTCAAGTTTTAAGTAGAATTCAGATTTTTATGTTTATTCTATGGACACTGACTACTACATTTTCATTATAGGATTTATTTATATAAGCTTGTACTTCTATATCCTTCTCCAAAAGATAAAGTGTTTTTTACACACTCATGTATATTTTCATCCTTTTACTCTAGTATTTCCATTGCATTATAATACTATAATAAAATAGGGCATTTATAGACACTAAAATTTGGTATTTGGTACTTGAAAATGTCAACCTTGACCTAAACTTATCATATATGACTTGTACATATCCAAACAACTCTCATGTGTCAATATCACGCACATATATGTTATTTATGATCCCCATCCATTCTAAGTTTCTATCAGTCACATATGGGAATAATATGTTATATGTTAAATTAGATAAATATCTGATTCAGATAGTTTTAGATTATCACCCTTACATTCATATCTCCTAGATAATAATGTCACACTCAGATAATAACGTCAACATTATTATCATGAGGTTGACGTTATCGCCATTTTCCTAAAAATGGCTATTTTTCAAAATTAAACCCTTCTCATAGGTCGATATATTCATCTAACATGTCAATGGCACAATAATTTACATAAATGGACTCATTTAAATAGAAATCAAACTCACACTTATTTTTCACTTGGAACTTATCTATTAAGCATCTATTCACTATTGCATATTGATTAAAAAAAAATCCCTATTCATCCTAAATTTCAAATCAACCACTAGGATCAATCATCAACCAAGTCTAAAACACATCAAGCCAATTCAGAGTGGCCATTGTTAACATCAAAACCATATTTATAGGTGTATCCATGTATCAAAACATCACAATTATACATTCATAATAAGGAAAATAACTAATTTTATCTTGACTTCCCTCTTTAGAGTATTATATATGTAGGTTAGGGTAAATCATCAATGGGGGTGATTGGGATCAACTCAACTCAGTTAAAATTCCTCACTTCTTACATATTTTCATTCTTCACAAGCTAACCTAGTTTTTCAATAAGAATGAAGCTTATTTATGGAGTTTCACATGTAGTCAAGAGTCATAGATCATATATTAAAAGACATATCATATAGATGCACTAAATTATATGGTTATAAAGAGACAAACCTACCCAACACAATAATGTCAACCCCAAATAGTAGAATCAATCTTCTTGCCCAAGCCTAATGGTACTAACCTTGTGTGCATAGAGACATAGTTTTAGATCTGTAAAAATCATATGCATGATTCTAATCTGTTTCCAATGTCTAAACATAATTACAATCAAATAGTTAAGCAGTAAACCTAAGTATCTTCATCTCCTTACTACTTTCCATAAATAGTAATTTGTATTATCATATCTATTTGAATTAGTTACATCTAGATTTATGCTTGATTTTGATATATTATAATATAAATTTATTCTAAAATTTTATCCTATTAATAGTCACATCAATCTAACAATAGGGTAAATATTTAGTTTTATTTCTTAGTGCAATTTATTTTAACTATTTTTCTTAAAACCAAAATTAGGGTAAACAAAAACCAATCTAGTGCATAATCCTTGAAACTTGTAGGAAATATATTAGTCGTTAATAGATCGTCATGTACAAAACCAAATCATAAAGGATAAATGGATCAAATATGATGTGAATAATTACCCTTATTATTTTATATAGTTCAAATTTAGGTATAAACAAACTGGTAGATAAGGGGTATACAAGAGTCTCTTATTCTAATGAGTTGTGTAATGTTATCATGATAAGTGAATATATTAACCTAGTTTTTCAATAAGAATGAAGCTTATTTATGGAGTTTCACATGTATTTGAGATTCATAGATCATATATAAAAAGACATATCATATATATTCACTAAATTATATGGTTATAAAGAGACAAACCTACCCAACACAATAATGTCAACCCCAAATAGTAGAATCAATCTTCTTGCCCAAGCCTAATGGTACTAACCTTGTGTACATAGAGACATAGTTTTAGATCTGTAAAAATCATATGCATGATTCTAATCTATTTCCAATGTCTAAACATAATGACAATCAATTAGTTAAGCAGTAAACCTAAGTATCATTATCTCCTTACTACTTTCCATATATAGTAATTTGTATTATCATATCTATCTGAATTAGTTACACCTAGATTTATGTTTGATTTTAATATATTATAATATGAATTTATTATAAAATTTTATCCTATTAATAGTCACATCAATCTAATAATAGTGTAAATATTTAGTTTTATTTCTTAGTGCAATTTATTTTGACTATTTTTCTTAAAACCAAAATTAGGGTAAACAAAAACCAATCTAGTGCATAGTCCTTGAAACTTGTAGGAAATATATTAGTCCTTAATAGATTGTCATGTACAAAACCAAATCATAAAGGATAAATGGATTAAATATGATGTGAATAATTACCCTTAGTATTTTATATAGTTCAAATTTAGGTATAAGCAAACTGGTAGATAAGGAGTATACAAGAGTCTTTTATTCTAATGAGTTGTGTAATGAATCATGATAAGTGAATACATTCTTATATATTTGAGATCTTTGGGTTAGTGGTTTTTACTTTCATATCTTGAAGGTCTTCTTGAATTAATGTCTTTATATTTAGTATCATGTGTAGGAATGGATTCTATAGGATTTTAAACAAGACCAAGATAATATTTTTTGTATTTAAAGCAGGTCGAGATGGTATAGTAATAAGTAAGAGGTACAAGAGAAGTAATAGGTTTCGAATGAATAATCTTAGTAAATTGAGTAGAAGTTGTAAGAAGAAACACAAAATATGGAATAAATTAGCCTCATGAACTATAGTAGAAGGATACTTTCTAGTAGGTGGATGTAAAAACCTAATTTTGGTATAAGACACTTTTCCATAGAATCTTTGTCATGTTTAATCGTACATCAACCACTTGTGTACATTTGGCTATTTTTGGATAATTTTAACCCACATTAAACTCCCTTCAACCTTGGTTCATCTTGTTTTACTCTAAAAAACTTAGATCTGTTAATTTTCAGCACAAAGGTCCAATTCATCCATCCATTATTTAATATGATCTTCATTTTGAGTCTTCCCCCCTTCATATCATAATTTATAGTTTGTTAACTCTAACCCCTACTCTTTTTTGGGTCATTTCCACCTTGGGTTGATTCCTCATTCCTTGATTTTCAATTATCATAATTCTTAAGGATTGGCCTATGTTCAAAGTATCCTATGGATCACTATATATATAAATATACCCTTATTCATATACTATTTAGACATAAAACTTAGATCTATTCCAAGCCATTTATCTAATTCATAATCATCAAACCTTATCATGAGTTTAACACACTCAACCAAAGGGTTTGAACATAGATCCTACATTACATCACCATCAATCCAAGTTTTATGAAATCATTTCTAGTACCAAGATAAGGTCATAGTGAAGCACATAGATACATTTTATTAACTATGGAAATGAGGTGAAGTCTTATCTCCCATTTGATTTTGGATTCAATCACAAGCAATTAAACTACACACAACCCTAATTTCAAGTGTATAAGCTATGTAACATCAACTCCCAAGAGGATTCCCACAAAACCTGACTTACACACCATAATATTTTATGCATACATTTACTTATAATTAGGTTAATATTAAAAATAAATAAATAAGATAATTATTCCCATCAAAATTTAGAAGCAAAGTTAGGATCAATTCAAGACTACACTTACAAAAATGTGTCATAAAATACCTAATAGTGAGTTACAAACAATTTTATCCAGTAGTTATTTTCAACCACTCAAAGAAAAATTTATGTTTAACACGTACCAATCTTTCAATGAGATTTTCCACATGGTTTGCAACTTTGTGTTTAATCTTTTAGAGGCTAATGTACTAAAATATGAGTATAAATCCATTTGCTTTATTAACAACTCCAAATATCAAGTTAAGTAAACATTCAAATCTAAGGTTAATAATCCTCCAACTATTCAAGATAAGAACGAGGCAAAAAAATATAAACATAATTTCACAGCCACCTGAAAGGCTAGTTCTCTCATTTTTCATAAATGTTACATCTTGATTCCTCTCTAGACTTGATAACTTATTGATTAGTGAATTTTATGGTTATTTATTGGTTAATTATTGTTTTGTTTAGTTAGATTTTATATACTGATATGTGGACAGTTATACGTTGTTTATTTGCATGATTGTTAACTTGTTGAGTTAGTTGTACTTGTATGTTTTTTACATAATGATCATGATTACTTAGTTCATTATAGTAATATATTATTAAGGTGGATGTAGGATAGATTATGTCTCTCAGACTATGACTAAGGTAGATCATAATCAAAGAGGATGGAGTAGATGGAAGCATTGGGGGATGATATAATGATAACTAAGAATCCTACACACACCACAAATAATAGAATCTACTTTATATTCATTGGTTGATTTAGATAGCTTGTAGTTGCTTTTAGTTATTATTATGTTTGTTGAATTTCAATCTAGTTGTTTGTTGTAAGTGTATGGTTGAAATTATTATATGTTATCTTACTTAACTTATTTCAAGTAATTATGTTGCCTTAACTCGTGTTTGGAATCCGTGAGTCTCTTTGTTTCTATCTATGGGATGTATGTGTATGTTTTGGGAAATATAAGTGTCTTGTTTATAAATAAATTACCATAAATAGAGGGAACTTAATTATTTTATGTTAGTTGATTGTTAACTTGACTACTTAGCAAGGTGTGGTTAATGTTATCAGGCATGATCATAGTGTTTAGCAAATGTGATAATGTTTAAATGATTTTTGTGATAATTCAATATTGTTATGGGAATTTATAATGTTTAATTGATTATTTTGAAGTTGATGTTAATATTCATAATGAATAAAAGGATTGTTATTTTAATTATAAAGGTTCACAAATTATGGTTAAGTGGTATTGACTTGTGATAATCGAGCCACTCTAATAAACAAACACTACATTTTAATTATCCATGGTAAAACATTTAGTCCTAATCAGTATTCTACCAAATGGTTTTCATGCAAATACTTCTTTGCCAAGCTCATTATGAGCACAATGAGTTTTGGTGGGTATATTAGAAGTTTATTTGGCATGAAAATATCATGCATGAAGATAAAAGAGGGAGGAAGATATGCCTGGGGGACACAAAATATGAAAAATGATAAATAAAGAGGGGTTTGAGGAAGATTTGGAAGGGCATTACCAGTTGGGCATCGTTGAGGTCTTCTTTTATAGGTAAGGTTTGTTGGTTAAATTCATAAGTTGAAATGTGTGATTTAAATCAACAAGGCTGGTAAATTTTTATGAATAGGGTTTTATTTTCACTGTTATGAAAATTGTAAGAAAAAATAGGGTTATATACTTGGCACTAGGGATCGCTTGGCCATCCATAGAGCCAAATATATGACTCTATAAACCCTAATCAAAATGGCTACATATTCTACATAATGTTGCAAAAATTATTAACTTGAGTTTCAATGTGGAAATTATGTTAGTAAAAAAAAAATAGTGGAATAGGGGAATTTTAAAATTAATTATGCACACATATACAATTGAGTTTTTGAAATTAGAAAACCCAACCAAAATACCTAGGTCAATTTGTGAATAAATGGATTTATAGTTGAGTTAAAATATCAATCTAGTTTTCAACTTAGACTCAGTCTATATATATTGATTTTGAATTATTATTTTCTACATACAAATATAATGGGTTGTTAATATGTTTAAATCAGATAAAAATTATGTAATGAATAACCCATACTAGGGCATAGTTGGTATGTTAAATAAAACACATTCTTTAAAAAAATAGTATCCATCCATTCTTTTCTTCATACAAATGTTCGGTTTGTTGTTATGTTAAATTGGTTCAAGTTATTAAACCCAAGTAGGGCATAACTATATGTATAAGGTTAGTATGGATGAATAAATTTATGAAGAGTTCAGGTAGATCTAAACCTATAGATAGGTTTAATGATTTTATATAAATTAACTCAACCTTAAGGATTTCCATTTTGATCATAATAACACAAGTATTGTTTTGTTTCATTTGTGAAACTTGTATATAAATGTATAAATATACATGGGTATATAAATATAGTCTTCAGGACATTTATTTGATGACATGTCAATATGATTATATAAATGTGTGTGTAATGTTCAGGTTATGGTTCTCTATTTACATATATCATTGTGATTATATTATGTATGAACCATAAGTGGTGATTGTATGTTGAATAGTAATTCACTATGGTTATATTGTGGAGTTTCATTTTGTGTAAACATATTATTACAATCCCACTTGTTTTACTAGACCTCAAAATGTTTTTTTGCAACCTATAGCAGTATAAGTATTTAAAGCCACTCATATATTCAATGTCACATCCTGATTTCTCTCTAGTTGAATACCTTGTTTGATCCATGGATTATTATGGTTGATTGGTTGATTAACTAATAATTGATTAAGCTTGATGACATATACTAATTATGAGGTAGTTTATGTTGCTTAATTTATATGATTAGTTTGTTATGAGTTAGTAGTACTTTTATATTTTATACATTGTGATCATGTTTATAAAACATTATTTGATAGATATAATAATATTTCAGACTAACTAACTTTATTTTTATGAGGTGGATGCAGGAATATTCTTCCCTTCGAGTATGACAGAGGGAGAGTGTCATCGAAGAGGGTAGTTAGATGGAGATGTTGGGGGTTGACAGAAAATAAATTTGGAAATCTTTGTACACACCACCTGAAATATCATGTTTCGTAATAAAATTTTTGATATATACGTCATAACATGTTTTATGTACTTTTATTTTAGGTAATTATTAGTATACTTTCTGATATAATATTGATTGTTAATGATGATTGTATTATTTTTTGAGTGATTTCGCTAGTTTTGTGATCATACTAGTTTATCTTATATAATGCACTTGTTTGACTAAATGAGTGAGTTTGATTTTATTTTACTTACATTACTGTGTTGTTAAGTATGACTACATAATGTTACGATATGATGACATATTCCATTATTTTTAATTATCTATAAGGTTTAGATAATAATAATAATAATTGAATATTATTATTATATAAGCTAAATCTATATGTCAAAATATATATAAAAAAAATTAAATACCTTTGTATTCAATTGACTATTTACCTGAGATTTGTTTTTAGATATATTGATACATTGTTTTTAATATTAAAATATTTAATAATTTTTTTATATATGATAGGGGATAATATAGTCATGTGAAACTATAGTTTAATAATATATAAAATTATTATCATGCGATATAATCTATATTTTATAATATTAGATGAAGTTCATTGCATGGGAATACTTTGGTCATCGATGAGATGTTATACTTTGCATGAAAAAGAGATTATAAATAAATTGATTAAGATATAGTGATTGATGATTGTTTGTTATCATGTGGATTTTAAAAATAACACAAAAATATTTTTATAGAAGCCTTTAGATGATTAGGGTTGTTAATCATCTATTAACTTTGGTTAAGCTTGTTTTTTGAGAAAAATATGGAGGAGATTGTGTTTACATGGTAACAGATTATAGAAAGTTGAGTAAATTATCCATTAATTTAAATAGTCAATTAAAGTGACCGTTAATGATGGGAAGAAAAATAATGAAAAAGAATAAGAAGTGAAAGAGAACTATGGGGAGATACATGACTCATGGCATAGAGGCGAGAGCTACAGAATGTAAATTAGGTGAAAATTTGAAGGAAAGAAGAAGGAATTTAGTTAATTTCATTGGTAGGCACAGGTAGGTATTATATTTCAATTCATGTGTGAATAATGTAAGGGTTTTTCAAACTAAGTATTGGGTAAATAGTTTTTCTATGTTTTAAATTTAAATATGTTGACTGGTATGTAGAGCCCTGTGGATGACTTGGCCTACATAGAACCCCACCTATGACTCAAGGAAAACCTAGGGTTGAGGATTAAACCATATAAACACATTGACTGTCAAGATTTTATAAAACTCATATTAAACTCTCTCTTGGTCCAAAAAAATCTATATATTAGATAGAGAACTACCCTTGATGGATATATATTTGTGACTTGAACTGAATTTTTTGAATTAGTTGTATATAATCATTTGGGTATTTAAAATTCAAATTGAAACTCAGATTAGTGGTTGAAATTTGACTGTGTATACACCATTGGTAGTTAGGTGTAAAATGAGGAATTTTATTTATATCAAATACATATGTCGATATATACATAGATATATATAAGTATATATATGGTTAAAATCGAAGGGTATACATATAAATAAACATACATACATATATAAGTATATATATAAATATATTTGTATATGCATTATTGAACTATATTTAAAGGGATTTATGTGATACTAAGTTCATATACATTTATATGTATAACCCTAGTCCTGATTGTGCATACACATTTTATTTGAATGTATGCATACACATTTTATTTGACTATGTACATATACATTTTATGCGACTGTGTACATATACATTTATTTTATTTTATTGTGTGTTTATACATTTTTAAATAAACCTATGTTACACATTTATCAAACTTTTATGGACGGTAGTTATATTACGTTGTGAATGTATCTGTACATGCAAATTAGGTGTTAAAACTCCATTGTGTTGATTTTGATACAAACACCTACAAGTTCAATAATTCAGTTATATTATTAACTATGTAATAAAATTATTTAGAGATTATATTAGTTCATATAGCTTTTTAAAATTATTTAGGTTAGTCATCTTAGATAACCCAGGTATGAGTAGAAAGATGATTGTTTATGAACTGTGTTTGGGTTTTATATGAAGATCAAGCCCAATTTTTTTATTTGATTTCATAATTTTTTATATGATCTTAATGTGTTAAGAACTATACAAAAATAGGGATGACTGTGTATTATAAAATAGTGTTTTAAATAATAGAAAGTTTAAATACAATCAATTTGGGGATTGATCATGAGTAATTATTTAAAGGCATTTAGACTATTTCATATAATTATATGGATGACCCACATGGGGCTAAGTCAACTATGTTTTTTAGATTAATTATATGCATTTGATTTTATGAAAGTTTCAGAATTATTGAACTAGAAATGTTTTTGTTTCTTTGAACGGAACATATGATTGATTGTATGCTACATTTGGATTTTGTGAACATCTATATGTTTTTTTTTAAACAAGTATAAATATGGGGAAATATCTAGTTTTTAAAAAAAGGCTATGGGGATATTTTATGGACTGGATGTATACATTACAGTATATGGAAAACTCTAAGCCATGGACAGTGGATGTCTACTTGAATATTTCATATAAGATAAATAATTATATTGTATTTAAAATATTTTAGAGAATTATGTATGTGTATGTATGTATGTATGTATTTATGTATATATGTGGTATAAATACTTGATTTTTAGACTGTGTATTATATCTAAATAGACTATACCATTTAAATATATATATGCATGTTATACTTAGTTATATTATGTTTTAAAACATTATTACCATTGGTGCATAATTGATTGCTTGAGATATATTTTAATGTTATGATATAATCATTAAAATATCATATTTAAGACATTAATATAAGCAATTGTGATGTTTGGACTAGCTTTGTTTATATGTAGAATATAAATTATACTTATAAAGCTTGAAATATAATGTTGTTTCTTAGAGAAATGGCATTATGAGTTACTTGGTATGGTAAGTAACTAATAGTTTTGATGAGATAATACTCAAATGGTATGTTTAACACTATTTTTGGATTCTATTTATTATATGTAATAAACTAGACAAATGGATTCATTACACTTCATTTGATAGACTAAATGATTTTATGATAAATTTTGTAATTAGCTAAATTTAGATGTGCTAAGAAAAAATATTTATGAATGAATCTATTGATTTTATTATTATTATATATTTTTACCAAATCTCATATTCATGACTTTAATTAAGAAATGGATGGATTCCACTAGCTTAATTACCACCATCAATGCAAGATGAGGTGTAATCTGATCAAGTGGTATGTATGAATTTGACTAATCCTAGAGATCATTTATTATTAAAATTTTAGCCAAAGTATTATTTGATAAACATTATCATTTCATATGTGGATATAGTTTTCATATTTATGCGATATCATATTAGAATGAATTTCTTTACATTACACATTATGTATTAGATATCTTCGACACTTGAGTTCTAATTTATTACTTAGATTCCCGCATAATCATTATCTACTCATCTATGAAGGGAGGGCCATCCCCTTATTCTAGAGATAATACAGTGGATATATGATCCGTGGTTGGTGTGAAAAAGAGCTTAGATGATATTCTCCCTCCGAGCTAGAGTACTATACTTAAGATTACACTTGAAATTATATATTGATACTTGAGTCATGGCAACTCTACTCACAAGATATTTGTATTATGTTTTATCATTTGAGATACTATTATGTATTTCTAAAATTGTATCTTTTATACAGTGTACTTCTATAGCAGAGGTTGTAATATTATATCAGTTATGGTTGAATTTGTACTATTTCATTTATGATGTGATGCAGTAATTATGGTAATTCAATATTTTTCATGATTTTTATGTCTATTCATGGTAATCCTTATCTAAGTGGATTATCTATAACCTTTAAGTAAAATTAAATTAATAAAATTAATTAAAGATCACTAGTTAAGATTTCATGTGGTAAAATCTATATGTTGAATATGTTTATTTAATTTAAAATAAAATTATTACAATATTTAGGTAAAAACTAGCAGGGTTGTTATAATAAAATATGTTTACACACACACACACACAGGCCTAGTTGTGATTTTGTGTCATTTGAATGAATAACTTAAGGTCTATAGAATTTAAGGACATTTAACACAATTGTACATTAAAATTATATCATAGTTGGGTATTAGGTGTCTGCGAAATGACTTATTATTCTTATTAAGATATAAATAAATATATTCTTTCAATTATTAAAATCTGTATATGTATAAATGTGACTAGATTTTGTTATAACCATGTGTTAGTTAAGAAATATAATTATGGACTAAGAGTTATATGGATTTTAAACACAGATGTATAGCTAAAGTTTATTCTTTGATAGATATTTGAAAAGAATTAAATTTAGTGATATAACTAAGTGATCGAATGTGTGTGTGTGTGTGTGTGTGTGATTCTTGTGATTTGTAGATAAAATACAAATCTAAATCAAGTATACCAAATATAGATATACATATTTTGTTCAATTATTAAGAACGTTACATGATATAGAAAAGATCTATGGGTGCATTTGTTTACTTGAATTAATAAGCCAATCTTAGATATGAATACAATGGATTCAAGGACCCTCTAATTATATAGTAAATTATGAATTAAGGTAAACCATATTAATATTAGTTAGCATTCAAATAGCTTATTGATGTACTTTTGTTATATATAAATAAATTAATAAGATGGTAAATTATGTTTTATGGATGAATAACATAAAGTAAAGAGTTGCATCTAAATACTTTAGTGAATTTAAATTATGATGTTAGTTTTACCCAAAAGGTATGATTATTTGAAATCTATTTATATATCTAATTTTATTGTACTATAAATAAATTAAATGTGTGGAACTCTAATATTGCATTTGATGAATTAAATACAAGTATATGAGACTTTCTTGGATTAGCACATAATGTAGCTACTATTAGAGAAAAACTCATTATTAAATATATTGGTTTTAATATTTTTAACTTTATGAACCAAACTAGTATTAATGATCTTAAATAAGTGAGTGAGATGGATTCCACTTAATTAATGTCACTAATGTAAAGATGAGGTGTAATCTGATTGAGTGGTATGTATGAAATTGAGTGACCTTTAAGATCAAATAACTATAAAAAAGAAATTGACCAAAGTAGTGTTTATGGTTAAACATTTTCATTTCATCTATTTTATTTAGTTTACATGTATTGTATGATATCATGTTAGAATGAGTTTTTTTTATGATATGTTGCATATAATAGTTATTTTAAAATACATATATTATATTAATCACTCTTGATTATCACACCATAATTATCTACCCCATCATGAAGGGAGGGCCATTCCCTTGTTGAAAGATTATGTAGGGGATTGATAGTTTGTGGTTGGTGTAGAAAAGCACTTGAATGATGTTCTCCCTCCTCTCAGTAGTACTTCACTAATGACTACACTAATGATTACTTATGGATGATTTGAATTCAATGAGACTCGCATGCTTCATGTAGTATACTATGATTATAAATTATTATTAAACCATGTATTATGTCAAAACTATACTATTTTGTATATTTAATCATTACAGTAGTTAGCTATAACATTGTATCAGTAGTGACTAAATTTATAAATATAATTTTATGAAATAAATATAGTATTCATTTTTATAATCAGCATCGTACTTTATTTTATGATCATTAGCTAAAAATATTAGCTCTTGACCTTAATTTTGGTTAGCTTAAATCTAATGTATTTAGTTAAAGATCATTGTGTTATGGTTTCAGTGTGATGAAATCTAATTATTAAATTTGTGTAAATATTTTTTTAAAAAAATACCTTATTCTAGTAAAACCCAGTGGGGTTGTTACAAGAGAGCTTAGGTAGTTTCCAAGGTTACTCAAGCCTCCTTGCCAAGTGCTTAAAATTTTTATTAATTACAACATGATGGCGTTACCTCCACAATGTGAGTTGTATACATCTCAACCTTTAACTAGAGGATATGATGTGAATTGGTATTATGATTACCATAGATCTTTAAGACATTTTACCAATCAATTTTATTTATTACAATATAGAATATAGGGTATAATCAATGGTAATATTTAAAATGAAGTCCATAATAGAACATTGAATGAATCTATCGCTAAACCTAATCAACATTTGAAAATTTTGATTAATCCACTTCTAAACCATGATAATAAAAATCAAGATAATATTCACATATTACTACTTGCACATCAACCAACAAGTTCCAATGTGCACATCTTAGATGGTACTATAGGTATAGCTACTAGTTCATGAAAGCAAGCTCCATCTCACATTTTTTAAACCCAATATTCTAAAATATGACACTAATAATGGTCAACTATACATACAATTTTCATCTATTCATATTTTATGATTACACATCCAATCATGATAGATAGTAGTTCAATTCAAAAAAAATGATGTCATGTCTTTCTAATAGAGGGTATACTCAATGAAACTTGTTTTCCATAACCATGTTTCATAAGAGTTATGATGGTCTCACATAGACACCCATAAGTAGTGTCACATTACCAATCACCATAGGTCTTAAGATCCTATTAGTATGGTTCTATGTACTATTAAATAGTTGGACTTACTATTTAATATCTCAATGCCTATGGCTAAATCAAACATGAGTAATCCCATCCACATTACATTTATTTTTTAATTTTATGCATCTTAAAATATTATATACTATTCACAACACATGTAATGAGTTACCTATACCATACAAAAAATAACATGAGAAAGTACCTAAAGTGCTTTCTAAAAATAAATGCATTCAATATCTTGTGGTAGTTTTTATAGTTTCTCTACTTCAAACTATGTTTACTACAGTTATTTCATCTATAATCTCAATTCCTCGAGCTATAGTGCCTACAGCTACAAGTCCTATAGTTTCAATATTAAGAGATACAATACCTAGTCATCCACATCTTAAGATAGTCATATTATAGCCTTTTGCATACATTCTTTCTCAAGCACCTTTAAATAATTAAAATATACAAATAAATATTTGAACTAATACATGTTCTTCTTTCCAAAAAGTTAAGGTGGCTCTTATGGACCACTTGCAATGATTATATTAGTGATGATGATTATAGTTACCACACAACCCATGAGTATATGATCAATCCTACATTTTATGATAATTTTCTAATAATTTTATTGAAGCAGCTAGCTCCCTATGATCACAGACATTCCTTTGTATATGAATAGATAGGAGCATTGATTATCCATTTTAGCTTAACCCTTTCACTTCATCAATAATCATATTATACGATAACTTACTTTTAAATCATTCTTCTCTATCGCCTTCATCTATTGAGATTTTGCCTTTCCTCATCTTTATTCTATATTGTACATTTATGTTTTTTTCTTAGTTCGCATTGACACTCCAACCCCTAGGTTTATGTTGCACTAACCCTTGCCCTTTCCAAATATTTTCAAAAACATCCTAATGATGACAACATATATATTGAGACCTTTTGTCCAAGCATGCACTAACTTATTAGGGAATTTGTAGGCTATTTTGAATCCTCTTCTTATTCTTTCTTCATAATTTTTCCCTTTGGCTTTCTTATTTGGATTCTGTATATTCTTATAATTTTTCCTCTTGGATTTGATTGAGATTACATTGATTTTTATAGCATGTGGCTCTTAGATTCCTCTGTGTGATTTCACTCTATAAAATCATAAAAATGCAAAATATTTGAAAGCATTTATTAACCTCTCAAGGGATGAGGAAAAATGGGTAATTAAGGTACATACCTAATTTTAAATCACATTACATCAAGTACTATGATGTATGCACTTATTTAAAATATTAGACTAGTTAACATTATCTTTTGGGTCATCATTTCAATAAAACCAATTTATTTCATGTTGACTATATCCATTTGGTTCTCACTTTGAGTCTTTACAAAACATTTTAGAATCTAACCAGGTAAGAATGGAAGCAATAGGAGATGATAAGGATAGGCCTTAACCAATATCCTTTGTTGAGATCCAATGTAACCATAAGGTCTGACACAAGATACAAAAAGGTGTCCTCACTAAGTTTATGTTGATAATTGAGGGCCACAATGAATTTCTTTCCAAATATTTCAACCTTTGGATCGAGGTAAAAGACAGTTTTCTTCAAAGGCTTAAGGATTGAAATCTCAGAGGAGGTGATAGGTGAATTCATGGGTATGTCATGCGAAGGTACCAAGTCTTATAAAGATAAGTAACCATGAATTAATATAGACCTTATTTAAAACCAAAACCACCTTCCAAATAGAGAAAAGGAATACCCAATAAAAATCCTACCTAGGCGTTCATAGAAAATATGTCTACAAGTTGTGAAGTATCTAACTCTAGAGGGTAAGTTCACCAACATCTTCTCTCACCACTTTTTGCTCTTAAACCATTTCAAGGGCCATAGAAATATCATTCCATATTTTTTGCTTATGTCCTTTAAAAATATGGCCTTGGCATTTTAATCCAATCCCAACACTATTCTCATACACTAGGGGCTCATCTTCCTCCTCACCAAGAGAGGGGAATTGAGGTCCAAACTACTGAAAGTATCACAAAAAAAATATCGAATTAAGATACTAAAAACCTTTTGAAAGGGTGTGGGGGGATCCCATATCTTAAGCACCATCTTGCCCTATTCCCCCTCCCTCAAACCCTCATCATAAGCCTAAACAGGCAAAAAATAGGAAAGGAAAGAGGAAGGTCCAAGTTTTCCCTTTTTAGGGGGAGAAGAGAACTAAACCTAAGTTTGAAATTAGATCCTTGAGGGCTGTTGAAATCAAAAAGAGGGAGGATAGTAAAGGATTGAGAGACCCCCCTAGGCCATAGGTTGAAATTACATGAGTTTCAAGAGAAGATATAGAACCTAGGGCATCAAATGGTCATCTTTATGGAGTATTGGAACATTATGAAAGCATAATCTGACAAGCTAAAGTAATTCTAGAGCAACCCCAAAATGGTAGAAGGTGATACTCAAGTTTTGAGGTTGAATGTCACTACTATCAAAAAATTCAAGGTCATAGGGGCCAATCATACCAAAGTTACCTCCACATTAAGCATCAAGAAAAAGGGAAAAACTAAAAGTACTAATAAAACCAAGAGCATCAACATGATCCCCAAGGCAAAGGGGTTGGTTTCATAGAAGGAAAGAATGGTAGAAAGCCTGAGCATTCACATAAGAGGTAGAATAAATAACACTAAGCTAAATAAGAGCATAAACATGAGTGAACTCATTATGGTGAAAAATTAGGCAGGTTTGAAGGAGCCTAAGGGATAATACATACTTGTGTCTTTCTTTGTAATGTTTATTCATTGGTTAGTTTAGGGGTCTTAGCGGTGTTTTGATGGATGTTTCTGGTTGTCGGTTAGCCCATGTGGCATGTTTCATTTATGTTTTCCTGTTGGTCTTTTTTATTTAATTTTTGAATATTTGGTTTTAGGATCCCTCTAAAACTTGATTTTTACCCAATCAAATGAAAAAAAAAATTATTTTTTATGCATACATATATCATGTTTATTTACTTATCTAAAAAAAGTTTACATATACATATAAAACACTTGCTTCTCATAATATTTTTTAAGTAGGTGAGATGCAAGATAGGTTACAAAGATTATGGACTCACATATTATATGCAGTTACATTTACAACTAAACTCAATGGTATTCTTCTAGACACATAATTCTGACGACAATTGAATTCTGATCAGACTTCAGACCAATTCCTACCAATCATTACAAATTAAGCCTAAGAATTACTAAATGTCTCAAATTTGGTAATGCATCATTCATCAATGCTTAGAATCATGTTGAGTCATCTCTATTTGGGACACTATCCTATATGAAATAATAACCTCTCATGGATTCATCTCTAATCACCTTATGACATAATAACTACCAGTTTGGCCTATAAACCCATTAAATGAGACATTTGGTCAAATATTAAAAGAGCTAAAGTGCTAATCAAATTTAATTAACTAATTAAACAAGATTAAATACTTATTTTAATTATTCATTTGTAATTAATGAATATATAAACATATAAATTTTAAAAATCAAAATGTCAAGTCTTTTTATCATTGCCTTTATGAGTTATAAAGCTCTTCCAAAATATCTAATTTAAGAGCCATGCCTAGTAACTAAAAATCATAATTACATGACACTATTAAATTAACTGGAGTTAATATTAACTCAATTGGAATTAGTCTTAACTCTATTCCAAGTCTAAACTCAACCCCAACTCACCTTGGATGAGAGTTAATTTTTGAGGCTATAAATAAAAGGCCATGCCTATTGGTTTTTAATCTATTTTGGTGAAAATTTACTATGCAAAAATATATTCAAAAAGCTTTTTTATGTGGTGTTATAATGCCTAAATACCTTACAATTAGTGTTACCATACTCAAATCTTAATCCAAGCAATCAAAGCCAAGGTGCCAAGGAGAGAAGGAGCCAAGCTAGATTCATTATCAAAGACTTCTTGATGCACAAGCTAAGCAAGTCATTCAAAAATCCATTTAGAGCTCCAAGGAAGGTAAAAGAGTGTAATATTTTATGTTTTAGTTATTTTTTCATATGTTTTTTATTACCTAAGCTCTCCCTAGTGTTTAGACTAGAGGTGTTAGGATCTTAGTGTGTTTATTTGAGTTTTATTTTTTGGACTAACACAAGACTAACCTCCCCTCTATTTCAATCCTTGTTCACATGTTGGCATGCCTAGTGCGACTCATACCCCACGAAGTTTCTCTCAAGGCCTTTTAGATAATTTTACTAACAATTTTCATGTAAAAATTTTAACTTGTTGATCAAAACAGGTGAAAATTGAAGGTAAATAGATGTTTTTATGGAAGTTACAAAGTTGCTCTATGCAGTCACAATTTTTCCTTCTAAAATCATGATATTACACAATATCACTTCTTCACCATTACGATATTATCATAACTATTGCACTATTGTGTTGACCAACACAATTTTTGGACTGATTATTTGTGTTTGCAATGAAATCTATGATATTACAATATCACGAATCTAATAGTCATGATATTACCTTAAAAATCATGATATTACCTTTAAAATCATGATATTGTAATAGCATGACTTTGAAAATCAAGATATCGTTACAATTTCAAAAATATTTCCTTTAACTACCACAGTCATGATAACTATTTTATGCCACAAGGTTAAGTTACAATATCATGACTCCTAGAGTAGCAATATTGCACTAATACTATGTTTTAATGCAAGTTGAAATATTGTGCTAATAGTCATGATTTTGTAGAGAATTTCATGGTATTTCTTTATGTTTTTATGGTTTTTCACTCTGTATACAATTTTATAAACCCGAGAGCAAGAATTATAGAGTCATTTGTTCACTCGTGATTTTCTTCTAAGCACAAGGACCCCCTAATGTGTTTTGAAAGACCCAAAGGCCAAGAGGAAGTCATTTAAAACATTTTAAGTTTCAAATTGGTTTTTTAAAAATATTTTTGCTTAAATCATTTTCTCTTTTCAAATTTTTCAACAATAAATGCCTAGGGGCTCAAATTTAATCACATCATTTTGGTGTCATTAAATGAATTCTTAAATTAGTTAAATAATCTTAAGATTTTTATTTTTTATGATTGTTTGTTGAAAGTGTTTGTTATCAAGATGAGTGATGTGTGTATGCTCTCCCCCATCCCCTTTAAGAAACGTGGGTGATGAAAAATGTTATTTCTTTATCTTTGTCACTTTATTCCAAAAGTGTGGAAAGAAAGTCACTAAGACCCTCCTCAAATATACATGATTTGGGTGACCCCAAAACTACCCTAAAGTATTTTCACTTGTCTTTATTTCATTCAAATTGGATTATGAGTGGAATTTCATCACCTCCTCATGGCTTCTCTAGTGAAGCATTAACCCAATAATTCATCTCTCAAAACCATTTTAAAGCCACTCCATGGGAGGTATATAAATAGAGGGTGACTTATGAGGATGCTTATTTTGAATGGTTAAAACAAGCTTTATTAGTGGTAATCGACCTTAGAACATTGGAGCAACTTAGACATCACACTACACTATGCAATTTATGGATGTAATGGTTATGAAAAGGATAAGACCTTTTCACAACAAACCAGCTAACATGGATCCAAAGGATATTATTGCAGTCCTAGTGTTATCCATACTTGGGACCATCTAAAAATGAATAAAAATTTATAGTTTAGATAACCCCACTTGTCACGAACATACTATTGATTTAGGATGAGTAGCCCAAAGTTTTATGTAGTAGTATAAAATATGAAGAGAAGAGGGGGCTTAAAAACCCTAATTTTCATGCACTTTTACTTTTTAGATTAACAACTTAAAGTTCTCTCAAGAGTGAGTATATAAAAGAATTCAATATTACGATGTAACCTTGTCAGTTTTAGGATTTAGAACGTTACACTTAGGTGTTTATGTCACTTTTGTCATTTTACTTACATGGTATTCAGTCAAAATTATTTGTTTGTCATACCATGTCAAAAACAAGTCTTGTTTATACATCACTCATTTATTTGAGGCATTATGTCATCCATTTGACACCATACCTTTGCCTTAGTATTTTCATAAACTTTTTTATATGTGTCACTTGTTTTAAAAGGGTTTCGTTACACTACCTAATTCATATCAAATATTATACCTTGGAGTCTTGAAATAAACTATTTGCCATATTCTTATTGCACAATAACATCATTATGCTACTCAATTCATTTCAAAGACTTATTATCTTGTGTCCAATAATCCAAATCTTGATTATTATCTATCTAGCTAATATTGTGTCTAGTGTCTAATGTTGTTATGTTGTTCATCTTTATCTAGCTTGTTATCTATTTTGAGAAGTCTAGTCTTATAAATAAAGCTTGAAATTAGCCTTGACAAGTTCAGATCCAAATATTGATTGGTTTATACCTATGCCTTGTGTAATTTTGGCTTAGGTGTTCATCTTTCACTTTTGGGCTATGAAACTTAGGTTAATTCTTTACTTAATTTAAATATTATTTTTTGTGCCTAGATTTAGGGGAAGTAGTCTATCTTCCATGTGCCTAGAATATATTGTCTTTTGCCAAATGATCAAGTTTTTATTTAAATCTAAATGCCTAGTTTGTTTTAAAGTGTTTCAAATTTGTTAGATTAATATTTTACCTCTTAGACCTAGTTTGTTTTAAAGTCTAGTTTTTGTGCCTTTTCCAAAAGACCTAGTAATACCTATTTTGAGCCTAGATTTTTGTTCCTTATTTTCCAAAAAGACCGAGCAACTTTTATTTTTTCAGATCTAGCTTAGACTTGTTTGAAAGACTTTTTACCTAAGTAAAAGTATTTCAGTTTTTTTTCATCCACTTAACCCTTTTTGTGTAAGACATTTGATGTTAGACTATTTTAGACCAAGTTTTAGTATAGACCTTTAAAAGATACAACTCCACGTTTTGACCAAGTTAGACCAAGTTCAAACCATTTATCCTTTGGACATTATTTTTGAGAGTTTGTATAATGTTAATCCTATTTTCACAAAACATTCATCATTGATTTAAATATGTCTCACTATACTCATAACATATCCATATACAACCTAGGATATGATAATGTGGTTGCACAAAATGACTTTGTTTAAGACCCTTATGGTGATGATGTAGTTTGTGAGATGGATCCTTATACTCCTTACACTACTTAATCTAGGAAATAAAGCCAGGATTCACTTGACCACTATTTGGTAAACATGCCTCCATATTTGGAGTAAGACTAAGAACAAATAGTGTAGTACCTTACTAGAGTACCATCGATCTTAGACCAAGTTCAACAACAACCGTACTACATTACTATGCCATCAGCATACGATCCTTATTTTTTTAATTGTCACTTGCTTGAAAATAAGGATGAATTTTTAATCAGGTCCATAAAATTAGGGTCCAAGTTCCAATAGACTTCTCCCATACAAATTTGCCTAGTCTAGTTAGAGTGACTTTAACTATACCTTATAACCAAACCATCGAATAGGCCTTTTCTAAAAATCCTCAAACACTTATGCCAATGTCATATAAATACCCATGTATGATTTTCATGCAAAAGGGCCTCATGAAGGACCAATTTATACAAAAATAAAAAGCATATCAAACTTATTATAACTTAGCGCATAATTTTAATAACATGGCCATGTCAAATGCTTCTCTTATAGAGATAAATCCATCAACAAGAGTATTAATTGAATTTATAGGTCAAGATAATTCAGGTATAGACCCATTTATATAAATCACTTTAGTTGGTGATATTTTCAATGCCCCATCTATCGAGAAATTATCTACTACTTCTACATAGAATAATTTGCCAAGTATGGTGGATAACACACAAGTATCCTCTAATCTAGGCCAAAGTGTTTTAACTGCACCAACAACTAATTCATAACAAGTGCCTTTAATTAATACCATAAGTGGTTCACAATAGTAGGGGGCAGAATCTCCTACATCCCAACCATAATAAGCTACCTCTAATCCTCAACTATTTGTTTTTTCAAGCATGTAATCATAAGGATTAAGTAGTCAAGCACCAACTAGAGCCTTACCTCAACAAAACAAGATGAATACTACTCCACCTCAATAGGTGATGAATAACATTTCATAACAATAGACACAATCTAGTATACCAACACATTAGAGGTAGAACATTCTACCACCTCAGTAGGGGGCAACTAATGTTTTACCTCAACAAGTAGTGATAAGTACACCTCAATAGTCATAGAACAACATACATTCATAAACATTGTCTAATCAATAATGTATGTTTATTGGTCAGCGACAAATATTAAATATCCAACAAATATCTACTTCATAATAAGTGTTTGTGCAACTAAGAGGTACTATTGTCCAATAAAGGCTAATTAAGCAATAATTATCTTTTGTGCAAAACATGCCACATATCTAATAATAGGGCCTTGGTATACAAGTTTTCATTCCATAATAACCAATGACTCTATTATACCTCAGTCAAGGTAATCCATCTTTGATCACCTAGCCTCCACCTTAGGCCAATGTTCCATCTAGTTTCCTAGCACAAGAACTACAACAAATGAAGGATGCAATTACAATATCTAATAAAAGAAATAAACTAAGAACTTAAAGTTAGATGACATGTGTTCCTACCCATTCATCATGAAATATCTATAGATACCATTTCCTTCAAGGTATGAACCATCAAAATTTGACAAATACAAGGGTAAAAGAGACCCTAAGGGCCATTTGACATAATTTTTTATTGTTTGCCAACTAGTGGCCTACAATGACATTTATTTACTCCTCCCTTTTTCCTAATTCTAGTTATACAAGCTTTGGAATGGTTCTTGAAATTACCAAAGAACTCAATATCTAATTTTGATGACCTTTGGGACAAATTTGTGAAGTATTTATCCTACAATCTTGAACATGAGATTTCATTGGTAGATTTGACTCAAGCCAGGTATAAATCTAGTTAAATTTTTGTAAGATGTCTATAGAGATAGAGATCACTTTTTAGTCATTTCACCCATAGTGTACTAAATAAATAATTGGCCGTTGTTTTTGTCAAAAAATTATACGATGATATATCCTACCATCTAGAGATTTAGTGTGCACATACTTTCAAGTAGATCATTGACAAAGACCTACTAATTGAAAATACCTTTATTAAGAAAGGGATCATCAATTTAACCTCATCAAACCAAAATCAAAACCAAAACTAAGAAAAGGGCCAAAATTAGAACCAAAACCAAGTCCAAGCACAAGCATCAGTATAAGTCCAGGCTAATAATTATGAAAAATCTAAGCAATTCAAAAATAATAAGAATATTATTGGAAATGGAGTAACTAAGTTACATCATGTATAAATTTTACAAAAACTATCTACTCAACCTATGCCACAAATACATCTTATTCCTCACCAATAACCCATTTAGTATGTATAGCCTTCACAGCAGCCTAGACCAGCTCAACAAATACAACAATCGTTACCTTTACAAACCCCTCCTCCAAGGAGAAATGTGCATACTCATAGAGTCTTCAGTGACCTTGGAGAGCTTATTGAAGTCATGTTTTGAAATATATCTTTCACTAATATGATTTTTGGTCCATTCCAAAGCACTATCTTGAGGGTATTTCTTATCCAAACTAGTACATAGAAAATGAGTTATGTGAATACCATCAGGTTCATGACACTATTGTATGCAGATCGAACACCTCATTCAAAATATGTTGGAAAATGAGGAGATTACATTGGATAATATAGCATCCAATCAAAAATTAGGTATCTACCAAAACCCTTTTCCATAAAATAATAATAACAACCAATAATAGCAATAACAAAGTCCAGATCAATAGCAACAATAGTATCAACATCTATGATAACAACAAAAATTCTAGTAACAATAAAAATAACATCAACCGAATGTAAAAAACCAAGGCCAAAATGATCCCACCAACCAGCATACCTACCACACAATTTTACATAACTAAAACAAAGTTGTAGTTCATATTATAGAAGGTCGCATTTACACCATCTGTAGACACTGAAATCGTGTCCACCCCTTGGTCCTTTCTCCCCCTCTTAGTTCCCTTTGGTCCACTTAGCCACTCCTAACCCATGCTTTATTAATTTGAAATAAATATTCTATTTTAAATTAATAAAATCCCTTTTCCCTCTCTCCCTTGCCACCTCACCACCCTTGGATACCCTTCTTGGATTCCATTCATTCCCCACATGGCCAATATTAATGCTTAGACTCCCATTCCAACTTCTCCCCTTTAACCTCTCGCGTCCATTTAGCCACCTTCGACCATTTCTTCCTCGGACTCTCTGACCCGGTAGTTGGAAAAACGGACGAAAGGCTATTTTTAGCCTTTTTCCTGCCTCCCAGCTGCCGACGTCGATCAACTGTCGACCGACATCGGTGATATTGCTGATGTCGACATCCTTCATAACAGTTTTCTAAATCCATTATCTCTCATTCACCTATCTCTCGCTTCAGACTCTTGAATCCTTCAATCTGTCAATCTTTCACTCCTCTCTCTTCCACTGCTAACTCTTTGGCTATAGGTACACATCAAGCAACACTCTCCAGGGACTCTGCATCAGTTTTCTACATCAACAACAGGGACTCTGCCTTCGTCAGCAGCACCAACAACAGGGACACCAATCTGCAACACTCCTTCAAGCCTGTCACAGATAAGTATTTTGTTTGTGCTTTCATTGTGTTTTCTAGTTATCTGCTTCTAAGTTATGAACTAGATTCAGCACTCCCTGTCCCCAGACTAGACCAGACTCGAATCTTCATCTCCCTGTCCCTCTATTGGTCTCCTCTACCCCTCTGTCCCTTTTTTATATTCTATCTATTGTCCCAGATTTCAAAGATCCTCAGACCATTAACCAAAACCAGACTCTCAGACCCAGACCCCCAGACCATTCAACCAAGACCAAAACTCTATCTCAGACCCATCCACAGACCAAAACTCGTCCAGACCGACTGACGCCGGTCACTTCCCCCACTGACGTCGGTAGACTAACCGACGTCGGCAGCCTTGACAACCGACGCCGGTAGGACCACCAACGCCGGTGACTATGACTAGGTCGACAGCAACATTCAGGTAAGCATTTTCTTTCACTTTTCATTCTATCTTTATCATTTTCAGTCTTTTATCTTTCTATCCTTTATCAGACATCTTTTATCAATCAGTGGGTTGACATCCCTCAAGCTTTTGCTTTTGGGATCAAGCTTTCATTTGGCAGCCCACCATCTCCTCATCTAATGCCTTCTTTGTCTTAGTCTCTTTCTTTTGCAGGTGTCATCCTCCACAACCAAAGAGGACTTCTCACTTCGTCTGAATTATGGTGCGCATGACTATATCCAGGTACATACAAGCCTTGACCATTTTTCTTAGTTTCTTAATTCCTTCTTTGAATGTGAAAGCAAAAATCTAACATAGAAACATTCTGGCATGCCCGGTGGGACCTTAGGGTCTCCCTTGGGTTCTTTTTCTTTTATTCATATAGGTGCATTAGGTTTCTCCCTTTTCACCTCTTTCTTCTCTTCTAAATGACATCATAAGCAGGAATAAAAAGAACTTTTCTTTTATTTTCTTGCACTTCTAGACTAGTCAAAAATTATATCCTTCAAACCCTTTCTCAACTTGTTTTCATTCCAACTTCACATTTCGACTTGGGGCTTAGAACACTTTGCATTCATTTCTGCTTACTTGCATTTCTTAGTCCACACTTAGTAATTAATAACCGCATATTGAATTAATCGTAGTCCACTTGATGTTACACAACTGAACCACTTGCACTAAATCAAACATCAAACTTACTTAAAACAAGGTCCGACTGGGATTTCATCCCCCAGTGGATAGCTTACCCCTACCTGGCAATCTCACTTGGATTTCATCACCAAGGGAAAAGCCCACTCCGTTTTCTGGAGGAGGATAATCTCTAGGCAAGGTATATTTTGGCTAAGCAAGACCAGCTTATCACTGGGCTCGTGAAGTGAGGGGAGCTTGCTCCTTAGCACCAGGCCACGTACCGAACCTAATACAGACTTCTTGAGCACCTAAACATACCTGAAACCATCCATAGACTACCTCTTCTAGGACCCTTCTAACAGCCAACCTCCCCAAACATCACTTTAAAGCATAAGCCACACGAGCTTAATAATTTATTTCTAAGGATTTAACGCTTAGGCTCTACTTGTGTTCTTCATCTTTTTTGGTCTTATCTTTTTTTTTGAGGTAGTGAGGACGTTCTTCTCCCTATTTTTCAAAAACTCTCAAATCTTTTGGGTTTCTAGAAAACACAGTCACCAGCATCGGTTTTACCACCAACGTCAGTAGCCTTTTCTCGCCGGCATCGGTTATCTGACTGACGTCGGCCATTTTTCTCACCGACATCGGTTTTTCAACCGACGTCGGTCTCTGTCACAGTCCTTTTTTTTCAAAATAGCAGCCTCAAAACCCACCGTTTTTTTTTGCCAAAACCCCATTCTTAGTTTCTGAAACTGAAAAAAAACACAGTTTTTGAAACCTGACCCTTCTTGCCTTGAATGGTTTTGACACGCAGTCAAACCAAGGCTCTTCTTGACCATGCGAGACATCAACCACTTCTGTCTTCCCCATCCATAACTAGTCCTATAATGGAGTTCCACTCGGAGACTGAAAGAACTCTTACTCGCCCAACCCCGCCCCAGACTCCTATTGTCCCAGAAGGGGACCAAGATTTTGTACAATTATTGGACCTCAACATCAAAGCCTTGCAGCACTATCTCGCGCAGAGCCGAATGCGAGACTCCTTAGGCAACCCAATCTATGGGATACCAACTTCCTTGGTCGAGACAATGATCACATCAACAGTGTCTACAATTCAACCTATAGACAATCAAGTCAACACCTCGACCAATAACCCAACCGTCTCCTACCTTCAAAATTTAGCCTCTCCTTCTAGACCTACCTCCATGGGGGTTCTGGTACCCCCTCAACCTCAAACGACTCAACCAAATCCTACACCTTTCTAAAAACTAGTGGTCTCTATCCCCCCTACTCTTGCACCTATCAACACAAGAGTAATTGTCTACCCTCCAACAAGTGTGGCCACTCCTCAACCATCTTTGACGGCCCCTATCCAATTTGTGTCTACCAACCCCATAACACAAGTGCCCTTAGCTCCAACTTCCACCCCGATAACTAGCCACCCATATGTTGCGTCTACGCAACCAACCATGTCATATGCCCCTCTTAATATCTTTCAAGCGCCTTATAATCTAGGAGGTGCTCCACCTGCCAATCCGTCAGCAGACATCATCAAAATGCTAATGGACAAGATGTCCAGCCTAGAGACCTCCATTTCTGGCTCACGCAATGCTCTCTCATACGAGCAAATTTGCAATGAGCCCATTCACCCTTCTGTCCTGATTAGGCCATACCCCAATCAATGGGAGCTTCCTAAATTCTCTCGCTTTCAAAGCAAGGAAGACCCACAATAGCACTTACAGGCATTCAGACACGCCTGTTACCTTATTTTCCATGACGATGCATTGCTTTTACGCATGTTTCCTATGTCTCTCTCTGGTGCTACGCTTGACTGGTATAGCTCTCTTGCCAGCCATTCCCTCTTCATATTTACACAGCTGGCCCAGCTCTTTCTTCATCACTTCTCCATCAACATCACCAAGAAGGTCTCGATCACAGACCTCTATTCTATCCGCCAATTCGAGGATGAATCCATAGCTGACTTTGTTGCTCGCTGGAGAGGCCTCATCAATCAACTCTCCTTTTCTTTACCCCAACCCGAACTTATTGAACTTTTCTCCCAAGCCTGTGCCAAACATATTTCTTCCACCTTACGGGTTCAGACCTTCCACACCTTCGACGAAGCCTTCATGATGGCCTGCAAACTTGAATTACGTGCCATTGAGGAGAATAAAGTCAAGTTACGGAGTAAGAATCTCAACTCTAAGACCAATGAATCCTCTTCTTCTAAACCTTCATCATCCAATCCTAAGTCTAAAGCTTCAGCTAACGCTGTGGTCGTTAGACCTTCATCCTCTTCGCCTTCAACCAATCAGCCTGAGCCATCCACATCTCAGAGCGCCACCCACCAATTCCAGCAGAGATACGTACAACGATAGTATACTCCTCTCGAAGAATCATACACATTTGTGCTGGAAAAACTTGTTAAACAGGGGGTTTTCAATCTCCCCCAGATCCGACCACCTCTACAATTTGATCCCTCACGTGCCATCCCTGCGTGGTATAGGGAAAATGACTTCTGCAACTACCACCGTGTTAAAGGACATGACACAAGAAATTGCAAGACCCTTAAAAACATAATCCAAGACATGATCGAAAAGGGGGACCTCATCCTAGACAATCCCAATGCCCCCCCTAATCAGGGGATCGACATCTTCAAGCAACCATTCCCCAATCATCCACCAACCCAAAACAATGTCTAGACCTTGATTGACAACACTCATGAACACAACATTCGAACAGTCAATACGGTCTCGCCCTTCATCCCCGACCAACCTCAAGAGGTTAGTTCATCTATCAGTCCATCACGTGTGGACGAACCTCTTTCCCCAGTTAGTTCTCCGTCAACCTCTCTCATATTGGAGGATGCCTTAACCTTACCGGCACCACCAATCTCACCATCCTCCTTCCTGCTGTCTATGGAGGACCCGACCCTTCCTACTCCATGACCGCAAGTGGAGGGCACCATCATCCCTGCCCTTTACCCGCTTGAGGAGCCTCATTCTCCAGTTTCTTCTCCACCCAGGGAAGAACTTGCCTCTCCTTCATCTCCAATCAAAGACGAACCTGTCACGACTCCACCATGCCATGGGTCCGAGGCTACTACACCTGTCTCATCTTCGGCCCCACAACCGTCAACATCTTCTCAAGGACCCAAACCTCATTCGACATCTTCTCAACCATTTTCTCGACTAGTGGAGAAAATTGGACTTCTCCCTTCAAGGAAAGTGGAGCATCAGGGATTGTGGGAGCATCTTAAAGCTCTTCAACATGCACGTGCCCTCTCGTCTCATGCTGCCAATCCTCTCAAAGTAGAATCTCCCAAGACTCTCAACAAAGACCAGACTCCTGCTTCTAAACCTGCATCTACCCCATTTAAACCTATCAAGTCACTTGGCATTCGCCCTGTCTCTACCCTCACTCACCCACAATTGAAGGTGGACTTAGACCAAACCTCAACCAATAGTACTCTTCCAACCAAGTCAAAGAAGACTGCCAGACCACAGAAGCAAATGCCTCTTCTCCCGTCACCATTACCTTCAATTTTGGGCCCCCATCCTTCGACCCTGACCAGAGTCCTTTCCATGCTGACCTCTAATCAAAACCAATTGCCCCCTTTGCTTTCTCTGCCTATCTCTAGCCTACCCTCCCCTAAAAAGGTGGTACCTCTCATGAAGAAAGTGCCATCTCCGCCTGTCACCACACCATCAAACCAAAAGGTGGTACAGAAACCTCCTCCAACTCTGCCTAAGCAAAAGTCACCAGCATCGCACACATCGACTAGCACGGACCCTTTAGTGGGCTCATACTTATTGATATTGCACCGACTTTTGCAGACTTCCAGCATAACCCTTCCACCCATCAGGCCTTTTCAACCTCTCAGATCCAAGCCCTCTTGGTTCAACGACACGAAGATTTGCTTATACTATCGTACGCTAGGACACGATACCAAGGCTTGATGTGCTCTCAAGGCCGTCATTCACCGCTATATGGAGAAGGACACTCTTCTCCTTGAGGACACTCTTGACCGACCCTCGACACCTTCTCATCCAACCTCTTCAACCACGTCAACATCTCACCAGTAGGCCATGACCCCTTCTTCACCTCTTATCTTTGAAATAAATGCTATCCACATAACCACTAGGTCGCAAAAGGACAAGGCAAAAGAAAAAGCTGTCATTCCTTGGACCTACCCTTTTGTCAAGCCACCTCAACCGCCCAAGCCTAAAATTTCTATTCTTGGCGCATCTCAGCCTTCTTCTTCTTCCTCTTTCGGGCCGATTCATGACTCCATGTTGAAACAACTTCACCAAACGCCTGTGAAGATGTCCCTTTATGACCTCATCCAAACCTCACCTCAGCATCGTCAAGCCCTTATCCAAGCCTTGCAGGTAGCGGAGGTCCAACCCAAAGACCCCCAACCACTCGCTGCCCTCATCCACTCTTTATCTCCTGTTGCCTCCATCACATTCAGCGATTCTCAGATTCCCACATCCAACACGAAAGATCAGGACGCTGCCCTCTTCATCACTACCTATGTTGATCGGACACGCATCAAATGTGTTATGATCGATGGAGGCGTCAGCATCAACATTATCTCCACCCATGCCTTTGATTAGTTGGCTCTTCCCAAGAATTGCGTCTCCAAGACTGACGCAATTTTGTGCTCCTTCAACGGCACCACTGCCACAACCATTGGCACAGTCATCCTTCACATTTGCGTTGGTCCATGCATAGTCCCAAAGCTCTTCTATATCATCAAAGGAGAGTTTCAATACAACATGTTGTTGGGCTGACCCTAGATCTGCGCCATGGCCTGTGTCCCCTCCACCCTGCATCGTTGTGTGAAATTTGAGCATGATGGGCAAGTCCACACCATTCCCGCTGACCCTTCACCCTTCAAAACTTGTAACACCACCTACCGTCCAAATGACCTCCTCATTCCTATCAACCCATCAACCCCGGCACTGCCTCCATCCGCAGAAGCTTCAACTAGTTCGCAACCGGTAGTCGCCCTCACCCCTCCTCTTCAAGCGACTACCAAAGACCCCATGAAAGACATCTTTCAGTGACTTTCACTTGGGTAATATCGCTTGCTGACCTTAGACATGTTCCAAACTCTACAATAGTATGGACGCCTTCATCACAGCCCCAGTTATGACCATCGGATCAGGATGGTCGTGCCTTATGGTCCTCCTCACCTCTGAACCACTCTTGTCTATGGGGGTCTCAATCAAGCTCTTACTGATGGCAACCCTCTCTCTTCACCCCAACCATTCACATCAGACTTCTCGTTTCTTGGCAACCCCGCCTTTGCACACACTTACCTTTACAGGTGTGCATGGAAGGGTTTTGGTTTCGAACGCTATGAGCAGGGCTCCCATTAGCCCATCGAGCCGCTCAATGATGACGATGCCAAGAAACGGTATAGCGTGGGATATCACGACCCCACTCAAGCCTCCGCAGACCTTTGCCCCGAGCCAACCATTGACCAATCTTCTCCAGGCTCACCCATTCCTCCTCCTTCACCTATGGATTCGGTGGTTTCCATCCCTCCTAACTTTTTCAATGCCTAAATGCCATTCGCTTGGGAACCCCTGACCTATCAACCAAGTGGGGTACCCAGGTCTCTCCCCCTCGTCTTCTCTCCATCTCATCCACACTGGGTGTTAGACATTCTTCCTACCACCAAATGGCTGGGGGGAGTTCGACTTTATACTGCCTATCATGACCTCAACCAAACATCAATCATACATCAACCATGACCTCAATCAATCATCAAACTAGACCTCGACCAAGCAACCAAACCTTGACCAATCATCAACCTTAACCTCTTAATCATGACCAAACACCAATCTCGACCCGACCCTCGACCAGTCTCGACAAATCAGTGACCACATCAACCAACTTCTTAACCATCACCAGTATGTGACCAATATGGAGCAAAGTAAACGAGGCAAGTTTGCCCCTAATTGGCTCGGACCTTTCATCGTCACGCACAAGTATGGGTCAGGGACTTATCGTCTGTCTTCTCTCGACAGACGGCCAGAACCTGAGCCTCTTAATGCCTTGCATCTTCGACCATTCTACTGTTAGTCAAGTAATTATTTATTTGACGTTTAACTTGAGCTTGATCCCTTGAGCAGTCCTTGTCACCGTCATTCCTATTCCTTTCAACCCTCAATCCTAACCCTTTTGGCAAGCATGAACGCTTCGTCCTAATAAAAGGGAAACCCTCTAAACCTCTATAGTCAAGTCCATGACCAAAAGTCCAGTCAACCAATCAATCAAATATATATCAAAATGGGATGCATATTTCAAGGTCATAAAACTATAAATGTAGACTGCTCCCTCGAAGGACAGCTACATCATCATTGTTGTATTTACTAGACTTCTCCCTTGAAGGACAGCTAGGCCAAAGTCATATCAAAAATATAAAAATTAGAATATAGACCACTCCCTTGAAGGATGGCTATGCATAAATTTTGTTACATACGCAGCACTATCTCTGAAGCTTCTCGCATCGATCAGCTTCACGACATGACCACAAAGTAAGACAACATCCCATCGCAGGCTTCTCGCATCGATCAGTCTACCTTTAAAAAAAAAAAAATTGACTGACAATCTTTAGAGTCATGGACTTGTCTATAGTCGTTCTCGGGGCCACCTATAAAAGGGGCAAAGTTGTTCCTGTCAAAAATGGTTCCCCCTTCCATCTCTCATTATCAATCCTATCACCCCAACATACTCAAGGGATTTCGAGCTCACTTAACGTCAAGTGATTCGATTGCTTCTCTAACACAACCACTGGTCTACGACGCAATACATAAATGGGTCTTTTGTTTCTAAACAACCCCTTACCTATGATCACATTCTAGTCCTTGTCAATGAAAGAGCAATTTGCCTTTCACTTTTTCTCTACACTTTGGTCACGCATCCAACCAAATCATTATCTATCCAACAAAACCCAAACCCAAACCAAACCAATCAAACATTTTCAGACCAATGACATGACCTAGTCCATTTCACATAGTTTCTATGGACACCAATACACATGAAAACTATCGACCAGACACAATTTATGTTAAGCATAAACTAATACTTGTTGAAGCATAAATAGACCTCAATTCATTTTTAGCATACATCCATCATGACTATAGAAAATTGCTAGGGATGAAAGACCACTTGACCAATGTTGCAGAATACACCATCACATAATATGGAAAAGGCTACAACATCATCTTCCATTCATCATTCATCATGACCAAGACCAATCCATCGATCATTTTGACCACCTGTCTACCACTCGGACCTTTTGTTCAAACTACATTGGTCTGAGGCCCTAAGACAGGAGCTATGTAGGCAGCACTCAGATGATATGACATCATCTGGGGTTAGCTCGACCACCCTCGTTTGTTCGTCTCTCTGATGGACAAACCTTCTTTCCTCTTTTTGACCATGACCTTGCCCTCGACCAAGACCAATTCCATCCCTTTGACCCTTCCTCCCTTCTAGGGAGAACTACATTGGCCTGAGGCCCTTCCACAGGGGCTATGTAGGCAGCACTTAGATCACATAACATCTTCTGAGGTTAGCTCGAACACATCTTTTCATTCATTCATCCACTTTGACCAATGACCATTGGAGATCATGCCTATCTCCTCTGACTTCGACCACTTTCAAGACAATTTTGCCTTGGTTGTTTTTGCCTGTATGCTACCTCATGACTGGTTAGCAAAATTATCCGCAGACTTTTTTTTTTTAAACCCTCACAAGTATAGGATCGCAAGCCGGTTGATCAGCACTACTTGTGACATTTTCGTGTTTCCGAGAGCACTTTCTAAGCCTGGGATACCTGGAACATGACGACCATTTTGAGCTTCAGCTTAGATTGAATAACCCAATCAGCAGACGACTAAATGCTGGGGCCCGACTATTTCAATTCTAGCACTCCTTGACCCTCGACCTGCGACAGTTTGACCTGACCATCTCGTGAAGTGGTATACGTGCAATCATGACTTTTGCAGTGTTCACACTCCATCTTCATCCACTCTTTGTCAAATCAGCACCCAATTTCAGGTTCCTTTCCCTCGACTCCTGCTTTGAGGGGGAATACCTCATCCATAATCGGGGCAACCCAATCCTCTTGTTTTTGTCTTGCAGTTCACTTGAACAATCAACAAGATGAAATCAACCTTATCCCATACCTGGGGCAATCAACTCCTATTTTTGTCTTGCAATTCGTCTAGAGCAACCAACAAAACAAAAAGGGGCAAATGTAGACACCGGAATCGTGTCTACCCCTTGGTCCTTTCTCCCCCTCTTAGTCCCCTTTGGTCCACTTAGCCACTCCTAACCCATGCTTTATTAATTTGAAATAAATATTCTATTTTAAATTAATAAAATCCCTTTTCCCTCTCTCCCTTGCCACCTCACCACCCTTGGATACCCTTCTTGGATTCCCTTCATTCCCCACATGGCCAATATTAATGCTTAGACTCCCATTCCAACTTCTCCCCTTTAACCTCTCACGTCCATTTAGCCACCTTTGACCATTTCTTCCTCGGACTCGCTGACCCGGCAGTTGGGAAAACGGACGAAAGGCTATTTTCAGCCTTTTTCTTGCCTCCCAGCCACCGACGTCAGTCAACTGTCGACTGACGTCAACGATATTGCCGGCGTCGGCATCCTTCATAACGGTTTTTTGAATCTGTTATCTCTCCTTCGCCTCTCTCTCACTTCAGACTCTTGAATCCTTCAATCTTCAATCTTTCGCTCCTCTCTCTTCCACTGCTAACTCTTTGGCTGTAGGTACACATCAAGCAACACTCTCCAGGGACTCTACATCAGTTTTCTACATCAACAATAGGGACTCTGCCTTCGTCAGCAGCACCAACAACAGGGACACCAGTCTGCAACACTTCTTCAAGCCAGTCATAGATAAGTATTTTGTTTGTGCTTTCATTGTGTTTTCTAGTTATCTGCTTCTAAGTTATGAACTAGATTCAGCACTCTCTATCCCCAGACCAAACCAGACCCGAATCCCCATTTCCCTGTCCCTCTGTTGGTCTCCTCTACCCCTCTGTCCCTTTTTTATATTATATCCATTGTCCCAAATTTCAAAGATCCTCAGACCATTAACCAAAACCAGACTCTCGGACCCAGACCCCCAGACCATTCAACCAAGACCAAAACTCTGTCTCAGACCCGTCCATAGACCAAAACTCGTCCAGACCTCATCCACAGACTACTGCCCCGACCGACGCCGGTCACTTCTCCCACCGACGTTGGCAGACTAACCGACGTCGGTAGCCTTGAAAACTGACGCCGATAGGACCACCGATGCCGGCGACTGTGACTAGGCTGACAGCAACATTCAGGTAAGCATTTTCTTCCACTTTTCATTCTATCTTTATCATTTTTAGTCTTTTATCTTTTTGTCCTTTATCAGACATCTTTTATCAATCAGTGGGTTGACATCCCTCAAGCTTTTGCTTTTGGGATCAAGCTTTCGCTTGGCAGCCCACCATCTCCTCATCTAACGCCTTCTTTGTCTTAGTCTCATTCTTTTGCAGGTGTCATCCTCCATAACCAAAGAGGAGTTCTCACTTCGTCTGAATTATGGTCTGCATAACTATATCTAGGTACATACAAGCCTTGACCATTTTTTTTAGTTTCTTAATTCCTTCTTTGAATGTGAAAGCAAAAATCTAGCATAGAAACACCATCACCATTAATCTAAGACCAAGTGTTAATCAAACATGATCATTACTAACCAATTCCAATCAACCCATCTATACCAGTTATTCTTCCTTGATTTGGGACTGCATACAAGCTCACAAACAAGTAGGGATTACTACTTCTAGACCTTATACCGATAACTCATCATTACCTTGTTACCACATACAAGTACATCGATAATTGAGACTTATTTTATCTATCCCCATGCCACTATCATTTTCTAGCAACAATGGTCCTATATATCATCTCAATTATGTAATCATAACTTTATGGTCAAAGATTACCATTCTTGACCCATATCCATCTACCAACAAACCCATCCAACCCACCATTTTGGATAGGAATAAGCCATATATCACTGTGAAGGGAAAGACATTCAATATTATGGAACAACTTCAAAAGATGCTTTCAAAAATCTCTATTTTGGATTTTTTGTGCACATCTATAATCCATATAATACATCTTAATAGAGTTCTTAGGCCAATCCCAATTTCTCAGTGACATATGCTAGACAAATTCCAAGATTTGGTTGGACATATATCCCTAAGCCTATAGTTAACCTTCGAACAAAGAGATATATCATCCTTTGGCCCTCTCCATAACAAATCCATTGACATTAAAATTTTCATAACATGGCACAAAGTAAAACATATCCTCATAGATAATGGATCAAGCCTGAATATTATGTCTCTAAAGCTCATGAAGCATCTCAGATACACAACAGTTGATCTTTATCTAGGAATGATCACTATCAATCCCTGTGATAATGAAAAATAGGAATTGTAAGGCACTATTAGCTTACCAATTATTTTTGGGCCTTTGACCCATGATGCATTATGTTATGTGTTAGACCTCGATTTTACATACAATTTAATCTTGGGTAGGCCCTAGATACATGAACTTCTTGCAATCCCTTCTATATTTCACTAGTGTCTTAAGTTCTCTCATAATGGAATGGAGGTTACCATAAATAGAGATTTTTTAGCCATACAAACATTGTAAACAATTGGAGGCCAAGTATGCAAACTATAACTACCATTTTCACCTGGATATAGTTTCCAAAAAGGACAAAGGCAAAGAAATACTTGTTGATTTACCAGAGTCAAATTGCATAGACTAAGATAGACTTGATCTATCTTCCCATATGCCACCTCCTGAAATGTCTAATCATAATACTATCTCAACTAATGGCCCAGAAGAGCATTCGACTCATGACACGTTTCACATTGCCAAGCTTCCACAAAACCCCCAAGTCCTATGGAAGACCTAAATCCAATCCACCCTGCATAGAATAGAAATGAAAATGAAAGTGTAAGCTCCATAGTCTATCTCTTATCATTTTCACAATGGCTATTGTCCAAGAACAAGACCCAATTATAAATGATGAAACCTAGTTATAAAATGATTAACTAGACAACTGTTATAAAAGTTTAAAATACTCCATTCCTAATAGGATTATGGAGAATCAAGCCTATGAAGGAGGCCTCAAGCCAAATCAATAGGGAACACTAGATCCAATTATATAACTCGGTACAAAGAAACTTATGGTCTCAGATTTAAACTACCTAGGGTGACCCCACGTATCTTATTCATATTTTAATGCTAATGACAAGTGACAATGATGCCAAAACCAAAGTACAGTTTAATCAAAACATTTATGAAGATATTACAAATACCAATCTATTTGGCACCCATATCATTTGTATCCTTAGCCCAGTTATTTGTAGTAAAATGTTTCCTCTTTATTACTCTCAACTTATATCCTAAGACCAACAAGAATCCATAATGTCGATAGATGGTTTTGAGAATGATGAGGCATTTTTCAAATTTTTATGCTTAAGAGACATTGTTCCATTGGGAAACCACAAATAAGGGTTCTCAATAAAATTGGATCCTGAAACATATTTTGGAGAATGGGTGAACACCCTTAGTCAAAACAAAGAAATAAACCATTGAAATCCAAAATTGAAAACCTATTTGAGGCACTTTTTAACTAGGGTAAAATTAAAGAGAAAGGCTAGTCTTTTGGTGAAAACCCATTTAGGCACCATTAGATGGGGGTGTTCACATTTCCTCAAACATAGCTTAGGAGACCACCAATGATGAACTTGTTTTTGGGTCTGAGTTCAATTTTGAAGAACAACATGCATTTGATCAAATTATTCAAGAGTTTCCAATAGTGTTTGTCACATGACCATCACTACCATTAGGAGATTTCAATTTGTCTTATTTAGGAGAAATTTAAAGCTAATCCAAACAGAGGACTTTGTAGTTGCAGACTAATTAAAAACATTGTTAACTATTTTGGAAGATGGTTCGACTCTCCTCATAAAACACATTACAAAAATTAACATTAGGACTCTAGATGACCTAAAAAGGATCGAATTAGGTGCATCCCTCACTGAATAATGTTGAATATTTACATCCCTTTTGAGGTAATTTGTTGACATCTTCACTTGGGTTTATTCAAACATGCCAGGTTTGGACCCTGCCTTGGTTGTACACCATATTATTGTACACCTTGATACCAAACCCGTCAAGCATAAATTACACAAAATGCATCCTCATATTGTTGTATTAACAAATAAAGAGTTGGAAAAACTATTATAAGTGATATGTATTCAACTGATCGACTATTCAGAGTGGATCTCTAATGTTATGTCAATCAGTAAGAAGCCTAAAAGAATCAAAAAAATTTAGAGATATAAAGAAGGCTTACCCCAAAGATGAAATTCCTCTGTCAAACATTAACATGATAGTAATGTTTTTCAAATTGACCCATTCTGTTGCCACTTATGCTAGGAAAGTCATTTTTATTGTATTTATCTACCACAGGCAAAACTCTTGGGTCAATTCTAGCTCAACATGATGATAGTGGAAAATAACATGTGTAATAGTTAAACCATACACTAGTTGCATATGAACACAATTATACGTCTATTGAAAAATCTTTTTTAGTTATGGTATTTGTAGCAAAAAAACTATGGCATTACATGTTAAACAATAAGATCATAGTTATTTCCAAAGTAGATCCACTCAAGTATCTACTATCCAAGATAATTTTAAAAGGCTGCATGGCTAAATGAATCATACTTCTAAGCAAGTTCAAGATAGAATATGTCAACCAAAAGGCTATCAAGGGGCAAGTACTTACAGATCATCTTGTTGAATTTCCCATTGTAGATATTGAACCCCTCACTTTTCAATTCCCCAATGAGTGCATCATGACCATCATTGAAACACCTCCTGAGGAGCAGCACTTGAAGCTATATTTTGATGGATCATTCATATCACATGGATCAAGGGCAGGCCTATTATTTATTATACCATAGGGGGATGTTATCCCTAAATCATTTGATATCATTTTTTTTATACTAATAACATGGTTGAATACAAATCACTCACTTCAGATCTTCAACAAGTAGTATAATGGAATATTCAACATCTCCAAGTTTATGGTGATTCTCAATTAATCATCAAGTCATGTTATAAACCACTTTTAGACCAAAGATGACAAGTTGGTGCCATATAAGGCCATGATTGATACTCTCAAATAGTATATTATCGATTATAGTTTGAACACATACCAAGAGCCAGTAAAAAAATAGTGGATGCCATGGCCACCATTGGCTCTTTGATCCATCACATAGACAAGACAAAGGAATATCAATTCCTTGTTGAAACTCTTCTAGTGTATACTCATGAACCCGTAACCATCATAATGATATATGATATTTTTGGTCCCAGCTCTATATTATATTCAAACCTTTTTACCTACCTTTGTGACCACATCATGCTACCAGACCTATCACACAAATAATAAAAAGCCTTTACTCACTAAGCCCCATGATATACCTTACTTAGACCAACCCTTTACTATCTTAGTTTTGATGGAACTTTGCTTCATTGTTTAAATTCAGTAGAAACAACATTAGCATTATGGTAAGTTCATGAAGGAGTATGTGGAGCCCACATAAATAAGGCCATCTTAGCCAAAAATCTCCTATGTACAGGTATTATTGGCCAATTTTGGATGTAGACATAGTTGTATATGTTAAAAGGTGAAACAAATGTCAAAGGCATGCTAATCAGATTCATGTCCCAGCTAAAATTCTCAAATTAATGCTTACTCCATGGTCATTTATAACGTGGAGTCTCGATCTCATTTAGAATATTAATCCAACCTATTCTGATGGCCATAAACATATCCTTACTACTACCAAATATTTCACTAAGTGGGACAAAGATGTACCCCTCACTTAAGTTATTGGAAAACAAATTTCCAAGTTCATTTTTAATCACCTAATTTACCATTATGGTATCCCATAAAACATTATATTTTATAATGGTAGATCATTTAAAAATAAGGATGTCAAAACATTGTGTGTCAAGTACAAAATTACTCAACATTTTTATACTGCATACTAACCACAAGGTAATGGCCAAACAAAGCCATCCAATAAAACCATTGTCAACATCCTTAAAAATATTATCAATGATGTTTGGCATGATTGGTACCTATAAATATTCCATGCTCTTTAGGCATACCACACTAATTACCATACCCCAATAGCAGTCACTCTATATTCCATCATTTATGGTACTGAAGACATTCTTCCCATTCAGGTTAAGTTACATTCTCTGTACATCTCATTAAATTATGTCTTAAATGATAAAATTATTGAGTATCTATCTTAAATTATCTATATTTACTTTCTAAAAAATGTATGGCCACTATCAATAGCCTTCATACATACCAAAACTAACTTTATAGCCACTACAACTGATGGGTCAAACATAGAGAGTTCAAACTTGGAGATCTTATTCTAAAAGAAAACAAAAAGAACAAAATGGCCAAGAATAAGCACAAGGTTACGTTCAAACCCAATTTTATAGGCCCATATATCATTATTGTAAATTATGGCTCCAGAGCATATAGACTTGCTACACCAGATGAGATGAACTTGATGAGCCAATGAATATTATACACCTCAAGCATTACTTTTCTTAAGAGACCTATAGTATTATCTATGAGACTCATTTCCATTATACTATAACGTTGACATACTTATTTATAACATACCATATATTATTCTATCATACCTTTCCTATCAACCAAATTTATTTTTCCCTCCCTACCTAACCCCTTTGACCTTGGTTCCATTCCATTGGTTCTTCAGGCACCTTCAGTGAGGAATTTCATATCAAGTATCAATAATTGATTTAGTATTCTAGACAAAGGCCATATTTTAGACCAGTATGCTAGTGGTTTTATAGTTGTATCATTTATTTTTTATTTCATTTAATATCATGTATTCCTGATTATAACCACCTTTGGGTAAATCAGTGTCTCGCATCATGATACTAATTATAACTACCTTTGGGTAAATTAATATCATTGACATATGCCGTTATTTCCTAATTATAATCTCTTATGGAAAAATTAGGAACAACATTTTTATCATGCCTTGAAGTCCCACCTTGCCATTCATATTGCATAATGTGTCATTTGTCTACTTTGCCTATAAATTGAGAACTTGCTACTATCTAGTTGGATTCCTCTGTTGTAAGGCAGAACTATAGTGACTTGAGGTCCCATCCTAGGATTATGTAGGCAATGATCGATTGATTTTAAGGTCATCTCAGTCACATTTTGCCTTGCTCTCACCATTTTATGAGTTGGACCGTTAGTGTCTCATCATTTTTGATTGAGTTGAGATGCTTAGAAAATCTCATAAACATTTTTAAATAATTTAGAAAATCCCAAAAATCATCATTTTCATCCATTTCTTTGCCTACAAGAATCTAGGAAACCTCATTATTTCACAAGAAACCACTTTTATTTTATTTTTCCCATCCTTGTTGTCCCCTTAAGCCTTACACTCTCATCATTTTATGATTTTTTATTGTGTGTGTTATGTATTTGACTTTGATATATTAATGATCGTTAGGATTCATCTCACGCTCTTGATATTTTCCAAGCACATTCCCATATTCCTCTACAACATCAATAATGTTTTCTTACCATCATTTTCTTTTATCCCATATCTTGGAAGATTTACATTTGGCTTGAAGTTTCTATTGTATATTGTATCCATGAAACTATGTTGGCAGCATTCACTTGCCTAGTGCATCTACAGTCAACTCAGCTACCCCTTCCTACTCTTCTATTCCCACCCCCCCCCCGGCTATTTTATTTATTTCTTTCATTGTCTCTTATAACCTAGGGGCAATGTTCATCATCTTTTTTGTTATCTATTTGCACTAACATTGTGATTACCCATTATTTATGTTTGTTTCATTTTATTTTGGTTGTTTTGTTATGTATTTCTTTTCCATTTCTTGATGTTTGTCTTCCAATTTGTTTGATTATTTGCATGTTTGTTTGCTTTCATTATTGTGCCTTGACTTAGTATATCTACATTCATTGGGTGATTCCTTATGTAACATACTTAAGTCCATCCATATTCATATGTTAACATTATCATCATGGTTTTTATCATTGATGAATTTTTTTTTAATATTTATTGGATTGCATGTCATTCCATATGCATATTTTGGATATGTTATCATGGTGTTTTATATCATGATACCTACCATCACATATTACATCAAAAATCATCTTAGGAAATCTTACAATCAATATAGTCATAGTGCTTCTCCTTGGCACCTAAAAAATACCTGATCTACCCTAATCATTTTCCACACACAAAGTAATTAAATCAAGAAATAATTCTAATCCTTTCTAGTTAGGCTGTGCATCTCCATACTAGTTGATTGCCTAAATTTATCTTAATTCTTTGTATCAACTTTCTATTATTCTATGAGTATGGATTTAGTATGTAAGCCCCCTATTCCAATTTGTCATATTACTCCCATCATTATGCCAATGATTCTAACTACCTTTGGGCAAATCATTGTGTATCATCCTACCAACAAATCCAATGAGTATAACTACCTGTGGGCAGATCATTATGTTTCAATACAAAATACCATGCTAATGATTCTAACCATATATGGGTAAATCATTGTGTTTTGATCCACTTAGATGTTCATGATTATAACCACATTTGGTCAAATCATTCTCTATCCACCTAACTAGGGTATGTTTTTATCATGTCAATTATTATAGCCATTTGTGGGTAAATTATTGTTTTCCCTTTTAATGATTATAACCATCTTTGGAAAAATCATTATCTTGTTACCCTTATTCTTTGGCTTATGATTATAACTACCTTAGGGCAAATCATTATCTTTTTACCTTGCTATGTCAATGATTATAACCACTTATGGGCAAATCATCATTTTTATCTACCCAATTGGGGCAACTCACTATGCCACTAATTATAACTTCCTATGGGAAAATCAATATTTTCAACCCCACTTTACCTTTTGGTTCCATCATTTCCTTCTTTCAAGGGATTGATCACCTATCTCTTTTGTTGATTGCTCCCTTGAGGGGGCATCTAGGGTTTATCCATCGTCATTTGTAGCATTAGACATACAAGACATTTTCATTCTTTAAGAAGACATTATTATGGCTATAGCTTATAATGTCTTCCTAAATAGAGACAAACTGTAGACACACAATTCTAGTCAATTCTAAAAATCAAAATATCAAGCATTTTCATTGTTGTCTTTATGAGTTGTCAAGCTCTTCCAAAATATCTCAAAATATCTAATTTGAGAGCCATGCCTAGTAATTGAAAATCATAATTACATGACAACTATTAACTCAACTAGAGTTAGTATTAACTCACCTAGATTTAATTTGAACCCATTCCAAGCCTAAACTCAACCTTAACTCACCTTGGGTGAGATTTAATTCTTGAGGCTATAAATACATGGCCATGTCTATTGGTTTTTAAGCTATTTTGGTACAAAGTTATTATGCACAAATATATTCAACAACTTCTTTTTATGTAGTGTTATAATGCTTAAATGCCTTGCAAGTAGTGTTACCATGCTCAAATCTTAATCCAAGCAATCAAAGCCAAGGTGTCAAGGAGAGAAGGATCCAAGCAAGCTTCATTATCAAATACTTCTTGGTGCACAAGCTAAGAAATCCATTTGGAGCTCCAAAAAAGGTTGAAAATTGTATTATTTTATGTTTTAGTTGTGTTCTCATATGTTTGCTTATTACCTAAGCTCTCCCTAGTGTCTAGGCAAGAGGTGTTAGGATTCTAGTATGTTTATTTGAGTTTTATTTCTTGAACTAACACATGACTAACCTCCCATCTATTTCAATCCTCGTTTACATTGGCAATATGCCTTATCCTAGGGAATATATTAAAATTAGGTCTCATGTGGTATCCTCTCTACTTTCCATTTATCATATAGGGTTACATATATTGGCAGTACATATCTTGTGCTACTCTACATATTGCATGTTAAATGAATACATTATGTGTTTTAATGAAATTAAATATATAGATAAATCAAAGTCACATCAATGGGTGGAAATATAAAAATCAAGTAGAAAGCAACAACAATTATTTATAATAATAACATAATAGAATAGATCCACATAAATGAATGATAGCATAGTAGAATATTGGAAATATATGATTGAGCCACGAACAGCCTCCATAACCTTAAAATGTGAATATAATTCATAATATGATCCTCCAATACTAACCACTTCCTCCTATATATATCTTGATCAGGCTGCGCATACTCTATAGGTAGACACTGCGGCCAATATGAAGATATACAAATTATCATTTGACTAAGTAAAATTTTATTTTGCCCACAAATTAGCCATACATATCCCAATATGTGCTAGTGGTTAAGTGCATAGTATTCCCCACCCATTAAAACTAACGCTATCCTCAACATTGATGATCACTTAATGATTCAATATGAATGTTTCATCCTCCAATATCAAATCTTGATGCCAAATTTTTCCAATTGACCATGTACTTTGTAATCACCCTCTTATGTAACCTATGTGTCCATGTATGGAGGATTTCTATAGATTTAAAATATTTTATTCCCTCTTAATAAAGCTTTTAAAACTCCATCTAGTATAAAAAACTTTGTCTAATGGCTTTTTTCAAGTAGGAAATATGGAAGACCAAATCTGTTTTCGTTAAATTAGGTAACTCTAGGTTTTATGCTATATGATTTATATTATATGGTACCTAATAGGGATCATAATACTTAGGTGATATACTATTATCCTTATTATATCATTTCAAGGACATTCGCTTATATTATTGTAGTTGCACAAAAACCGAATCACCTAATTCAAATTTTATTTTAGTGTGGTGTTGGTTAGTTTGTTGCTTCATTCAGTTTTGTGTCATTGTCAAGTTATCTATGAGACTAAAGAGTAAATCATACTAGTGTTGAATGTGTTCTTCAACTGTCTAAAGGCTGAACCCTCAAATATTAAATGATGGATGGTGTATGGTGCCCATACAATGCCAAAAATGGAGACATTTTTTATGAGGTATGTAAAAAGTATTATACCACAATTTTGTTAATGGCATCCATTGAACACCTCTCTTGTTTATTTTTTCTAAATAGAGATAACCCTCCAGGAACTTATATACCACCTTATTTTTTCCATTAGATTGGGGCGGCATGATAAGCTACAAGCTAGCTGAGTACCTAAGCATGAAAATAACTTAATTTGAAAATTGCTATGAAATATAAGATCAAGAGTCCTTACTATGATATTTGTTATCCCATGTAGCTTTTGAGTTGTATCCAAAAAAATATGATGCATGTATATTAACAAGAAAAGGATGTGAAAAGGCAAAAAAATGAAAATATTTGGTTAGTCTATACATGACAACCATGATGACATTTTTCCCTTTATATTTGGGCAACCATGTGGTGAAATCTATGGAAACCTTTTCCCACTTCTAGCTAGGAATAAATAGTGGTTGTAGAAGAGTCATCTTATTAATTTTATCACATTTATTTTCCTAGCATGCCATATATTCTATGAAAATTTTATGGATGTAAAAAACCATTACACCAAAACCTCAAGGTGATTGTGAAATATGCACACCAAGGTCATAACATCCCACCATGCTTTTGAAGCCTAGACTTTGGGATGGATTTTGCTCGTACATCATGATCCCCCACATATACGAGCCTCAGATGAACATTACAATGTTGACATAGACACCATCTCCATGACTTGAACCTAGGTGGAGGCTCTGATACCAAATATAATGAACTGTTACATTAAAATCTCAATGCATTAGTGAAATTTTCATATCATGGTCATAATATATTTTTGATAACTACAAGAAGTGAATAAAAAATTAGTGAACCAGATTTTCTTTTTGTGCTCCCCCATTCTGAATAAGGGTTCCTTTATTCACTGCCTACAAAAGTAAATCGCTAGCATACAACATCACCATGATATGTTGGACATTCATGCCCTCGTTTCTTGTCTATCATGTAATCTTAAATCTCAGATACATACACTTGATGCACTTTTATAATATGGCTTACTATATCATTAATAACCCATTATTTTTGTTACTTCTAATGTTGTAATTGAAGCATTTGGGCCTACTATTGTTACATACTTTGTATATCCCACTCTAGTTTCATTTGCATACATGTTTTCTTCTTTTGAGAAGCATACCACTACTTTTATCTCTCGCATGTTTCATTCCATGGGTCATACTACTAGACTTGTAGGCATTAATAAGCATATACACAGCATTATTACCCATATCCAGCCTCTTAAGTGGACTGCTCGACATAGAATTAGTTATTCAATAGGTGTTTCATTTTCAGTAGGATCATTTGATGACAGAGCTCCATCCTTTATTCATTCCACACTTCATGAGGATATTGGGCTACATATGATCTATGTTTCACCTTCACTCTAGACTATGAAACTTGATATTACAATGGTCAAACATGTTCCACCTAACATATTTTTTCATGTTCCCTCGCATTATTCTATTATGAACTTTGTACCCAGTCACTCATATGTAGGGATCTTCATCTACCATTCATGTTAATTTGGGATGGATTTCTAATCATTCTTGGCAATGTCGACAACATTATTTGAGAGAGCTGTATAGATGAGATTCCTCCACACCTCAACTTCTTCAACTGCACATTGATCCTTCTACCTTTTGATGAAATTAATTGTACCACACACCATGCAAGCCTATTAAGTGGATTTCTCAATAGAGCATTGATTATTTAGTAGATGTTTCATCTTTACTAAGATCATTTGATGACAAATCTCTTATTTTTAGAGATTCCACTCTTTGTAAATATGTTGAGCAACATGAGTTTTGTTACACCTTCACTCAAGCTTAGGCAACCTAAGATTACAATTATCCTACAAAATTAACCTAGCACACATTCAAATGATTTTTTCATGTTCTTCTTGTGTACTTTGCACCTACTCACATGCAGGCATCCTCATCCACCATTCATATTTATTTGGCATAGATTCTTCATCACTTGTGGAGGTGAAGTTAGAATTTATATCAAGGATTTTACCAGAATGGTTCCTCCACTATTCATCTTCTTTATTTTCACATTACTTCCTTATTTTAAGAGTAACTCTTCTATTATTGATGGCATCTTCTATAGATTGAAAACATTCTAAAATTTCTTGTCTTGTCTAGAGTTTATTTGTATGGGATATTTTTATACTCACACTAAGTTATAAAGTGTCATAGGATTTTCACTCTTGTCTAGCTTCATGCATTTGTGTTATATTTTGGGAACCATTTTACTATTTCAATTGCTTGACTTTCCCTTCACCACTAGGGCCATCTTTTTGAGAGATATTTTATCTATATTTTTGACAATTGACAATCCACTATAGCCTAAAGTGTAGATATTATATGGAATCCCATTATTAATTTATCTTCTTTAACAGTTCAATAGTCTTCTCCAGTTTTATGTACAGCTATTTTGGTGCATCTAGTGTCAACTTGTCCATGTTCGAGGAGATGGCTTCATCCACTACTATAATTTTTTGTGAACCTCCACCCAATAAGCAGTATGGGGGAGGAGGGGTGTAGATCATGCTTCTTAAATTTTTATGTTATTTATTAACCCTTAGTGTACCACATATTTTAGAAGGAGATAAAATTTAGTTTAGTGAACTCTTGCATTATCAGCACCACTGACAGTTTCCTTGAGTTATTCTTGTGAATATAGTGTTTGATTTTCTATCAAACAGTAGATTCACATCCCTTGTGTAGATTGAGTTCCTTTGTGACTTTTGATTTCACTGTATGCATTCATATTTGATGGCCTTCTTTATATCAAGTCCACTTTCTTTATCATTGTGTTTGATTATTGGGTTGTTTGCTTTCTTGGGACACCTTGCAACATATGTTTCCTCTCTCCACTTTTGGTGTTTATATTGTGGTATTTTTTTAAGACTATACGATGACACATTTCATCTTTAAGAACTCTTTTTTCCCAATTGTTTATACATGGTTACTTTACTAGGGATAGTTTTTAGGATCTATTTATTGATAATTTGTCTCCTAACTTTTCTCTTTTCTCACTTCCCAATTTTGAGATCAAGGGAGGGTGTTGAAGTTGTGTGTTCACACTAGACCTAGTTCATTTAGATATTATCTATCTAGACTAGTTTAGTATTAGTTCAAACTATAACTAAAAGTTGAGCTTAAATTCGAAGTCTGTTATTTAATTGTTGAGTTAAAACTAAGTGTGCACATACAATATGTGTAGTGCATAAATATAGTGGATTCAATTATTTATGAGGTGATCACAAAAACAACTTAGTTGTTGTGAAACAAACTCACATGCCTATTTAATAGGCACTCCCTTTATAATGTCTATGATAGAATATAGTAGATTGTGTAATTATTGAGGCAATAATAATGGATACATTTATGGTCCAAAACTTTATTTTTCCAAAGCAATTACCTTGTGAATGTCTAATGAAATGTTAATTGTGGTAATGGAATGTGGATGAGGTTATGATTGTTAAAAAATTTCTTAACTCTGATAATTATCATGGTATAATCAAAAACTAGGACTAAAAATAATACTAACTATGAAATCTAAAACCTTAGAAGGATGAAATACTAATGGATACCTAGGGTTTGATATGGTTCAATCAATGTATGGGTTCACCAATATGTTAGTAATATAAAATACTGAAATTAATTATAATGATTTGATAAGTGGTATATGCTAAATATAGTAGTTTCAATAAAGGGATGAGTACTTAGCTTTTCTGATTGATTGTATTTTGGGAGTGAAAATTAAAATAAATAATGTGATTCATCTAGTTCATGAACTATACTTTTTGTTTAAGGTCATTTCTATCAATTTGACTCAGTATCAACTATCAATACTAACATGTGCATAAATGAGATATTGTGATTATACAATCACCTTTGCATATCTCTAAAATCTTTGTATATGTGATGTTAAACCTTGATGATGATCAAAACTCCAAAAATCAGCCTCCTTTGCTTCAAAACCCTACTTGTGTTTGTGAGGGATAAAAAACTATAGAACCCAAGAAAATGTAATAGGTTGAGCTAGCCCAAATCACCCTTGTCCAATGATTGACTACTACCTACATATCCAATACTCTGAGGAGAGAAATAAATCCACACAATTCTCCAACCTTGTGTGACTGTGTAATTGTGATCCTTCGCTATATGTATAGAGCTAATGATTTGGCTTTGATATCAGATAATGTTTACTTTGACTTGCCTTTGGTATGTTTCAGACTTGGTTTGTTAATACTCCTAGTGATAGATTCACATTTTGGGAAGAATATTTTAGATTTTTTCAATGTGCAAGTGTATAAATGTGTACAAGAAAGTGTCAAGTCTCCTATTAAATGAGACCTTGATTTGTGTATATGTATATGATTCCATTTGGGTAATTTCTCATATCACTGACACACTAAGAAAATGGGACGACCCTAAGGAAAAAATTTATTTTTAAAATTAGTCATTATTGGGAGAGGATTAGTTCTAACCAAATTAGGGTAGTATCAACTAGTAGCAATGACTAAATTTGACAAAATCGACCTATGTATAGGTGAATTGAAATGAAGTTCTAGAGAGGTCAGTGCAAGAAATTGAGGATATTTGATATAGATAATGAGGTTAGTGTAGGTGTGTAATATTAGAATGAAAAGGTCAAACTCATAAGATACCATGTAGGTGTGAGAGAATGGTAGGTTGGTACCGTATTTATTTACTCAATTCATGCATGGTAAATGTGTGTCAAGTTCGTCATTATCAAGTAATTAATACCATACTTAGTATCTAAAATTTTTTGGAATTGATTGAAGTCCCAAGGATTGATGTCACCTTAAGCCTTATAAATCACTCCTAAGTAGGTAAATTTGATGCATTAGAAAGCATAAGAGGCTATGACCCTCATTTGATGAATCCAGGCTTACCCAACCAAGATTTTATAGGAGAAAGGAAAGTTTAAAATCATGAATTTCACTATAATGATCCTAGAAGGCATGGTGATATGATGCATAATTCATCCCATATGAGACATTTGTCTTCAGTCATTTCAAGTTAACTTAAAAAAAATTGGTTGAATATCTGAGAGATTTTATTAAGTCTAAAGAGGTGACATAAGTGCAAGAGCCTTCATCGATGAAGGCTCTCTTGACTTGAACATTATTGATATTGATGTTTGTTAAAGAGATAAGGGTCATGAAAACAAAATCATATTTTGTTTGGGATCATTGATTGAATTGGAAATTTAAGTGATAGAGATTGGTCAGTGTGGATAGATAACTCTTTGCATTGTTTCATTATACTCTCATTGAAACCGTGTAATGGGGTTTCTTTCCTCCAAGCAAGAGGCTTAGAAATATTCATGTCAAAGAGTGTTTGTATGAGGTGATTATGATACTTAGGTAACTCTCTCATTATCTCAAGGAATTAAATTTAACTTAGAAGCTTAGAGAGCTCCACAATAGGACCCCATTCCTTAAAGTTATGATGCTTTGATATGGATTGTGCTTGGTGGAGTCAAAATCATATCAAATTTGGCCTCAGAAAGAGTTGAGTTTGAGTTTATATTTTTTGTTTTTATTCAAAATCATAGGTGGTGCAATCACATATAGGAATCTCAATTAAGCAATACCCTAGACCACACATCCCTTAGAATACACAATGGAACAATTGCGATGGAACGTAATAAAAATAATTTAGATCTTTATTTGATTTTAACTAAAGGAAATACAACATGCATGATAACATAATCACATCATGATCTTAGTATGAGATTTGTTTCAACATCAAATCTGTAGATTTCAATTTTTCTAACTCATAGTCTTTGTAAGTAATCTACCTTAGAGTAAAAATTCGTATATCTAATCTCCACTACCCAACCGAAGAAGTCTCTTCCTCCTAATAACTCACCCCATGCACAAACGTAGGGCATGATCATATAGATACAAGACTCAATGACTTACATTAAGTACTTTTTCCCCATTAATAGCATTAACACACCTTAGTGTATCTCCAATATTAAATATCTTCGCATTTCCAAAAACAAGAACATGTTAGAATTTAATGCATCCTAAAACAAATCATGGACCTTATTAAATGAATCTTTATCAACTTCCATGAATTTTGAAATTAAATGTCAAACAATCAGCAACAAATCCTTCCATAACACATCACATTCACATGAGATCAGAGGACTTTATAGTTATCAATATCCATGCAAAACTTGTGTACCATGATCCTTATATCATTTCTAGAATGATATCATACTTTATCATAAGATTTCCAGACAATCAGTAAATTAACTCACAAGCTACACAATGAAGATTGAATCATCTCCAAAACTTTCTCCCATAAATTTATCATTGAAGTGAAGAATCAACTTCACCAAATTATTATCACTTGAGTGATATCGTAAATCAAAATAAAGATTTTGTAAATCTCCACATGACATGCGGTAAGAGATTATTGTCACATCTTTTCATAGAGCTTTGTAGGCTTATTGAAATACAGGAATTGTTACAAATATGCATAACAAAAGAATGCATTGAACATTACCGACATAAGTGTGTTTATAGGAAACACAAAACTTCACTAAACACATTCATGCTAAATGTGATGTTGTCATCACCCACTTACATATTTCATTTTCATATTTAGTTTCAGCATGCTTTTACACAATTTAGAACTATTATTTTAATGTTTTTCAGATACTGAACAAACTATTACAGCTAGATTTATTTTTTTATATGAGTTTTTGGTTCTAAGATTTGATTTTTTACATAATGATATTCAATTCTACTTTGCATATATTTATATATTACATGTACTATTGATGTCATTTGCATGTGCAAGAATAGAAAAAATGAGCTAGACTGGAGATGGATTCTAGTTATCAGGGGATAAGAAATAAAGGTAGTCAACAGAGGTAAAAAAAGATAAATTAAAGAACCAAAATTTACAGTAGTCTATCTTTTTATATTTTCTATCTTATCATCTTCTTGACTTGTCATTTTTTTTTGCTTGTCTTAACTTTTTTTAAATGATTGTGGAATTTTTTTTTATTACTTATGTGCATCAATTTTGATTATTGTTCAATCTTGTTACCAATGTCTACTTGCTTTGCTCTTGAACTTAGGTAGCATTGTCTCCTTGACTTATTCAATGTTATGGCTTCATGAGTCTTGACCGAATCTGGTTTGGTTTTTATTTTCATTAAAACATTTTTGTTGCTTGCTCGAGTGTAACTTGGCATTGTTTTTATAAACCCCCCACATCTCTCTTCACTCTCCCCCTTCAACTCATAGCAAAGGACCCTAGTTAAATTGCTTCTAAGTCAAATTAGTAGTAATTTATTACTTCACAAATTAAAAATTGGCAATAATGTTATTTGACAAATTAAAATTTTATCATTTTTCACCTTGGTCATGGGACTTGACCCACATAAATTATTAATATCATAAAAAAAATTATCTATGATAAAATCTGATTTGGCTATCATTGCATTTTTTTGTTTGGGGGAAAACTCGAATTTCTCCCATTAATGGCTTGGGCACTTGGGAGGAGTTGAGCTCACCCACCAAGCCATCTCTTTTTGGATGGGTCATGGAGTTAGGGGGGAAAGGGATGAGAGAGAGAAAGGGAGATTTGGGGAAGGAAAAAAGAAAGAAAATGGAGGCATAGAAGAGTTGAGGGGGAAAAGATAAAATCCGAGGGGATTTTAGCGGTAGCTCAAAGAGTTGGTGGAGGGCACAAATTCCCTAGTTTGGAGAGAGAGCCTCCTACTTGGCCATTGCTAAATAAAGAGGCTTGGCATGCTAGTAAGAACACAAATTTTTCAGTTTTCTCCTCCATTGTTACCAAAAAATAATTTTACTCTTATTTTAATTTTCTTGTAGAATTTAATGGCAAGTAAATAAACAAAAATAATTACTTGCAAGTTCATAAGGAAATCAGATTAGTCCCTGATGAACCTGTAAAGGTTTATAGACAGATTATTTTTATAAATAATTTTGTCATTCTTCCATGGCTGCCAAGAAAATATAATTTTAGATTTGGGGTTTTTTTAAAAATTAATTAGTTTTAGACAAATCCTTGCTTAGAAACCATGGATGGGTTGTTTTAATCATTCTAATTTTTATTTATTCCATTTAGCTGAAAATGATGACCAACGTTGACCTATGGTGGAATTATTATTTTTTGTATTTTGTTTAGCTATTGAAATGGTGACTTGGTTTAACCCCTATGCTGAAAATTGGTCGTTATTTTTAGTCATATTCATGGGTTTAGCTGTTTCCCAAATTTTGTATTTCAATCTGATTTTTTTTAGATTATTCTGGTAAAATTTATGCATAAATTTTATGGGTTTTTGATAAATAATTATTGTTGGTGTTTGAGGGTTTTTTGCATTAGGCTTTGGTTGAATATGTTATTTTATAAAAAATAATTTAAATGCTTTATCTGACATACCTAAGGTTAAAAATTTATTTAATTATAAGTGGTTGAATTGTTGGAGTTTAAATGCTACCAACTATTAGAAAATTATCACTGTTGTAAGTAACTAAATTATCCCTATCAGTTGGTAATCAATAAATACAATGTTTAAAACCTTCAATGATGGATATAGTTTATTTTTTCATTTTATGACTGTATCTTATTTGTTTTATTTTGGTTTACCTCGAACAAGTAATGAAAGAAATGAGGTCCAACTGAGTCAATAGTTGACTTCTAAAATCTTTCATATGAAAACTAGGTTGCCAAAGTTATTATAAATGATTGTGTTAAAGTTTCAATGTGAAATATTTTTATTGTTATACTAATACAAGTTAATTCGTTAATTCTCTTGGTGTCTTTCCTACATTCTCAAACTTCTGAAATTTCAACTCCACTTCCCAACTGATGGTTGGGGGTGATAAAGGCCACCAATTGGGGGGCTCATAGGACGAGTTGAGATGAGACGGATTGCATGAAGAAGACATATGTTTTCTAATCAACTAGTTTAATTGTTATACATATGATTTTAATACATTATTGTACTTTGTATGATAATACAACATACTTGTTTATTATTCCAATTGGAATCATCACTATGGTTGCAGTCTTATTTTCTTTCATTAAGTTGTAGCATATGGAATTAGTTCTTTCAAATTTCATTTATATTACTTATATCCACTTACATATTTTATTTGTCTTATTACATATTTAGTTGAAAATATTACTTTCAATTGTAATATATCATTGAACTATGTGAGATTAGTTTCAATAAGCTATATAAAAATTAATTTCAACAATTTTAAATTTTTTCGTTATGTAGATCCAATACTTTCATATCTATTTGTCCTATAGATTATAAATTTATTTCAGTTGCAGCATTACATTTTATTCATTTGATTATGTTATAAAGTTTAGTGATTATTCACTTTGAAAAGTCCATTAAATGTTGAAACTAGACGATTATATCGCTGAGTTTAAGTGCTGATCTAAGCTTACATCATTACTATTATAAAATAGCTTAACTCTTAGAGAAATTTAAATAGATGAAACTACTTTATGTTGCAATTGATGATCAGCTTTCTAAGTAAATAGAAATTTGTTCTTGCTAAAAAGCATTCTTGCTTAATTATTCATTACTTAACATTATGGTATGGTACAATGGTTTATAATCTCATTTACATGGTTGCAGTTAAATTGGTTCAACTTACTTATTAAAGGCTACCATCAAGTGTACTTGCTCTAAAATGACATGAATTTATTCTAATTCTTTAATAGATATTACACTTTTTGTACAAGTTATTTCACCATCATATTTGGCTTGCATACTTCATTTAGACAACTAACCTTTTATTTACATAGATGACATAAAGTTGAAAGAATTCTATTTCCAAAGGCAATGAATGAGTAAGTGGTTTAGAAATGAGTCATTGCTTATTAGTTATGTTTTAGTTTAAGCCTTATGATTTAAGTTGTCACACTTGAACAAAGGCCAATTTGAATTGATATCAGGTTTTAACTTTATTTAATAGATTTAGCTATATTTCATTTTCAACAAAATGAACTTGTCTAATTTTATTAATTATTAATGAAACTGAATTAAGATGGTTAAAAACATTATTTCCTTGCTTTAGTCACCAAGACTTGATTATAGCATTACACTCTCAATGATAACTTGGTGAAAGTAGTTATTTTTTTCACTGTAAGAAGCAATTTAAAATAATCATTTGAGCTTAAGTAAGTTAGTAATAGTTTTTGTTCCAACTTTAGTGCATTCACAATTAAGGCATATTAAGATTGAGCATATAGTGTGATACTGACAAAAATTTGTCTTCATTGTTATACACATTTTCAACAAGTTAATACATATAGGAAAACATACTTAAGTTGATTAAATCAACCTGTTAGTATTTTAATTATGATATAACAATAATTTTTAAATTACCAACAATCTTAACATTATGAAAGGAGCATATTTTATAAGTTTATGTATTAATGAATTTATGTTTTTAAATGAAGTGGCTTAAATTATTAGTCGCATGATTATGACCAAGTGACACGTAAATAATACTAGATAAATATGAATCTCTAGTAGACTAATTACAAGATGGTTTAGTGAGAGCACGATGCCACTATAAACTAAGAATACCTTATCTGCTTACAAACAACATTATATTGATAAAAATTATTAATTAATTAGCTAAAATGATAATTATTTGCTAAGTTAAAGAATGATGTACGATGACCTCATAACCATAGATCATGGTACAATGATCTAAAATCAAGGGTAGTATAATTTACATCTTTCACATGTATTAAGTACATGAATTACATAAGCATAGTTTAAATTCTAATTTTTATTCAAAAGAGAATAATTACTTGAATTTAATAAAACAAAAAATTATGAACCTAACCTAGATTAAATCCCTATTTGAATAACATTGATAACCTAAGTGATTGACTTAGCCAGCCCAAGATCGAAGAAAAGCAAGTTAGCTACCCTATCCTATTTCAGATTTCATGGATGACAAACACTTATGTATGATAATGACACCTAGGTGGTCCTATTGGGAAGGTGTCTACTAGCATTCAATCCTAGATATATTGATATAGATCACATATCAATACACCTTGAATTGCATGAGGATATCCCTAAGACAATAATCTTTCCCATAGAATTTGCTAGAGGTAATTATCCTGGCTAAGGTTTTTATGCACATAAACACATTATTAGGTTATAGCAAACCAAACTTTAGATTATAAATATTTTTTTCACTGCAAACTCCAAAAAAAGGCACGGTTAAAAAAAATTGAGGTCATTTCACCTGGTATTAGATCATGTGTTAAGTTGTCGATTTTAAATGCATTAGAACTTAGAAACTATTATTTCTAAAATTTACCTAAGAAATTAACTGATGACTTCTCAAGAAAATGGTTAATACTAGAGCTGATAGTAATTAGATTGACAATGACCAAAGAATTAATAGACCAATCTTAAGAGGTTGAAGTCAAAGTAGAGGTAGAAGATGGGATAGGGGCCATACTAATAGAAACCCAAACCAAGTAAGGATTGAGCCTACTCCCCCCAATGATAATAATAACAACAAAGCAACAAATGACAATGTGGCTAGAAACAACCCATCTAATAAGCAAGAGGATCCTTCATGGGATATTATCTACTCTAAATGCCATTCAAGGAAAAATTGAAAATCAAAAGTGGGGGATCAATCTTGAAGGTGTTCCTCATGAAGAAGTCACTTTCTTGGGTGTTGGATAAACAGGGGAGCAAACACTTCAAAAAGTGCCTATAAAAATGGTAGACCCCATCATCAAAGAACTTAAAATGCTTCCCCGACTTACCTTCTAAGGTGAGGAATCAAGAGATACAGTCGATGCATGTATCGTCAATCTGAAAAAATACTTTAACCTTCATGGCATGCCATCCAATGTGAAGTCTAGGGTTGTGGTTTATCAGTTAAATGGTTCTAGTACCCTATCGTGGAATCACCTTTCTGCCTTAGAGGGATATCAGCCTATGACCCTCACTTCATAATTTTTTTAGAACTATTTATGGAAAAAGTATTTGAGAGCAAATTTTGAGTAAAAAATAAAAAACTTTCATCTACTTAAGTAAGAAAATATGTATGTCCTTGAATATAAAAACAAGTTTTTGAATTTGATACATCATGTAGACTACATGCATGATGAAGAGACAAAGATCACCAAATTCAAGTTAGGATTGAAATAAATACTAATGCATGGCATCAATATGACTAATCATAAGACATTGGCAACTGCTATAGAATCTATCCACATGGCAGAAGAGAAGAAAAAGTCATAGCAAAAAGTGAGATAAGACTTCAAGATGAATAGGCAATAGTCAAAGGCCAAAAATTTGCCTCTTCCATCAAAAAGTTTCAAGAAATTAGACCAGAATCATAAGTTTCAAAGGAATAATAAGAATTTTAATTAATTCTAAGGTCAAAATAAGAGTTTCAAAACTTAATGCAACTCTAAAAATGAGTATTTCAAGAAGGACTAGCACCAAAATAGTCAACATGAACCAACCACAGTGACAAATATTATTCCAATAGCTCTACAAAGAATAGTGGTACATCATGAATGTGGTGATAAACACTATTGCAAGGACTAGCCAAAGTCAAAATTGGAACAATCAACAAACCATAGAGTATATGTTGTAGTAGATAATTTAAAAACTAATTTTCAAGCCACTCTGATTGAGATTAAAGGTAATATTACTAAAAATTTTGTAGTTATTTTAATTGATTCAAGTGGTATTGATAGCTTTATTTCACCTTCTGTAGTGATTAAATACAATCTAAATTCTAAGCCATTGATAAAATGATGGTAAGTCGAGTTCAGTATCGGTAAGAGAGTACATATCCAAGAATGCTTGAAACAAACTAAACTTGAAATTCACCCCTTCAAAAAAAGGTTAAATTTATTTTTAACGCCCTTAAGATATTATGATATTATATTAGGAATGGATTGGTTGCATCAACTCCATGCAGCACTTGATTGCTTTCAAAAAAAGATGCAATGCATTGATGAGAATGGCAAGCTTGTTGAAATCCAAGGTCTTCAAGAGCCAAAAATGTATAAAATGTTCTCATCTCTGCAATTAAATAAGTCTATCTAAAAGAGATGTAAGCTCTATATAATCCAACTGCAAGAACATCCCAAGAAGGAATAACCATCTTGTGTTTATTTTCTTATCTTATGAGAATTTGTGAATGTTTTCCCTAAAAATTGTCTGATTTACCATCAAAATATAAATTTGACTTCTCATTTGAGATTATTCCAGTGGTTTCTCCTGCATTAAATATTCATTAATAAATAAATGTGGTAGATTTACACGAATTAAAAGTCAATTAAAAGAACTTTTGGATAATCGAAGCATTCAACTAAGCATGTCACCTTGGGGTGCTCCAGTGGTCTTTGTAAGAAAAAAGAATGGCACTTTAAGGTTATGCATTGATCATCAAATGTTCAACAAAGTGATGATCAAAAATCATTATCCATTGCCCTAGAATGATGCTTTATTCAATCAGATGAAGGATGCAGTAGTATTTTTTAAAATTGATATGAAATCTAGTTACCATCAATTAAATATCAAAGAGAAAGATGTTTATAAAATAGCCTTTTAAACTTGATATCCATTTAGCCTTACCAATGCACCTATGGATTTCTAAAATCTAATGAATAGTTTTTTCAAGGGATTCTTACACAAAATTTTATTAGAGTTCTTAGATGGAATCCTCATCTACTCCAATAACAAGGCTAAATATGATCAGCATTTAAGGTTGGTTTAGCAAAGATTGAGGTATCATAAGTTGTTTGGCAAGTTTTCCAAATGCACCTTCTAACAATCAAAAATACATTACTTGGGACATGTGATTTTAGATAAAGGCATAGTAGTGGACCCGAAAAAGATTCAAGTCATTCAAGAGTGACATGTTTTGTCTAACTTACATAAGTATGCAATTTTATGGGTTTGGTTGGCTACTATCTATAATTTATGGATAATTTTTTTTACCTAGCCAACCCCATTACATCCTTACATCATAAGGAAAAAATATATATGAACACCTCAGTGTGAAGAAGCTTTTAGAAAGCTCAAGGAGCTGTTAACAACCCTTATTTTGATCATACCTGATCTAAATGGTCATTTTGAGGTATGGGCTAACACCTTTAAAGGAGGCTTTGATGACATATTAACCCAAGAGGGTAAAGTGGTAGCCTATGAATATCGCAAGCTTAAAGAATCTAAAAATAACTATCCTACATATGATTTAGATCTTGTTGTCATAGTTCATGCATTAAAATAGTGGAAACACTTTTTGATAAGCAAACATTTCAAGGTGAAATTTGATCACTGTAGCCTAGAACATCTTTTCTCATAAGATGACTTGAATACCCATAAATAAAAATAACTGAAATTTATCAGTAATTTTGACATGGATATGACATATGTGAAAATCAAGAAAAATCATGTGGCCAATGCACTCGATCAGCATAAATACCTTGTTGTCTCATCGATTCTAAAAAAAATAGGAATGATGTCCTAAAAAATAGCTTGCTTATAATTATTGCTAAGAACTAAGTATAAGATTCATTGATGACCCTTTGGCAAAAAGATTTATTGATTTTTATATTGAATCAGATGGCCTTGTAAGGCATCAAAATAGAATTTTTGTATTTGAAATAGAGGATTGCACAATATTACATTGTAAGAAGTGCATACAACACCCCATTTTGCTCATCTAGAGGTCACTAAGAGATTCATGAGCTAAAAATGATCTATTATTGGCTTGGTCTAAAAAATATGTTGATTCTATGAAAAAATGTTTAGAATGTCATCATGTAAAGGTTAAAAACTGCCATCCTCAAGGTCTATTGTACCCACATGACATACCAAGAGACAACTGGGCTATAACAATCCCACTAAGTTTGACCTAGAAAAACATGATAAATTTTATTTTTATTTAATCAACATATTCTTTCATTAAATTACACCATGATAATCTAATTAGTGATCAAGATAAAATATTTTAAGTATGATAACTATAATATAAGCATGTGACATCTCTCTGTCACTGATCACTATCATCATATGAATCAAAACATAATTGAATATAGAAAGTAATTACAAATGTCCAGCTATAGTTGGTACAAACATGTAATAAATGATATCATACAATAAATAATAATTGCATCTCATAAAAATAATATATCAATAATAATAATTACAATATAATATATAAGATACAAGATACAAATCTTCATAGAACATGAGTTCTTCGAACTCCAATATCTATGGCAATCTCAAATATCGTCTCTAAATAAGTATTATTGTGAGGAGGGAAAGTATCATATGACTATTTTTCCATACCAACCACAGATCATCGATCCTCTACACAAGTTCTCATCAATAAATGTCTCTCTTTTCATGAATGAATTGATAATGATGATGCAACAATTCAAAGAGATAATCTAATATTTATGTGTTATATGATTTATAAGAACATACATTATACCATTAAAAAAATTGTTCTAACATGATATCGCATAAACATGTAAGCCATACACATGAAATGATAATATCTAACTAACATTATTTTGAACAAATTTTTCAATAGTTATTGATTTCTAAGATCAGTGAATTTCATACACATGACTTGATCGAATTACATTCATCTGACATTATGTTAGTAAGCTAGTGAAGTCTGTCTCACTACTTAATACCAGCAATGCAGAATTTGGTTAACATAAACATAACCAACAAATTTATACATATTATTTTCTATCAACAAGCATACATGTTAAACATAGAAAAATCAAAATACATATATTTAGTCCGATAAATATACGAATGAATCTCCATAATATCATTTATAATAGCAATAACAATTATAGTTTGTACCACCCAGATATAATATATATTTAGACTACAATTTTTTAATTCCTATACACTTTATGACACCTCATAATATCATAGATCATTGTTTATGAGCACTACTCAATTATGAATAATTAATTTTTACAATTTTAAGAATCAAATGTCTCATAATCTTAAATAATAAGCAAGCAATTACAGTTTATATCAACCAGGTATATTTTATATTTACAGTTCATAATCTAATTTTCATAAGTAGATTTAAATATTTAATACAAGTAGTAATATTACAATCCACCATTTTATGTACATACTACTTACTTTCAAGCAATCAAGCATATTATTTGCAGAAAATCAGATAACTCATAAACTCATTATAATCATATGTTTAAACAACTCATTCTGTTTCTAGGAGATTGTTTTCATATGGTTATAGTTTTTGATCTCTCGGAAAACTTATGACTTATTTTAACCATCCATTTAGCTATAAATATAGGCATATATCTCAATACACCTATATATGTAATATTTTTATATGGCTACTTAAGACCATATATAAATATGTTTCTTATATACCGATAATTTTACAACATAATATGTACCATATATAAACACACAAATGATATATAAAAACTATATCAATGGTTATTTAAATTTTTTAATCAAGAAGTCCATATGATTTCAACAGTCATAAATTTTATTTTCACAAAATAAGTTGATGATCCTTATAAGATAAGAGATTCAACATTGTAATTCTCTTTCATAATTTTTATCCATAACTAAATTGATTTTCATCTAGATATATTCAAGCATATATAACTTTGAATATAATTTCTCAAAAATATAATCTTTTGTATTTTGGTTCGCATATAAATACTCGATAATATACAATTTGCTCTTATATGATACACTAAAATTTGAACAAATATACAAATCACTAAAGTTGTGACAATATGCTTAGTTACAAACTATGCTTACACACACACACACACATGTTCTCATTTAGACATATTTTATATATTTACACATTTTCCATAACATATACTACATAATATGTAATTATTGTTTTGTCATATTTATAGTATTCTTCATTTTTCTAAAAACTTATGTGCTTCTAACAACTATTTAACCTTTCATGAAAAAGGCACCAAATTCTATATAGGGTTGTCTACTTTTCTCAAAACTCTTATTAAATGAATTAGAATACTTTATATAAGTGAAGCCCTCATCCACAAGTAACCATATACTAATTAAATCAAGGAAATTAATAACTATTAATTTATATATCATTTATAATTGCCTCTCTAATTCAATACTCAAATGAAATAATATTTAATCATGTTACTTATAGTTATCCACTCAAATTTAATGATTTATGTCTATAGTAAGTATATCAAATGCATATAATGATCATTTTTATATATACCATGTATATAAATCATAATATATACCCTATGTATACTCATTGGGATAGCAGATATACTACTAATAGTAAAATCTGTATATAAAGATTATATTATTTTTAATATAATTCATATACTTACTATAATTCAACCAAAAACCACTATACATTTAATGAACATATGTTCACTATACATATATTCATAAACTACATACTTAGTAAAGTTCATTGTATTTCTATTGTTAGCTAATATGTTTTATTTGATTCGTTGTATAATATATTTATCAAAATGTTATAGTTGATTCGTTATAAAACATATACAGAGTCAAATCAAAACATAAAGTTCCCTATATCAGGACTAATAAACAACTCGATCATTATACAATATAATTTAACTGTTGACTCACTAAACATCTAAAGCAGATTGCTCCTCTAAATAGTTCGCAGTAATTCATTGTTATATATTAATTTCTAATAAATGAATAATAACTAAGTAATTTTATATGATCAACTTATATATTGTCTACAATTATTAAAAAAATGACTTGCGTTGATTATTGAGGTGATTAATTCACCATTATAAATAAATAAGTAATAATTTATTACTTATAATTGTTTGTAGTTAATAATTAGTAAACGGATATTTATCGTAGATAGGTTGTTAGGTCATTTAGGTTAGTAAATCTCGAATATCATTTAAACTTGGTATTTTTTAACTCCCATGTTATATTTGAGAGATTGTATGTTTACTTTGGTTTTATCTTTCCTATTTCATAGGAACTATTATAGAGTTTCATATTTATATATGAAAATGAGATTGTAATTGTTCCTATGAAATTGGAAGGATAAAATCAAAGTAAATAAAAAATATCTCAAATATTACATGGGAGTTACAAAATATCAATCTTAAATGATATTCGAGATTTACTAACTTAAATAACCCAACAATCTATCTATGGTAAATGACCACTTACTAATTACTAACTACAAATAATTATAAGTAATAAATTATTACTTATTTATTTATAACGGTTAATTAATCACCTCAATATTACCCTCCTTAATTAAGCATTATATTAAGTGAATAGGAGATAAATTCTTTGAATGCCTCAATTTTTTCCCACACATGTTTTGGTAAAAATATTTGCACGTTGTTGATATGTCGGACAATACTAGAGCTAGATGTTATTCTGAACATATTCACGGATGAAATGAACTTGCACCTCAATATGTTTAGTATGTTCATGAAATATTGAATTGCAAACAAGGTTCACTGCTCCTTCATTGTCTACATGAAGAATTGTTGGTTAATTCTATGATATGGATATCCTTCGATAGATCTTCACCTTAATGGTTGTCACTAACATTTTATGGCTCCTGATATACAATTATAGTTGTAAACTATTATGGATCTCAAGTTACCCTATATTATCATGCTCCATACAGATTGTATAAACTATTCTTGCATCATATTTAATAAAGAAAACTCTCAATAAAAGGGGTAATATATTATCAATGTTGCCCCTAATCATATTATAATAAAGACATGTTCAACCCGCTCTAATACCACTATTATGTATTGTAAGAGCCAAATACAATAGAAACTGAGTCACATAGAAATCATGGCGAATACACAGAGATAATATTTAATCACACTCTATTATATTTTCCATATTCTATTATTCACACTATTACATATTTATACAGGTATTACAAATATATAGGAAAAGTCTTTCCTATAAACAAGGTGACCCGTATCGCCATATATCTCTCACATCCCTATGACTATGCATATACCTATAATCTCTCATAAGTAAATAACAACCAACCTATATACATACTATTATTATAACTCACAATCATAACACAACCACCAATATATTCTAACCAAATATATCTAACAACTAACTAAATATATCCAATAGTGAATTACTACTCTCGTAATTATTCACATTATAATATACACAAATTAATGTGATGACTAATTATTTCCTAACATTGATCATCTATATGAATTACATAGTATATATGATCACTCTTTACAGTCTATATGTCATTGAGTTTGGTATATATGTTGTACAAAGATATAAAGTATTTAATTTCAATGTTATTTTAATATATACATGACATACTGCTTGTTGTTTAGCATATATAATCAATATAAAATCATTGTATTATGAAAATCAATTATTCTTCTTCTTAATTGTATATCTCTTTAACCCAAGTCATTACCTTTGAGTAATCACATATACACTATCATGTATAACTAATTTGTTGTTTTTACCTAAGTCGTTGCCACCACATATAGTTAAATCACTGAGTAAATGTGCAAAAATATAATTTAACGGGTCGCGTACTATATATTTTGATTCACTATGGTATAGTGTGCATATTTTAGTCATTGTACATACAACTATAATGATCATTATTAAACTTATTGATTTGTTATACTAGATGTTTAAAATAGTTATCCAAATATTAATCGCTATTACAAATATGCAGTGATTTGACTATCATAGGGCGCTTCATATAATATGTATAGTTTGCAAATATATATACACATTAAATAACACAAATCATAGATCTAATATATATTTGTAGTTTCACATATATGTACACATAACACTACATATTGTATGCTTACCATTGTATATTATTTTGTTGTAAAATATATTGATTTATGCCTTTCAATGTATATATATTAGTCTAATCTTGATTGGTATTTGTCAAGTTTAAATATACAGAAAACATCATTGATAGTAAAATAAAAGTAGAACAATTGTATATATGATATCTACATGGTTTTACACAGTTCGTACAGATATAAAAGCACGTATAAATATAGAGATTTCATAAGAATAATTATGCCTACCTGGTAATGATCCTCTTGGAAATCATTCTCCCCTTTGCTCTTCCTTCTCCTCTATGCTCCATAGTTCTCTCTCTTCTCCTATGTCGCGCTTCACTTTTTTCCCTTCTTATATTCTCCTTCATCTCCATGTGTATTGTGCCTTTCCTTTTGTAGAAATATATTAAAATTCTTCTTTCCTAAAGCCCTCCTTTCTTTTTTTAAAGAGCTTTGCACTTTCTTCTAAAAGTTGATTTCTTTCTTTTTTTCTCTATTTTTATTTTTATTTCATGATTTTGTTTTTGTTTTTTCTTTATGTTATTCATTTTATTTTCATCTTAACTTTACTTTATTTATCTTTATTTATTTTATCTCCTTATGAGACTTTTCTTATTTTTATATATATTTTTCTAAATTTAATAACTAATTATAATAGAATTAATAATTTATAGCATCATTCCAATAATAGTATTATTGAGGTATGTTCCTATTGTTGGTGTTGAGGCATTGTTGTTATCATTGATGTCAAAGTCAAGATATATGTCAAATGCAGAGTTGAGGCCATGCATGGTGAGATGATATGTGACAAATAAGTCTTATGACAAGAGAAAATTTGAAGGCAAACTTGTGTCTTTATATTGAGAGAGATTTTGAAGAAAACTTGGTAATTATTAAGAGGTTGATGGCATGTCAAATTCAATACCATGATACAACGTAAGCTATTGTTGTTTACTACATGTCTTGAGAAGCCTAGTCAGCCCTGAGAGAAGGTGTATGCGTGAAGCATAGTGAATCTTAGTGATTTATGTCAGTACAGGCATGAGAGAGTGCATAAAGTTGTGTAAACATAAGCAAGAGGCAAAGAAGCCTTTAAATGAGTTCCAAGGTCAAGTTTGGAGCTTAGTCCTTGCATGAAGAGAACTGGTGAGAAGGCACAAGCTTGGTAGCATGATGAGGTAAACAGTCTAAGGTTTGTGAGATGATGGGTGAAAGTGTGTGAGCATGGTATAAGGTCATTTGACATGATAATGAGGTTTTGTGAATAGTACAATAGGTTTCAAAGTGTGATCAAGGTCTAGTATGACTGGTAGTTCAAGACCTAATGAGCAAAGAGACCTAATGTGGTCTAATGAGGGGTTACGTTCATTTTTCAAGATGTCAGATCTCTTGAGAGCATTAACAAAGGTATGAGAGGTTTTTTTAAGTGTGTTGACCAAGTTTGAGGTCATATCCTAAAGGATAAAGCATGAAATTTGGTGTTGAGGTCTTTTATGTGCATATAATGTGGTATTGCATACTCGAGAAGGATTTTCTTATGCTCATTAGCACATGAAAATTTTGCATGAGATCCTGAGTAGTTCAGAGAAGTTGGATAAGGTTCCTAGCTTGAATTTTCTAGCATTAGTTTTGGATTTGAGGGGCAATCCTTTATGAATGATTGTTAAGAAGGGAAACTAGTCAAAACCCTCCTAAAACCCTCATAATATCCCAATAAGAAAGATCTTGTCGGTTATGACTCAAAATGGTTTTATTGACCTAGTTTGATGTTTGAAACATGTAAAGGACTCTTCCAAATTTTTCCTAAAGTTTTGGTTTGTCAGAAGAGTGAGTGGAAGCTATAGAAAACTCCTTATTTTTCAAAATTTTGATGTAGCAGGCAGGATTGACCAAGTCAAAGCATGCAAATGGATGGAGGATGATATGTGAGACTAGTAGTTCATGCCCATGTAATTTTTTGAGCAAGTTTTAGACCTAAAATATTTCAAAATTGTCATATAATTTGGCCTATCGCTAAAAGGACCAAATGAGCAAGATAGTGAGAAAATTAGGCGGTAGTGAGAAAAAGATTAGAGATTGATTGCAAAGGATTAGAGATAGATCCAAATGCATGGGATCATTTTTCAATACCTATACCTCATATCCCCTTTGTTTATAAGTTTTTTTGATACACATAAACAAGATAAAAGTTGTTCTCAAAGTGATCTGTCTAACATAGTAAAGTCTATTTAGAGTGAAGATGTGAGATTCATTTGTAAGATTAGTATTAATATTTAAAATTGTAATATATCTATTAAAATATGATCTAAGTATGTTTAAATATCATGAAAACCCAATGTAAGTTCATAAAAATGTTCACACAGGGGTTCTAAAGCTTGATCTTCATGATTGTGTTTTTGAAGCTATAGACAATTTTCTATGTGTGAGTGACAATTTTCTTAGAAATGATGGAGGTTGATACTAGCAACATCATCAACCTGACCCACAACTTTGGCAGAGAACATTCTGAACTTCTAATGTCATTAGCCCAACTGATGACATTAGAATTTTGTTAATTTTTTTATTTTGATATTTTAAGGGGATTTTGGTATATTTAAGACATGTAGGATAGCTTGTATAATTCTTTAGGTCTCATAGTTGGTTGTTGGAGTAGCTTGGATGTTATAACTTGAATTTATACATGTAATATTGCACTTCATGCCATGCATGTGAACTAGATTTTGACCATTGATAGAGGTATTAGTGTTGATTGTAGTTTCTATTGCATTGATTGTTTGAGTGGGAGGATGTTCAATTTTTTTAGTATTGATGTTATCTTGAGTAGCATTTTGAGTATTGGTGTTATCTTGAGTAGCTTGGTTTGCTTTATTTGAGTGATCCAATAAGGGATTAGTATAAATACCCAAGTGAGAATTGTCTCAGTGAATGGATTCATGCTTGTTCTGGGTTTCATTGTGTTTGGGAGCATAAGGAACTCTTGATATCATTCTCTGGACATAACATCACAGTCAAAGATAGAACTAAGGAGAAACGCATAGGCTAATCCCCTAAGAGAGTAATAGTTTTCATGTGAATGACCTTGACTAGCGTAGAACCAAGAAACATTATGTATCATACCAATTGGGTGTTGGCTTAGTGGGATCTAACTCGTTGGGTCTAGGTAGTCTTTTTTTTAGGTTATTTTCTTAGAGATTAATGATCAAACTCTCATATTTAAGGGTATACTTGAAAAGGGCTTCCCAAAACTAGTTGCAAAAGGGCCACATTTTCAAGAATATTGGGCATGATTACATGAATTGTCTTGATAGATTCAAAGTTATGTTGTGAATGTAGATATCATCCTCAAAAACATGTTTGTTTTTGTTAAGTCTTGTGAGCATTTAAATGTTTTGTTTAGGTTGAGTAATTCCAAATTGGTGCATGAGTTGATCTTGTCTTTTTGCTTATTCAAAGGCTTCTTCCAACGTCTTAGGAGAGAAGGACCCAACTTCGTACAATAATCTAATCTCTAAGGCAGTGGTAAAGAGCTTGAAAATACTATCGTCTGTCATGTTTTGATAGGCTTTATGGGTCAAGGACTTCATCATCTCATGGTCTAGTTGCTTGTAATTGATAAAGTTATCCAAATTGTCTTCAAGTAAGTCATGATATTGAAACTCTTCAATTAAAGCATTTACTAAGCCTTCAAGTTCAACAATGGAGTTAGACTTAAGTTGAATATACCGTTCTAAAAAATTACCAATGTGGGTTTCTAATAGTAGTTCAATTTTCACATAGGTGTTAATTTTAATCTAATCCTTATAAAGGTTTACGAAATCCTTAGGATGTAAAGTAGGGTTAGTAGACCGATCATGAGTTATGGTGATTTCCTCAATGTCCATTGTTGCAATATAAGGTGTTAAAGGTTCATTTTACAATTTTTGGAGTAGTTTGTTGTGAATGGGAATCTATGGGGTTGGGTTCCCACCATCATCCTTAAGAGAGGAGGGAGGCAACATTGATTAGGCATTCCCAGTAGAATCTGTTAAGGTCAATTAAATATTTGCATGTGTTGAATTTGTGTTTGCATGTTTATCATTTAGTCCAAGACTTGCATGACCATTTGAGTGGGATATGTTGGAGGATTTTGAGTTGTTTGAATGGCTTGAATAGCATTGGTGGTCATATTGGTTTGAGGAGGTGAGGTACTAGCGGTGGCATCTACCATGGTTGTAGCTATAAATGGAGTTGTGGAAGAAGATGGGATAGGTAAAGTCATGGCTTGTCTTACTCTCATGATTGAGAAAATGTTTGACTTAGTAGGGGTATTAAAGAAACCGGGAACCTACAGGTCTTGAATTTCTACATGTGAATTACCTACATGTTCGGTATTGTCAACTAGAATTTTTTTCATTTCAATAGTGTACTCAAAAAATTTGTCTTTGTCTACCTCTTTCTCTAAATCCTCACAAGATGGATATTCTTTTTGATTGGTTTTAGATCTGGTATTGCCTATGTTGGTGGGAATACAAGTGTTTTTTTTTATATTGGTGAAAGTCATGTTGCAATCTTTGTTTGTTATGATCCACACTTATAATAATTGAAAATATACAAAATATAATGTAGATCAACACAACACAATAGATATCAATGGGCCAAGATGCCCAAATATTCAATATATGCCGAAATAGAATAATAAATATATGGAAGGGCAACACCATACAATACTCCTTTAGGAAGGAATAACTCCACGATTCCACTTCGAGGGGGACAACTTCAATATCCTTCTACCAAATAGAAGACTCAACACTTACTTCATTGATATCATTTACAATGATATTGATCTCCTTTATATGGACCTTTATATAACTAGCAATAGATGTGTAACCTCCTAATCCCAATATAGATCGACCATTACCCAATGTACTAATTGCATAAGTTATTTATCATAATATATTGGACCCATATAACTAAGGTGTTGATGCACCTAGATGTATCAGCAGGTTCATATAGTGTTTAAGAAACACTTCTCATTTTTGGATTCATAGAATTTATTGCATGAGTTGATGGTTATGATAACCATGTTATCTTTGGTGGAATAAAGGCAGAACATGTTAACTGTTTCACAAATTTATGGTATTTGGTGGTTGGGAGCCACTATGGCTCAATAGTTAATCTTTGATTTTGAAGATGATCTATGCTATTTGAAGTGAATTATGCTCAAAACTAAGCCTAAAGCTAAACCAAGATGAATATTCACATTGAAACTAATCTAAGGTGAATTGATAAAAAAAAAAGGGTAGGGTAGAAAAGGGAGGTGTTGATATTTATTTCAAACATTATGACAGTTCCAATTTTATCTAAATATGCATTTAACCAATGTGCAACATGAAGTAACATAAGCTCAAATCCTACCACACATTAGGAAAACATATAAGGAAAGTATGAAAAGATGCAAATAAGAACAATATTTAATTTAAGAATTTTACCCCTGCAAGCAAATACCATTACCCTACATGCAAGAAGAGCAAAAAAAGCGAAGTAAACCTAAGAACTTTCAACTAATCTAGCATTAACATAAATTAGCAACTCTACATTTAAAGATGTGCATCCATAATTCACAAGAACCATTCAAATCTGAATATAAGATCAAACAAGTGAGAGAGAAACCATAATAGCAATTCACACAAGCAAATGTGGACAAACTTTGCAGAACTCCTTACTTATATTAATTTTCTCAAAAATTACAAATAGTTTTTTGACTCCAAAAACTTTCTCCCCCTTTTATAATTGGCAATACCTCTTTATATAGACAATTCATGAGGTATGTTGATCAGTAATGTCAAATTACATTTGTACATGTGTCTAAGATAGTTGTCCTTTCTATTACATTCTAGAACAAATGACCTTTTCTAATATACTATCATGTATGCAATGTGTTTCACAAATGCACATGGCTTTGCAAAGGAACATTACTTTTCAAAAATATAAAATGTTAGCTGTAAAAGAATATTCCTAATCCAACTAACTTTAGGACCCTAGTGTTGTTGTAACCTTCTGCCTTCCTTGCAGGATCTTCATTTATAATGTTGCTTGTTGATCAACTGGAGGTCAATAATGGATCTCTTGAACTCCTTTCTAGCACTTTCTAAGCCATGATTGATGCTGCTAACATCTCTTATATTCTCCTTAGATGACAATAGTAGGCCCATGATCTTATTTTCAGCTCCTGTCTTTCCTTGGCCTTGGTTCCTTGCTGCATGAATTGAGAAGTTTTGTCCCTGAACTCCTCATCAATGATATGGCCCAAAGAACTAAGTGAGGTGGGCTCTTTGATTAAGTTGTCTAATATGTGTAGCATCTTATCTTTCTGTTGTTTGAGTTCCTTTAAAATGTCCTCCATCTGCTTGGACCAGCTGCTCAGGGCTTTGATCTTATTCACTAGTATAGCCATAGCCATGTTCAGATGGGCTACGCTGACTGTCCTGAACTCAAGGATTTGATTTTTAGTTAAGACCTTATCAAATCCTTCACTTGGTAGTTTGAGGCTTGCCATTGGCCAACTTGGCATGTATCCATAGTACTTTATTTATATCATCTTATCTACTCTTGACTAACTTTTAAGGAATTGAATAAGTCAATCATGGTGTCCTCATATAGCTTGAATATGTCTTCTTGGATTGATAAGATGGCTTGTTCTTTCAAATTTTGTTTTATTGTAAGATGTCCTTAGTAGAGCCTCATTGCAGACATGTTCTTCTCTTGTGATGGGTTGTTGGTTCTCAATGCTCTAAAACAAGCTCGACCATTTGTTGTCCCATGTATTTAGAGTTGTGGCATCAAATTGTGTCTTTGAAAACCCTCACTTTTGTATCTGAAGTCAAATAGAGCTCCACATCTTCCTTTGAAACACCTTTTCGGGTTGCCATGGCTATGAGCTTTTCTAGATTGCTTGCTAGTGGTCTACAATTAAATTCTGGATCGAATTATCCTTGCACAAGTGATAATTCAACTTCTTTGGCTTGATTATAATGAGCACAAAGTCAAATTACAATTTTTGTACTTACCAAGGCTTTCCTAAAAGTTTTTACAGTGTTTTAATAATGTCAGCTGTTTGAACTTATGCAAGCTTCATGACTTAGACCTCAATTGGATTACGTATTTATACCCTTGCATTTCCCAGGTCTGCAAAATCTTCAACTTGGCATATTATACTTATGTGGCTCCAATGTGGTATCCCTGTGGCATTTTTTCAACACTTTGTTTATTGATATTTAAAAAGTGACCCTTGTCTTCTAAAAATTCCACCTTAATCTCGCATTGTTGGATTCTCTTTACTTGGATCAACATAGACCATCGATCTCAATATGAGAACTGGAAGGCTATTGGCTATTTGCTACATTCCATGTGGTTATGACACTTGTCACTTTCGCGTTCGCTCTGAGCTTTGTTGAAATGTCAACATTGATCTAGCACCATTGATCTCGTTTGCACGAATGAATCACACTCCGTCAATCTTGATCTACTCAATTATGCCTCATGCTCTGTAGACCATTGATCGGAATGTGTACACTCATCTGCGTACCGTCAATTTTTGAAAGATGCTCAAGCTTTAATTTGTGACTCACGGCTATGCCACGTGTCATCTCTACATTCATCCTCAAGATTCTTGACTTTTTAACATTTGTTACGCACCATCCGATCATCTTCGCTTGAGCAAACGTGCTCTATTGGATCTTGATTCATAAAGTCGAACGCCATTGGCTACTCAATTTTCTTTCACTACAATTGTGACACTTGTCACTTTTTCGCTTGTCATAGGGCTCCGTTGAAGTCTTGACTTAATACGTGTTGTTAGATCAATCTTTCCTGAGCAAACACATACCATTGATCTTCAGAAGATGTTTGAACTTTAGCTTATGGCTACAGCTTGAGTTTTTAACTTTAATCTTGCACCATTGGATCATTTCCTCTGAGCAAAAGTGAATTGTTGATCCTGCAGATAATAAAACCAATAAAGTTAGAACTTGGGTAATATAAAAACTTCGGGTAAAGTCTTAAGACTAAAATTAAGCTAAGTCTATGGTTCAATTAATTGTTCCCGCACAAATTTGAATTTAATTCAAAATGGACCTAGGTTAAAAAATTAGACTAGGGTTTTAAAAATAGATTCAATTAATCTTTGACAGACGAAATGATGGTAAAATATCAATTTAACATTGAAACACAAAACCCTAAGTATGTTCATTCCTAAATGAGATTCCATTGAACCTGCAATACAGAAATATAGAGATTCAATGTTAGTAAATTTAGGCAATATGAAACCAGAATCATGAATGAATATGCTAACCAAACCAATTGTGGATGACCTTGCAATAAAGAACTAACTACAAACATGTCAAAGGTACTCTAATCAAGTGAATTTTCAATTTTAATGTATAAATTTGCACAATTTAAAACAAAGGTCTCCATTTTTCAGAAATGGGGGTATGTTGACATCAACATAAGAGGGATGTGTGCCACATGTCGACAACTCCATCAACCCATATACCTTAATATATCATATCCCTAAGTACATAGCATTCCTTCCCTTCGTAACATGTTTCATCCTTGAAACATAAGAAGAAACCAAATAATGAATGTGCTTTAAATCATTACACACTTGTCTCCAACCTCAATCATCTAACCACCTATATGTAATCTTGGTAGGTGATAGCTCTCCAACCTTGTTTCCAAATTCTATTGTGTTACTTTGATTCCATTCATGATCATAATTGTACCGCTTTGGTGTCCATGCATAATGATTCATCATTTGATTCTATGTACCATATTATGTTGCGCTATTCTGATTCCATACATGACCATAATAGTTATTCTTCCATGCATAGTCATAGTTGTGATCATAGAAATCCAAGAAGGGAGTTTAGTAACATGTTAGTTAAAGTAACAAAAACTTCAATAAACATACTAACATTTACATGCTAAGCCTAGATCTTAGGGGTGATTTTAGTTAACAAAATACAAATGAAAGCACAACTAAAATGCAAAAGACAATGAACCATTTACCTTCCTTGGGAGCTCCAAATGCATTTGTTGAGTGGCTTGTTCAGCTTGTTCTTTAAAGAGTCTTTGGTAATGGAGGTTGTGTAGCTCCTTCTCTTCAAGGCACCATGGCTTGTGTTGTGGCTTGGTTTTTTGCATTATAACCTTGCTTTCTAGGCATTTTTGAATTATAACACTACTCTAATCAAAGCTTTGAAGTCGTCTATGAAAGATAATTTTGCACCAAAATAGCTTCAAATTTAATAGGAAAGGAATTATATTTATAGCAAATGGATTTAACCCAACCCAAGGTGAGTTAAGATGGAGTTTAAACATGGAATGAGTTCAAACCTAATCTGAGTCAATACTAACCCTAATAGAGTTAATAGTTGTCAATTAATCATGATTTGTAATGGAAAGGCATGGATCTCCAAAATGATATATTTTAAGATATTTCCAAATAGCTTGACAACTCACAAAGGTTATGATGAAAGGCTAGGATATTTTCATTTTTAAATTTTCTTTTTTAGTTATTCATTAATTACACATAGATAATTCAAATAGTCTCTTAATTTGATTTCACTTGTTAATTAATATTGATTAACCATTTAGCTCTTTCAAGATTTGATTTTGTCCATGTGCCCCACTTAATACGTCCATGGGCCAAATTGACTGTTTTGATATCACAAAGTGATTAGGGATGAATCTGTGAGAGGTTTTTATTGCATACAATAGAATACCTCAATTAAGCATGTCTCAATATGACTCTAAACTTTGACAAATGATGCACAAGCACAATTTAGACGTTTAGTGATTTCTAGGCTTAATTTGTAATGGTTGGTAAGAATCGGTCTGAAGTCTGATCAAAAGACCAGTTGTGGCCAGTTTTAGGTGTCTTCAGTTTGTCCTTGTTTGAAAAGATGTTGCAAACTATAAACACAGTAATGTCTTTTCAAATTATGAAATAGGCTGAAAAAAAGATAATGATTGAATAAAAAGCTCCAAACAATGTTTGGGAAACCTATAATGATACCCCCTCAAGGGATTGGATGACGCATACAATTGATGGGCGGTCCCTCAAAAAGAAGCAAGAGAATGAAATTAACCCGTGGGGTGAGATTAATGCAATCGAGAGAATGATTTCATGCATTGATTTAAAAAGTATTGATTTGCCCAAAGGCGATTATAATCAATGACAACAACATATGCCTTAGGGTTGATGAGTCAAAATAATGATTTACCCACATGCAATTATAGTCATTAAGATGACCTGGATTGAATAAATATAGTTGAGTGTGCCCTAGTAGGGTAGATTACTAAGCATAATTGAAGTATATAATCTATTGCATAGATTAAAGATGAACAAGTGCAAACATAGATGCGATGGTCTAATGATTAAAGAAGCCACAAACAACCAAGCACATAAGGATGTGCAAAAATGATGAAAGAGATAAATAAAAGAATCAAAATTGATGAATGGAAATGATTTGGTTGTACCTGTCAATGCAGACATGCTCGTCCTTATTAGCATTGATATAACAAAAATGGTCAATGGGTTGATTCAAGGAGGGTGGGAGGATTTGCCTAGGTTACCAAAGAGAAACTTCAATGGCTCCATTGCTTGTAAGACTTCCTGAGCTAAGTTTTATTGTAGTATGTAACAGTATGTCTCATGATATAAAACACCATGATAACTTCGTTGAAATGTGCATAAGGATTGACTCTTGATCCAATAAACAATTGAAAACAACGCACCGATGATAAAAATCATAATGACAATGTTGACGTATAAATATGGATGAACTCAAGAATAATGCATAAAAAATCACCCAATGAACACATATAAACTGAGTCGAGGCACAATATTGAAAGCAAACAAATAGGCAAGCAAACAAACACACGGAAAACTAAAATAAAAAGCAACAGAAAGCATCCTAATAATGAATTAGTCCCAATAGGGCGGATCGAGGATGACTAACTAGGCTTAGACAAGACAAATGTTTTTGGATTTTGAAATTTTTGAATGTTTTTGGAATTTTCAGGGATCTAACTCGTTATAGACTAACAAGATACCACTCTCAAAATGGCAAGAGCATTAGCTTAAGTTGCTTGCAAAATGGTGAGAGTGTATAAAAAAGAGGGATTGATCTGACCTCAATGTGAATCAAGCATAGCGTACGTAGTCCCATTAGGACCTCAAGTCATAGTAGTTTTGTCAACATAAAAGGCGGTGAGAACTGACTAGGTCACAACATATTCGTGAATTATGGTCAAACAACAAGGTAAATAATAATAATGTCAAGGTGATGCAGCAATGCATGGTAAAAGTGTTGTTCCTAATTTGCCCATAGGTGGTTATAATTAGTAACACAAGGTGGAACACAGATTTGCCCATAGGCGGTTATGAACTATGGCACTGGTCAATCATAAATGAAAGATAACTTGTTAGATCCACTATCACACTATTTTCATAAACTCTTATTTAAACACAAAATTTTAAAACTATTGAAACTGGATCAGAATCCCCTTGCAGAAGGTGCGGGGAAAACCAAAGGAACCAAGATCAAAAGGGGTTGGGTAGGATGGCTAAAAACAATATTTGGTCTAATAAGGATGGCATGGTAAAATAGCATATGGTATGGCATAAGGAAAAATGATAGGATGACAATTGGCTATAATAGCAGGAAGGTTTCCCCCAAGTGAGAAGGTAAGGTAAATGACAGGGTATGAAATAATGGCAAGAGGAATGGCAAAGGAAAATGGTAAGGAAAATGATTTTGGCCAAGGAAAATGGTAAGGTAAATGATTTTGGCCAAGTTGAATGTTATGTTGTTCCTGTTGATGTAGAGATGCATGTCCTGATCAACATATGATACAACTAGAAAAATCAATTGTGTAAATTACTAGCCCAGACATCTTCTGAATAGTTGCTCTATCAAAAACCTGTTGAGATTTGGATGCCAAGAATGTTGTTGTGATCTTTGTTGGCCGTTGATTCTGTTTCCTCTAATTGTCGAGACAAGGTATCTTTTTAGCCTTTGCAAAGGAAAGTGTGACTAGGGATGGTAAATACGAATAAATGTTGGATGATAGGTTTATTGCAGCAATGTAAAGGTGGATGATAATGGAATGTATAATGGTTGGGAAACAAATGAAAATTGAGATTTTTAAGCACACACGATGATGTTGATTCCACATTCGACATAACTTTGGTTGTGGTGGGGCAAAAGACATCTGAATATGATCTCGATAGGACCACCAAATTCTTCGGTTGTTTGGCCCTGAGAGTAGCTACCATCTGATTATGATGTAAATTAGAAGCTATATTGATTTTATCTTTGATAATGTCTTCATCAAGTAGTGAAGAACTTTTATGCTCAACTATTAGCGTCTCAAAGAGATTTTCACCAATGAATTTGTCTTGATTGTCCTGTAGCACCTTTGAGAAGGTTTCACTAAGGAATGTTGACTTTTGACTTTGATTATCTTCTAGCATCTTTGAAAAGGTTTCACTAGAAGATGCTGAGTTTGGAATTTGATTTCCCCTTAGTGCCTTCGAAAAGGTTTCACTAGGAGATTGCTCTACTTCCAGATGAATGTGGTCTTGGCCCCCTGATATTCTATAACTGATATGTCATCATAGATGCAGTTCAATAAGGTATGATTCTGTCGGTCCTAATCGACACTTGTGAGAGGTGGAAGGTCAATATAATGGCTAGGTTGGTTGATGGTAATGGCATGTGGAACGGTAATGGAATGGAAAGAGGTACAATCCTCGTAAAAGATACTAGAACTTGACCAAATTTGACCATGTAGGTCAAATTGGGGGCCCTGCAAGTAAAAACTTGGTCTTTAGAGGTTTATATGGGATTTAGTATTATGTCATAGGATGTATTATATGTTAATTGATGTCATTTAATGATAAATTAGCCTTGGTCATTAGTCTTATTAGTCAATATGTCCTTTTGAGTCATTTTAGGGGTCTAAATAGAACATTTAATGACTTGTATGGCCTCCTAAGAAAATGTGAAGGTTTAAAAAGGTTATGTCATGTGTCATGTGTCCCATTATGCCTTATTCAACTGTTCCTAACTGAAAAGTGGCAGGTTTCTCAGAAAAATAGTAGTTCTCTTGAAAAGGAGGAGTTTTCTTGAGTTGTACAGATTTCAATAGCTGGGGACATTTCAGGAGTGCCCCTTGATATTCCACACACTTGTTTCAGTGATCAGTTTGATCAGAAGCTCAAAAAAATGAAGAAAACCATTTATCTCTCCTTCCACTAGGCTTGGCAAGCAAAAATAATCTTCAAGTTTTTACTTGGTACGATCAGCATGAGAGGTTTCAGGCAAAATGCTTTAGGGGTGTATTCTACACTCAATTATCTTCCATTTGATGTTTGTTTGTAGAAGAATGATGGCCTGTGCTTTATGAACCATCCTCATGAAGTTGACTATTTTTTTTGCTTGTTAATATGTGTACCTTATAGGTTTTGCCTTGGTTTGAGTAGTTTCGTACAATTCAATTGGTCATATTGGTTCCAAATGATGTTGACTCCCTCCTCAAATTATTCCTATGCTTGGTTTAGTGTTTCAAAGTGTTTGGATATGCAAATCATCTCATGTTGCAAGAGGATACACCATTTTGTGTTACAATCAATTTTTTACCATTTTCAAGATCTTCAGGTTTTGACCACTGTTCCAGAGGGTTGTGATAGTTTCATTATCACATTTTAAATGTCCCCTCAATCCCTTCACCTTCCATTCTCATTATCAGAGAAATTATGCATGAGGGTGCAGTCATATGCAACTTACCAGTCAAGCAACCATTGATGAACGTGTATAGGTGCCATGAAGGAAGAAAATCACATTGAAATGGATGTTTTTGAGTTGGTTCCAAGACCATCATAATGATGAGCAACCATTTGGGCAATTGATAAAGAGTCTTGGTCTATTCATGAGGCCTAAACAATGCACATTGCCCACATTCTACTCACTACCTGCATACAACTCAGAATTTGCACCTACAAGTGTCCTTCTGGAAACCAAGCATTTTGAAAATGATCATTTGAGCTAGGCAGGGTCCTTGACAATCAAAGGAGTCTATTTTCAAGTTTTGAGATGATTTTAACACTCATAAAGTTCACAAAATAGGCACCTTGTCCATGCTTGCAACTTTGTTGCCTGTGTGTGAGGATAACCACCTACAAGTGGTGTTGACAGAGAATTAGAGTACTCATATGGAAGTGTTGTAGCATGATGAAACCTTCCTTGGAAGTCCTAACATGTTGTATTGACCATGACATGTGTGTTTGAGCTGTCAAGTTGGCAAATTGAAGTGGAGATACCTTCAAAGCATGAGATGACAGTGTTCAGGGAATTTACCCCTAAAATGTGAAAACAAAGGGCTGAGGTGTTTTGTTGATATCTTAAAATAGGGATACTAAAGGGTTTGAAGCAGATAGAGGAGAAAACCTTATAGCTCTCACATAGAAGATTAACTTTTCAAAGTTTAGAGGACAAAAGATTAGTGGTCGTCAATTGTTTGAAGCCCTAAAGATACTCTTTAAACCAATGTTCTCAAGCAGTGATCACCTATAGGATTTTGATCCTAAAGAGACCCCTTCACCCAATCTCGCAAAACCAAGACATGTTTCCATGTTTGGAGAACCTTATGGAGTGAAAGGAATTCCAAATGGAATAAAGACCATCATGAGGCGCTGGTGAGATATGTTTCAAAGTCTGGTAATCACCTACAACTGTGCCTAACTCCATGGAACTACTCACCTACAGCAAACTAGGCCTAAAAGTGATAAGATGCTTGAATTGGTTGATAGATGATGAGTTGTCCTCTTAGATGATCATGGAATTGTGTAGCAAGAATAAATGAGGTAGAGGCTTTATCATTTGAATCTAAAACACCTTCTAAGTCTCATAAACCTTTAATGAGAACCTACAACCAAGCTTAAGGCAGAAAACACAGTCTTGTAAGTCACAAGGAAAGAAAGAAGGCCTAAAGCATGTTTGGAAGAAATGATTGAGTATGAACCCTGATTATATGAATGGAATAAGCATCATGGAGCTACTGATGAAATTTCAAGACCTTACTCTCACATAAGGATATGGAGACAATCCGTACACATAGCCTAGACATTCACCTACCGTTGATAGTGACTTAGTTGATGACTTGTCAAGGTTTTGGCGTGGCATATGCATGGTATAGGTGAATCAAAGTATTATGGGATAGTATTAAGGGTTTTCATTAAGACCTTATATAAATGTAAGCAGCTTTAGATGTTTCAAATGCACCTACAAGCAAGAGAAATGCACAAACAGAGTCAGTTCACTTGTCAAGCCTAACCAAGTAATGACATGTTTCCAAGTACAAACATGGGTTAGACGAGTTGGTAAGTATTTGGAATGTTCTAATCATGGTGTAAAACATATCAAATACCCTCATGGTATTAGAACAAGCAAAGAGAGGGCTCCAATCATGCATACTCAGTCCACATATGAAACTCCTACACACAGCGCATTTTGCACAAGCCAGTCTTAGGTTTTGTTGAGGTTGGGGGGTCTATGCATAATATCAAGCGATCAAATTTTGTGGAGAGCATCCTTACCACTTGAAGATGACTCTCCAATAACTATTTTGTCTGGACAAATAGGGGAAGTGCCCTCTGTTTTGTCTTAGATAGAGGGCACTCCCCTCATATACAAACCCTGATATTTTTGAAGGAGATAAAAGGATGAGTTATGACCTGTCTAGACTTTGTTAAAAGGTGTGAGAAGCTGGAATACACCTATGGCAACATGGAGAATAAATTAAAAGAGGATTTTCAATAGGGTGTTCTATACTCTTAAGGTTGCAATCAAGTCTACTTGGGCAGGGTTAGGCCTAAAGACCAAATAAGAGACCAATGCCACTTCCAGCTCTAGGAGTGGATTCCAATGGACCAAGGCATGTTTTTGGGAGCATAACAGATGTGTCTAGGCTATTGAATGTAGGGAGAACCATCAATAATATTCATTTTGGGCTTTAAGATGCAAACAAGCCTACTAAGCATGATTAGGCCTAGAATCCAAATGAGGGACCAACTTCCTTTCCAACCTTGGCAGAGCATTCCAATACATTTGGTCATGTTCATAGGGTATTAATAGAGGTGATCAAGCTTGTGGATGGCAGAGAAGTTGTAGAGTAATCTAATTTTGGCTCAAAGGCAGTATTAGGCTTGTGCAAGTGAAAGGAAGAGCTTGATAGAACAACTTTGAAAGTCCATATCTCTCTCAGTGCTTTGCATGGGGAACAAACAATTTTAGAGGAGTTAGCAGAGGTCCTAAAAAACCTTATTGTAGAATTTCTTTGCAAGTTAAACATCTCAGTTAAAATAGGCTAAAACCCTTGCTAGTGACCAATTTGAGGAAATGAGGTTGGAGAGCTACTCTAATGGCATAGTTTGCCCAGGATTATGATTGAACCTTCTAGGATACTTTCTCATGCTACTCCACATTAGGATGAGTTGTATGGAATTGTACGGACAGGGTACAAAAAAGAGTATTTTTGACAGTTTTGTGTATTGTGCAGGTTGTAAGAGGTTTCAAGAGATGTCAATCGCATGGAAAGGAAGTTTATGACTTAATCTAACTCCCCTTGTCAATGTTATGCCTTAGAATAACTCTTAAGTGCCTCCAATAGATGTTTCATCTCAACTAGTCAAAACTGGCATAGTGACCAAGTTAGTGAAAAGGGTGGAAAACTTCGAGTGAGCTAATTTTAAGGTGTATATGATGCCTCTAAGGCCATGCAAGGTCTTGACATATGTCATTCACTCCCTCCCATGGATTTTCATGGAAAATTGATGCATTTTTAGAGGCCAAGTGTGCAAGATGCATGAAAGAAGAGTTATTTGCACTGTAGATGGTGAGAGCTCCTTTCTAGATGATGTCAGATGATCAGAACTATAACTAATGCATGGACAGGCATGTCTGAAAGCCTTCCCTCTCATTCCATTCATCAGACCTGTCCCTAGTCATTTTTGGAACAATCAAACAGGGCTAATCATGAAGGCAAATTTTTTGGGCCAACAAAAGAAGTTTCATGCCACTTTTCATAAGATTTGTGCCTTGTATGGCCACTTGTCTCTTCTGACCTTGTATGTTTCATCCCATATCATCTTCTCATGCACAAGTAACTCATTTTCTCAACTTGACAAGTGCCCTTATGACCCTTGGACTTCTCTCTTCTCCTCTCTCTCTCAAGCTCTATAAGAACTAGCCATCTTGGCCATTGTGATTTATGCTCTACCTGAGTATGATGAAGCCCTGCTCATTTGCATACCATTTGATCAATAAGACTACTGATTTTTACCTCTTCATGACTGTTCATAATGTATTTTTCTTGGATGATTGATCTTGTTTAATGATAACTATGATTTCCTTAGCATGTTGTCTCATTCTTTCATCATATTTACAGTTGAAAAGCTTCTTGCAGGGCATGTGAAGTGTTTTAGGAAGTGTCAAGGTTGAGTGAGTTAGTCTATTCATTAGTGTCTTTTAAGGCCTCTTGTCTAGTCCTCCCAGCCTAAACATTCATCCATAACCTCAGAATGTAATATTGATGTGAGAAGATGCAGATTGGAGAAGTGTATGTTTGGTTAGTCTCTTAGTTTCATGTGTAACATGCAACTGGTTAGAAGTCATCAACTTATTTGGTGTATCACCTCCCTTAGGATAGTCTACTTTCAATTTTCTCTCTCCTTTTCCCTCCAAAATTTTAGGTGCAGTGATGGTCCAAAGTGATACATCAAGGGAGTTAGCCCTATCTAGAGATTCACCTCATTCATAAGCTACTCACAAGCCTAGAGATGTTTTCATTGTGCCACTTAGATGAGGAGAGCTAAAACATATCCTCAAATGGTGCAAATCCAAGTGACAACACTTGTGTTGATGCTGAAGTAATCATCTTTAAAAATTGTATAAGGATCACAAATATATTCAAATTGATATGTTAGGCATGTGTAACCAATATTGTAATAACCACAAACATATTCTGATTTTGAAGCTAAGTCTAACTTAAAGAACTTTGAATCTGATGTTGAGATTGATGTTGATTCTGTTTCTAATGCTAAATCTGATGTCAGTTCAAAAATAGAACCTAACTTCAATGTTGATTCTTCATCTGGTGTGGATATTGTTATAATGATGTCTTATTGAATGTTTGGTTTTGGACAAGTAATGGCATGTGATGGTATAATGGGCTCCACATAGACTAGTTTGTCAAAGTGAGACTCCTCAATGATGGGAAAAAGGTCAAGAAATAACTCCACAGAGACTCCTGAAAAAGAGGACAATGGTCGAGATAATGATTTGTCCAAAGGCGGTTATAATCATTAAGAAGTGACTTAGTCATAGTGACATTCCTCAACAACAGGTAAAGGATCAAAAGGTGATTCATCATAGGTGGACTTGTCACAAATAAGTGTTTCAACAAAAACATCTTTGCATTGGTTGGTTGTCTTGGCCTTGGTTTCCAATCAGTTGTAAAATCCCAGTTTTGAATACATCTTGGTCTTCAAATGAATGGCTCAGTTGGTGAGGTAATGATTGGCTTGGTTGGTGTTAGACAATTGGCAAGGGTTTTTTAAAGTGGGGAATCGTTGGAAACGGATGAAGAATGGTCGGTGGTTAGATAATAATAGGCTTAACAAATGCTAGTTTATGACCTAGGACAATAACTATTATTCATCAAGTTGTGGGTACACAACTTTATTGAAAGAATGTGCCACTATACTTGGAAGGCCCTAGAATGATAATGGTAGGGCATTGCAAAGCTTGGTTGCTTGCACAAGCCAAAGGATGGCGTCTTAGAATAGAAATGGTAGGGCATTGCAAAGCTTGATTGTTATTGCTAGCCTAAGGACAAGGTCATGTAATACAAATGGTAGGGTGTTGCGAAGCTTGGTTGCTATCGTGAGACAAACGACGAGGTCTTGGAATAGAAATGGTAGGGCATTGCGAAGCTTGCTCGCTATGGCGAGCCAAAGGATGAGATCCTAGAATAGAAATGGTAGGGCATTACGAAGCTTGGTTGATATTGCAATCCAAAAGATGAGGTCCTGAAATGTAAATGGTAGGCATTGTGAAGCTCGATTGCTCGCACAAGCCAAAGAATGAGGATCTAGTATAGAAATAGTAGTCCTTGGATGTTGTGGAGCTTGGTTTGCAAAAGCCAAAGGATGAGGGCTTGGTATGGTAATCCTTGGACACTGTGGAGCTTGGTGGATTATGTAGTCTGAAGGAGGGTTAACAGTATAGGTGGGGGATCGGATGCCATGATCGATGAGATGGAAAACATCATATGTCAACTAGCCCAAATAATGTATCACCGAATCTGATGCTTGGCTTTGTTCCCCAGATTGAGTATTGTAAGAAGGATATGGATCCATATCACAAACCACTTCCTCACCATAAGGGTCTCAAACAAAGTCAATTTATATGGTCTTTCTATCATATCTTGGATTGTACATGACTCCACCATAAGTGTAACGAGACATATCCACATTAATGATGAATGTTTTGTAAAGGCCTTGAGTTCTACAAACTCTGAAAAACAATATCCAAAGGACAAATAGTTCAAACTTGGTCTAACTTGGTCTAGGGGAGTTGTATTTTCAAAATGGTGTGTGCTAAAACTTGGTATAAAATAGTCTAACGTCAAATGTTTAACATCAAATGTCTCACATTAAAGGTCAAGTGGATGAAATAAAAATCGGCATGCCAATCTCTAGGTTCAAAGTGTTCCAAATAAGTCTAATCTAAAAAAACATAAGTTGTTAGGTCTTTTGATTAAATGTGACGTCAAAAGCTAAGCTCAAAATAGGCATACGCTAGGACTTTTGGTAAAACAAGCACAAAAACTAAACATTAAAAACAAGGTGAGATTTAATCTAACAAATCTAAAACACTGTAACATAGACTAGGCATATGAATTCAAGCATGAACTTTGTCAATTGGTATAAGGCATGAAACAAAAGGCATATGGGGAGATAGGTTGTTTCTCCCAAATTTAGGCACAAACAATAGTTTTCAAATTAGGTAAAGAGTTAACTTAAGGTACACAACCCAAAAGAGAAAGATCAATGCATAAGCCCAAATTACACAAGGCATAAATAGAAATCAATCAATGTTTGGATTTGAACTTGTCAAAGTTAATTAAAAACTCAACATAAGAAAACTAGGCTTCTTTGAAAAAACAACAAGCTAGACAAAACTAAACGTCATAATGGCACTAGGCATAGATCCAAATGGCATACGCGGCTTTGGTTTCAAAAAAAAGGCATTTAGCACAAGGCAAACAAGTCTTGAAACGATTTGAGCAGTGTAATGACATTATCGCACTATAAATATGCAATCGATGGTTGGTTTCAAAATGTCAAGGCCCAAAACTTGAAATGAATTGGGCAATGTAATGTTACCCTTTTCAATCAAGTGATACACACACAAAGATTTGTCAAAAGACTAAGGCAAAGGCATGGTGTCAAACAGACAGTGTAACACCTCCTCAAACAACAGAGTTATGTATAATACAAGACTCGTTTGGACGTGGCATAACAAACAAAATAAATAGTTTAGACTCAAAACTCATGTAATAAAAGATAAAATGACACAAACATCTAAATGTAACATCTTAAATCCTAAAACTGATAAGGTTGAATAGTATTGTCAAATTTCATCAATATATTCACACTTCGAAGGATTTTAAATGTTAATCCAAAAATAAAAGCACATGAAAAGTAGAGTTTTTAAGACCCCTCTTCTCCTAAGAGTTTGTACTGTGACATGAAACTTTGGGCTGCTCGCCTTACATCAATAGTATTTTCACGACAAGTGGGGTTGTTCTAAAACTAAATTTTTGTGTGTTTCTAGACGGTCCCAAGTGTGGCTAACATAAGAGATGCTCGTGTCATTTGTATCCACATCAATCGGTTTGTTGTGAAAAGGTTTTGGCATTTTCGCAATCACTACATCCGTCACTTGTTCAGTGTAGTGCGATGTCCGAGTTGCCCCTACAGTCCGAGACAATATCTTACTAATGGAGTTTGTTTAATTGCTTAAGCAAACATCCCATTAAGTCGACCTCAATTTGTATACCCCATTTTGGAGTGGAGTTGAAACGATGCCGAGAGATGAATTCCAGGGTCAACGCTTCCCTAAAGAACCTGTGAGGAGGCGATAAACTCCAGTTCACAAGCCAAATTGCATAAAAATAAAAGACAAGTGAAAAGACTTTAGGGTTGCGTTTAGATCACCCAAACCATATAAATTTGAGGAGAGCCTTAACAACATTATTTTCATGCCTTTGGACAAGGCACAAATGTAAATAAAGAACATTTTTGATCACTCAAGTTCCCTAAAAGGGATGGGAGGAGAGTATACATGCATCGATCATTTTGCAAAAATAAACAACTTTGAAAGAACAAGCATAAAACAAAACACTCTTAAGAGTATGTAATCTAAATGTGAGTGTTTATTTTAATGCATCAAAGCAAAATGTTTATGAAATATAGCCCCTTGGCATTTGTTATTGAAAGCTTGAAACAAAATGAAAATGACTAAACAAAAAGATTCTTAAAACATCAATTTGAAATGTGAAAATTGCAAGTTAGAATGTTTTAAATTTCTCTTTGTGACCTTTGGGTCCTATAAAAAAATGTAGGGGGGTTTCAAGATTTTGTGAAACATTTATGCAAATTGAAAGTAAACTAATAGCATAATCTAAAATTTTAGGAGAAAACACGTGGTTTTAAAAAAAAACATCAAAAACGGAGTCTTGATGACCCAAAACGAAGCTTCAAAAGATGGCCTATCAACATGTTGTTTTGCACACAAATATCGACATCGAGATGCGCTTAGAGGTCGACGTCAGTTCTAGGTGAATCGATGTCGGTCATGTAGAATCAACATTGATTCTGTTATAACTGATGTCAGTCTTTGTGTAATCTATGTATCACTAAAAAATAGAATACGTGAAAGACAATGTTAAAACTTAGATTTTAAAGATTGTCAAGCAGTCAATAGAAAAACTAAGAGTAGCATTTTCATCTCCTTGCTATATGGGATGCTTGAAAGTCCCACCAGGTGTGTCATTTGTGATCATAGGAATCCAAAAAAGAAGATTAGTAACATATTAGTTCAAGTAACAAAAACTTCAATAAATATACTAACACTTACACTCCAAACATAGATCTTAGGGGTGAACTTAGTTACAAAAGACAAGTGAGAGAACAACTAAAATGCAAAAGATAATGAATTATTTACCTTCCTTGAGAGCTCCAAATGCATTTGTTGAGTGGTTTGCTCAGTTTATGCTTCAAAGAGTCTTTGGCAATGGAGGTTGTATAGCTCCTTCTCTCCTTGGCACCATGGCTTGTGTTGTGGCTTGGGTCAAGATTTTGGTATTATAACCTTACTTGATAAGCATTTTTGCATTATAATACTACTCTCATCAAAGCTTTGAAGTCATTTGTGCATAATAACTTTGCACCAAAATAGCTTCAAATTTAATAGGTAAGACATTGTATTTATAGCAAATGGATTTAAACCCAGCCCAAGGTGAGTTAAGGTAGAGTTTAAACATGGAATGAGTTCAAACCTAACCTAAATGAGTCAAGACTAAACTCAGCAAATTTAATAGTCAATTAATCATGATTTGCAATGAATAGGCATAGGTCTCTAAAATGAGATATTTTAGGATATTTTCAAATAGCTTGACAAACCACAAAGGTCATAATGAAAGGCTAGGGTATTTGCATTTTTTAATTTCTTTTTTTAGTTATTCATTAATTACACATGGATAATTCAACTAGGCTCTTTATTTAGTTTAGCTTGTTAAATAATTTTGATTAACCATTTAACTCTTTCAAGATTTGATTTTTGTCCATATGCCCCACTTAATAGGTCCATAAGCTAAACTGTCTGTTGTGAAGTCGTAAGGTGATTAGGGATGATTCGTGAGAGGTTTTTGTTGTATACGATAGAATACCCCAATTAGGGATGCCTCAACATGATTCTAAACTTTGACGAATGATGCACAAGCAAAATTCAGAATTTTAGTGATTCCTAGACTCAATTTGCAATGGTTGGTAGGAATCGATCTAAAGTCCAATCAAATGCTAGTTGTGACCAGTTTTAGGTGTCTACAATATTAATTTTCTCACTAATTCCATGTTTTGTATATCATTACGCTATGCTAATTCTATACCTGACCATAGTAGTTCTTTTTTGGCTTCCATGCATAGCCATAGTGATTGCTCCAATGATTCCTTATGTAGCCATCATGATTGGTATTATGATTTCTTGTATAGCCAAAGTGATTGTTTCTATGACACTCCCTAACATGGCTCCATGATTGTTTCCTCTCATGATGATGGGGTGTCTATATACCTCAACTTTTTCTAATACTTTTGACCTTATCAACCTTTTTTCTACCTCTTCCATCTTTTTCATTTGGTGGTTCCTTTGTATCTTAAGTAGATGAAGTGTTTTTCCCTGCTTGTATTGTTTATTCATGTATGTCTTCATTTGAATCTTTCGCATGCTCTTCTTCACCTGCTTCAATCTTATCCTCATGTTCTACCTTGAATGTTCTTTGTGCCTTTCCAACTAAAATTTTATTATACCAAAACTTCATGAACTTCTTTTGCACATTAATATTGATTGTGTCCAATGTCTCTAACCATAGATATCCAAGAACCATATCCACATCATCCATATCCGAAGCATAAAAATCTTAATGCAAAACATAATTGTCCATAGTGAGCTTCAAATCTTCAAAAACATGAATATTATTACCATCTATTTGAGCCTCCTTGATATTCTTTGCTTGAACATGTAGATGTTGAGTCACATCCATGTTAATGAAGTTATACTTGCTTCTAGGGTTTATGGACACAATGACCTTTTGAATGCATCCATGAAACTGAAAAATTAACTCTGATTAATTTGGAGCCAAACTATTTGAACTCATATCATCCAATCTTTATTCCTCTTTGAAATTATTTACCTCTCCTTCTACACCATCTGTAGCCTCCTCATCATCAGTGTTATGCTTTATTTCTTCTTCTTCTTCATCCTCTAAATGTTTTTCCTCATCGTCATCATTTTCTTCCATGATTTTTCTCCATCATCATTTGCATTCTCTTATTCATTACCATTGTCATCATTTTATTTCTTTTCTTCCTCTTTCGTATTTTCTTTTTCTTTTATACCCCATCGATCTATGAAAAAAAAATTCATTACTTCCCATGAAAACTTCCATCTTTTGACTCCCAGTTGAACCCACCAGAGATGTGCATGACCCCTGAAATGATGTGACAAAGCATTTCACCTTGTTTTTCTATCAAAATTATACTTCTTAAAAAGGATCCACCATTCTCTAACATCAATATCCTCTTCTCCGTATTGAACAAAAAAATCATGATCTAAAAAAAACTATGGTTAATGAAAAACCCTTAAAATTTCAATAATTCATATGAAACTGATCCAAACAGTGCAATTTTTTTTACTGTAACTTTCATGTATGATATTGCAACTTCAATGAAAATTTGGTAAAAAAATGCCAAAAAATTCGACATGTAGAGTGAATCTAAAAAAAATCATTAAATCGCAATAACCCACAAAACATATCAAAAAATTCTCATATGTTGATTGTAGCTTATCTATATAATGATATTGAATTGGTAAAAAATTATAGAACAAATCTTGAAATTTTGACAAATATGACAAATTTATTGAAACCCTAAAATAACATCTCCCTACAAATTGATCATAAAACCTCGAATCTTTAACTCTAACTTCCATGAAATATTCTCCTTACTAGAAAAAAAAATTGTAGAAAATTTTACAACATATTGCAAGATAAAAGTGATTCTCCAAAATTAGGGTTTCACCCATAATATTTACCCAAATCGATGTTTTAATACAACTTGTTATGATCCACTCCTATAATAATTAGAAATATATAAAATATAATGTAGATCAACACAACACAATAAATATTGGTGGGCCAAGATATCTAAATATTCAACATATGCATAAATAAAATAATACCCTTAAAATAGGGATACACCATACAATACTCCTTCAAGAAAGAATATTTCCATGATTCCACTTCGAGGGGTACAACCTCCAATATCCTTCTACCAAATAGAAGATTCAACACTTCATTGATATCCTTTACAATGATATTCATATCCTTTATATAGAACTCTATATAACTAACAATGGATGAATAACCTCATAATCCCAGTGTAGGCCGACCTTTACCAAATGTGCTAATTCTATGAGTTACTCATTTATCTTAATATATTGGACCCATATAACTAACTAAGGGGGCTGTGAGTCACATGTTGACATCTTCATCAACCAATATACATTGGCATATCATATCCCTAGGTACATAGCAGAGTGTACTCAACAAAGTTGTTTTTTTTCTACCTCTTTCTCTAAATCCTCACAGAATGGAAATTCGTTTTGATTGGTTTTAGATCTAGTAATGACTATGTTGGTGGGAATACAAGTGTTTTTCCTGATATTGGTGATAGCCACCATGTTGCAATCTTGTTTGTTGAAGAAGGGGAACCCTTATGAGGCTCTTTCTAGAGGAAACAAGAAACCTTGAGCAACTTCATCTTGGGTATCATGGACATATTCTATTGTAGGAAGGATAAAATATCCTTTAGAGTTGCTAAAGGGAGAAAATAAATTTGGCTAAAAAGGGAAGTTTGACAAACTGATAACACTAAAAAGCTAGGAAAAGGAAAAGGAAAAGGTGAAGACCTTCAACGATGGGGTAAGATTCATGTCAGGGTCACCAGAATGTATGTAATCCTAAAATAGTCTTTAAGATAAATATCATCTAAAATAAAATAAAATGTACAATACCATTTTAGATCTAACACTCAAAAAAGACATCGATCCATAAAGTGGTTTAGAGCTATAGACAAGGGTCATGTCTAAAGGAGGTTGTAATGGATCTAAAAGTGAAATCTACACACAACCTCCAAGGATATCTAAGGTGAATGACCTAACTATATCCAAGTTTTCATTAGGCATTGAAGCAACAACTTAGATAAAACAAAAGCGTTAAATTATCATTAGACATTGAATCAAGAGTTATAATTATTGGTGTTTGATCCCATAATTGTGCACTTATGAAACAAAATAACAATTACGTTTTGTGGGTAACACTGGTTATGTCAAGGGCCCGTGGTTTAAGGTATTAAAAATACTTGTACTTAATGTCATATTGACATTGAGAAATAATATGCAAGACATTGTTGTCCAATGCACTGTGAACAACATCATTGGGTTTTTATGTCACTAGTTGTTTGAGATGTGACTTCTCAAAAGGTTTATGCTTGCCACATAACATGTTCTCAAAGGTAATCATCTACATTAATTTGTCATTATTGGAATTGAATTTTGATTTCTATAAAAAAAAAAAAAATTAAATAATGTATATGTGACCATTTACAACAAAAAAAATTGACTAGAATCCCAATGTGGCTTTGTCGAATGATGCCACATGGGCTCTTGTCAAGCACTTTGTAAGCCAACATCAAAATCCATAAACAAGTCTTAAGAACAATAATTAAACTCTACATCCCCATCAAGGCATCAATATCAAAAATAAATAAAGGGAAACTATCATTATGAAACAACAATTGCACTACCAAAACCAATTGGTGGATCATCATTATGAAGCCAATTTCACTATACGTCAACGGTTGCTTCGTCAATACTTAAGGGCACCAAACTAGTGTTAGACCCACTTTATTTTGTTTTTTTCTCTTTCCCACCCTTGTTTGGGTTAGAAACGGATATGACAAGAGGCATGCAAGGAAAATTTGTCTTGTTAGGGAGAAGAACCCTAACCATTGTTAGACCATGGGAGGGAGACCATCCAATAACAGCGCTTCCTGCTAGTGGAGCTTGCATATTTGACACCATGCCCCCTTTTTTCAAGACACTGACCTTTGTTGTCTAAATGTTACACTATGTTGGTACCATTTGGTGAAACCGTACTCGTGGTGTAGGGGGACAATCCCCTAGTAGAGCTTGCACATTTAACACCACCACCCCTTTTTTCAAGACACTGACTTTTGTTTTTTGAATGTCAAACAGAGTTGGTGCCATTTGGTGAAACCGTACTCATGGTGTAGGGGCCAATCCCGTAGAGGGAGCTTGGTTGCTGCAAATGCACAAATTTGAGGCAAAACTTCTTTTTCAAGCTCCCAATCTATGAAAACACATTAGACAAAAAAAAACTTTCTCAAAATATGACAAAAAAAATGTTGCTTCTTTCTTGAAATTTGTTTTATTTTTGTTTCCTGACAATTTATATAAAATTTGTACTCTAATAGTATGCTAAGTATATATAGTATGGGTAAGAAAATAGCTTTACCTCTACAGAAATCTAAAATCCATGTGAACGACTTTGGATGATATAGACAACAAAAAGTATGAATCTTGGGGCAAAACCAAAAGATATGTTTGGTGGATTATGAGTTATTGCAAGCTAGGCACCAAGGATTAACCACACCTAGATGCTCAAACCTTTTCCCAAAGCAATGCCTTGATTAATTATGCAATACCCTTCTAAAGTTCTTTTGTGTTTTCTCGTTGTTGTGACATCATTTGAATCACCAGCGTGTCGAGTGTGTCCGTGTACACGATGTGCAAATGAGATGTATTGTGTTTAGTGGTTAGTCTTGCTTCGATTACCTTGTTGTGGTAACTTGAAATCAGGTTCATTGCGACCCCTATAGAACCGCCTTAGGCTGTGTGCGTTTAACACTAACAATTATTCATACTATCATGTATTGTGTTGTTTATGTCTTATAGGGGTTTTTGTGTCAATGAGTCACTTCTGTCAGGGCTATCCATTGGACCGAATTTGTGTAAATTCAAAATGTTGCTTGAATTGTCAATTTGTGTTATGTTAAGTCGATCCTGATTACTTGACTTGTACCTTTTGGGTACTTCGATAACAAAATCTAGTTTTAAGACGGGAATAATAACATTGTTATTATTGCAACTGAGCCTAGGTAATATTTAATAATGGGCATAAATACGATTATATATATATATAATATTGTAAAGATAAGCGGATTTAATAAATCGATATGCTTATTTATTCAAAATTTAATATAAATAAATAATTAGTTTCAGAGAATGTCATTCATGTATTTGTACGTATTTATATGTATTAATATATGTAATTGTATGATTGTATTGATATATTGATATAAGTTAAAATAACATTATTGGTTTCGTAATAAACTCAATAAATTCAGTTACATGATCCTTCTATATGATAATTAATCTAATCAAGTAAAAATAAAATAATGACAAACCCATTAATGAATAATAATAATAATAATAATAATATTTTTTTTTTAAAGTGAAACCGTAACCCTAAAAGAAAATATTAAAATAATGCAAGCATCTCTTTCATTTAAAAGTTAACCTAAAAGGAAGAGGGGTCATTTGAAAGATTGGCCAAGGGAGAAGACCAGGTAGAGGGAGAAAGAAGGACGAAGATGGAGGAGGAAGGATAATGAAGCATGCAACTTCAACAAACAGGGAAGGGATTTCATTCTCCTAGATCTTTGAACAAATTTGATATTGACTTTTGAAAAAAAAATGAATATGTTTGAGAATGTGTTGCTCTTCTTTTTCTTCAAAAAAAAAACATATTTATATGAAATAAAATTTATATATTTATCTACAAACCCTAGCCCTCAAAATCCTGATTGATCTCTATTTACCCTCCTAGAGTGATCATAATGAGTTCTTGTATGTTCTTATAAAAAAAATTATATATAAAAGTATAATATAAATGTATCAATGGTTGTTTATTTATCAAAAATAAAATATATGTGTGTATTTAATTGTAGGGTTTTATTTTTTTATGCAATGTTATCGTTTTATATATATATAAAGAAAATATAATGAATGAAAATAAATTTTCATGGTTTATTTTGGGGATGGGGCGGGGGAAGGTGGTTGTGTTGTCCCAGACCCCTTCCATAATAGGGAGAGGAGGGGGACGACCAACCTGCTCACCCCCCACCCTTGATTGTAGACCAGGGTGACGACCATGGTCGTGATAGAGGTCTTTAGCGCTTGACCGCCAACCAAACCCTAGATAAGGTTGAATTTAAATTAATAATAATAATTTTAAAAAAACACTAAAAATTAATCTAATTAATAAAAATCAGATAAATGAAAATAAATAAATAAAATAATAAAATGTTTTTGTTTGTATTTAAATAAATTAATTAATAAATATGATTTTAAGAAATATTTTATATTCTATATATATAATTGTATAAAATAAAATAATATATAATTGTATAAAATAAAATTATATATATATATATATATATATATATATATATATATATATATATATATATATATATATATATGTCAACATAAGAGTGTGATGTATATGTGTTTCTAGGTATTGAAAATATATATGTATCCTTTAGAAGATACTATATATATGAGAATATACATATATTTTTTAATAATATATCATTGGAAAATCATTTAAGAACAAATATATTGTTATGTAGATGAATAATTTTATGCACATGATATTTGGCTATCAAGTTAAGGCGTTATTAGATAAATTAAGGTCGCGTGTTTCCGATGAATGAAAATAAAATATATCCTATCCTTAGTTGTAAACAGGATAGTGGACTAGTGTTTACATTTTACTTGAGTAACACTAATGTGAATAAAATATATTTGAGAGTTACGTTGCCTTATATAACACCTTTATTCAACGTAATAAATTGTGTAAAATAAGGTTGTTGTCATTGTGACATATGGATGGAAAAATATCCTTACACCTTTGATTAATTCCGATGACCTAGGGAGATTCGGCATACTCCTTGACGTGCTTTGCAAGGTCTTTGTGCCTTTACTTTTGATCGTTGTCTATATGGCTTTATTTCTGACATTTGTGAAGTGAAATTTAAACTTGAAAATTAAGTTTTCTCTTAGGGGTATACTCTGTCATAGATATCACATCTACATGGGAGCGTAGAAATCAAATGATGTGGTGATGATGGGATTGCTTGTATTGTTCACCTTGATGAGAATCGATTGTTTTGCAATCTATAAGGGTATGTTGTTGCTAATATAATGAGATTGTAACTTTGTAATGATTGGTGTTGAGCTTGATCACCAATAACCCTGTTGAAGTGTAATATTTACTCCAATGGTTGGGTTGTTATTCGTATTGTTGCATGTAACTTATTTATATGTTATGTCTTGTTGCCTAAATCTTTATTTAATTTGTTTATTAATTTGGAAAAACGAAGTATTTAGGAAGTAAAAATCTTTTCATAGTGCAAGTTGATGAGTTTTTCATTGACAGATAAAATATAGAGATGTAATGTTTTTATGTTAAAATTAGTAGCATCTTGTATGTTATTTGACTTGAGTTTTGAATAAAAGATGAGTATATGTTTACAATTCAATTTAGACATTTGTAAAGTTTGGTTCTAGGAGATTATCATTACCCTGAGTTGACTCACCTTTGAAAAAATCTATATTCGAGCTTATGCACTTGATAGCCCTAATGGTGGTTGTATTATTTAGGGATATCAATGTATAATAATATTTCTCAATCTAAATTGTCAATGATTTATCTGTAACACTTAATGCATTGACAAAAAATGTAAAATAGTGCTTGACTAATTAGAGTTACTTCCAGTAATGATTTGAGAATTATTCTATCTGTAAGTCGAGTACTTTGTTGTGTAGGACAATTAAATATTATTTTGATGAAAAGTAATAATCATTTGAATAAACAAATAATGTAATATCTAAGGTTCATAGTGGACGATAGCGTTAGTGTTGAGAACACACATTTTGAACAGTAGAATAATGTTGATAACGTAATATGGTAAGAAAATATCGATAATAATAGACTTGAAGTATAGTGAGTTTAACTTACATTGACATTGTGAAATTATGGATTAATCTCAATAAGAAGTATTAGTTGTACTATCAGCATTGGATCAAACATATACAATTGAAATTATTGAGTTAAGTTAAACTCTAACCTAGAGTATTACTTAGTGTCTTGATATAAATAGCATGATTCTCTTAGCTTTATCGTTATAGACACCCAAATTGGATAGATTGACCATGGCAGGTCATGAGGTATCATTTGAAATCTTGTTAGCAGAGTGTGAATAAATTTGAGACTTAATTCATATCATGAAAAGTACACGGATAAATATATCCTCTAGGATCGTTTGTTGATGGTTGGATGATTGTGTGCACTCCTATAAGATTCAATACAAGTTTATACTAAGACTTATATGTTTAAAAATCAACAAAATCGGTTCAGAAATGAGTCCAAAATTAATTTCAGACTTAAGATTTTCTAAAACGAAAACTTGTAACCTCTAAACTTATCATATTTGAATCAATTTTTATGACCATTATTTCTCTACCATGTTTCGATAAATTTTTGAAGGACCCAGTTCTGGAAGCATTTGGCAATTTTCTGCCTCTGGTTCCTTTTCAACCTATGAAGTCGATTCGAAATTGAGTTGTTAAAAATAGTTAAAGGAGTCTTAAAAGGAAACCAGAGTTGGTTAATGATTCTTTTTACCTTTAAATTTATATAAGAGCCTTTAGTTTTAGATTTTATGTACATTTACTATTTTTAGTGATCTCTTTCCAAATCAAATTTATTCAAAAAAATTATGTTTGTGATTTTATCTGTGAAGTCGCTTCGAAAAAATGTTGTTATAATTATCGGTTTATCATTTCCTAAACCTAAAAATTGTAACCCCTTATTTTGAGTTTCATATTTACGTTTAACCTTTTTTATTTACTT